>JAJQOW010000015.1:9874958-10474958 GCA_037975125.1 Latrodectus hesperus | reverse complement strand
AATTCATAGTGCATACATACTTTTGTGATTTAAATTTCTACTGGTTGTTAACAAAATTACTCTTAAAGTTTTTTTAAAATATAATGATTTGGTTTATTTTTCATTATTTTATGACTTGAATAAGAAGCTATAAGCAACACTTTCCAAAATAATATTTTTCTTATATTTATTTGAGAATTAGATCTTTATCACTTAAATAAACTATGAGTTGCATACTTACTTTTGTGAGCAAGTGTATATATATATATATATATATATATATATATATATATATATATATATATATATATATATATATATATATATATATATATATATATATATATATATATATCTATATATATATATATATATATATATATATATATACACTGCCCATGATATTGAAAATGCAACACCAAGAAGGAGTGGCCAGAAAATCATGGAAATTTCAGGGTAGACGCACCTTACCGAGTTATGAAAATGATGCAAAACACGCAGCTCTCCATCGTACATAGGATAAGATATAAGGCGAGGAACCAGCCGAGTAGGCAATATTCGCACCGTTATTGCTGCTTAGAAAGTAATTGTTGAAAATTTGTTCTTGTCGCAAAGGACACCTGTAATTTCAGAGAATGCCAAGTCATCGTCTACGGAGTCAGTTCCAGTAGACAGACGCATTTAGGAGGGGCATGGTGATGAGACTGAGAAGGGCAGGCTGGTCCTTACGGGAAAACTCAGCTGACAGATATTTGGACGCGTCCACAGTGCACCGGCTGTGGCGAAGATGGTTAGAACAAGGAAGTGTGGAACGTTTGCTGGGTGCCGGTGAAACCAAAAGATTGTTTGCACTGTTCAACAAAAGATTGACAACACGCGTGGACCAATGTGTCCAACTGGAGGCTGTGGCCACCCCGCAAAGCATGTTTACCGAAATTCTGGAGCATGTGCAAGGCAGACTGGGTGCTCTCATATGGAGCAAAATAGTTGGTTGTTGATTGGTTGTTTGGGGCCTGGGCTCATGGGGTCCGTTAAGAAGATTGCCATTGACCCCACAGCTTAGACGCCAACGTCTTGAGTATTGCCGGTAGAAGACAGAGTGGCACAGGATCGTCTTCTCAGGTGAGACAATTTTCTGTTTCTTCAGTGACAGTCAAGTGACATCGAAAAGTGTGGCATTGATATGGAGACAAGTTCAATGCTGCAGCAATTGCGGAACGTTCCACCAGTTGACAAATCTGCATTATGGTTTGGGATGCTATTGCGTACGATACCAGGTCCCATCTAGTTCGCATTCATGGCACTATGACAGCTCAACGTTACGTGTCTGATGTCCTGTTGCCTATGACACTCCCCTACCTTCAGGGGCTACCAGTGCCTTTTATCAGCAGGATAACAACCGAATGCACATTACTCGAATCAGCCAACATGCCCAGCAAGGAGTGTAGTTGCTTCCCTGGCCACCGTACTCGCCAGGTCTCTCATCAATGGAACAGGTTTGGGATTTGATTGGATACCATTTGTAGATCCTGCCACTGACTCCTTCAGAAATCGCAATTTGGCAAATGGTCGACAGGGAATGCGGAGTCATTCCTCAGGACACCATCCGTACCCTCAGTGCCTGTGAGCCCAGACTTGTTATTTCGTCTGTTTGCCGAGTTTCATCACTTTCTGGCAACACCTTCATATATATATATATATATATATATATATATATATATATATATATATATATATATATATATATATATATATATATATATATATATATATATATATATATATATATATATATATATATATAATTGTATGCATGTATGTATATATGCAAATGAAATACAAACATCAAATAATTTTAAAATGTCATATTAAGACTTATAACTCCCAATAAGTATGCCAATATTTTTTAATTATTTGCATTTTTATATTTTTAATGATTTCTTTACAAAGACATGTTTACATGACTGATAATAAACAATCTCTTCTTTGGATTTTATTTAGATTTTAAAAACTTCCATTAAATAAATTTTCAGTTTTGTATATCAATGAGTCATTTTGATCAATATAAATGGTAAATTATGCCTAAATATTTGAAGTCAGCTTTGTCATTGGTAATAAACTATTAAAAAATAGTAGTAAAAGTTACACTGCTTGTCACTGAAAACTCAACAACTTGAATGAAGCGTCCAAATTAGAGGAAATCTACATCATTTACCACCTTCAAGTGTTTAAAAAAGAAGGTATTGTCGAGAGATTTAAAATAAAATTCCTTTACTTGCCCATTATTTGTTTTTGCATAAGCTGCTTAACAATGCCTCGTAAAAGATATTGAATGTCCTTTGAGCAAGTTTCTCAGTTCAGCTGTGGAATAATAATTGCCTATAAAGATTGCGGAATATCTAAAAGGAAATCGGTGACTGCGTTGGACGAAACCAAGCAACTGTGATGTGAATTTGCAATTGCTGAATGAAACAGATGACCAAAGTGACCTATAGCGTCGACCCCATTGTACAACTACCTATGATCATTGGCATATTGTGAGAATGGCAATGGATCACTCAGTCACATCATGAACCATTACACAACATATTCAGCTTGGAGCGCATTATTCTGTATTCACTCTTACCATTCGATATCTTTCCAGCTGAGTGGAATGTCGGCTTATCCATTACTCTGTTTACACTTGACTCAAAACCATAAACGTTTGTTTTTTCAATGGAACAATGAACGATGAATATGGGTATTGAAATATAACAATTTGTGTTTTTTTTTTAATTACGAATCCTGCTTCTGATTTCAACACCATAATAATATTCGAGTTTAGAGACACCATGTGATAAAAGATTGCCTTATGCCTCTCCACACTGGTCCTGCACCTGGTATCATTAGTTGAAGTGATATTGAATTTCATTCCCATATCCCTCTATTACACATTGCCAGTACACTTTAGTCATTGCCATTTCTCTAAAATGTTGGAGCTCGTGGTCTTCCTATAATTTCAGTGCTTGCTATCAGTTGTATTCCAACATTGCTCTATAGGGGTCACGCAATGTTTCACAATTTTTGATTAGCCATAAGATTAAATTGCTTCCTTGGAATTCTTGTTTAGTTGATCTATTCCCAGTCAAAAATGAGGCCAATGCTTGCTCAACTGGCCTGGGATACACCAACCGCTACTAAACCATATCAACTTTGGTAATATGTTAGAGCCACGTGGTTGTATCTCAAGGATACATCCACAGCCTCTTTGATTCCATGTTGAAGCTTATGGCAGTGGTTATATAGACAACAATGGCGGCTATATTAACTTCTGATTTTGTCATCATCCCTACTTCCTAAGTGGCTGCAATTTCTATCATTTGATTGTTGTATAACGTGTTATATACGAGTAAACTTTGCTGCGACATGTATGGTCTTTTTTAGTGTTGCATTTTTGATAGCTGACAGAACGTTTGTGTTTAATACTGATTGCTGCTTCATAATAAGCAATTTTAATATTATAATTAGTGAAGTATAAATCCTTGTCTATCATGCTACCTGGCAGCTTGTCATATTGATATATTATACCTTTTATAGTATTTTAAAGACATGATAGAACTTTAGTATTTATAAATAATGAAAAATAACAATTTAACATGAAATTGATAATTAAATAAATTATTTTGAATTTACTATTTTTAAATTAAAATTACACTTCAATGCTTATATTCCTGAAGGATTTTGAAGTGATTGTTTTATAAAAAATTTCAAAGCCGTTATCATTATCAACAAGTAGTGTTAAAGATGATGTTATTCTTGAACTAAATCAAAAGCGTTGAACGTATATAAAACAACAAAAGGTAAAGGTAATTTTTTAATACAAGCTCTTATACCTCTTTCTCTTTCTCAAAAGTAGAGAGAAGTCTCTGAGGGAGCTTTGAAAAAGTTGCTTGAATTAATATTTTAAAAGGTATAACTTCCTTTATAAAGTTTAATAAAAGAACTATCCACTGTACAAAATTTCATCTCTTCATTAATTTTTGTGTTACTTTATTTATTTATTTATTATTTAATCTCTGTAAAATTTACCCATGTTAGTGTGTAAAAATATGTTTTAATTTTAATAAAATTTAAATCTTGCTATTTACTCCTTCAGAAGAACACTTTTTATCATAAAACATTTACTCATCTTCTTCACAATCGCAACAGCTCTTTACAGGTCTTGACTGCCTCAACTATACGCTAACTTCAGCGTCTTCTATTATTAGCGACTCATCTCCAATTCTTGTTTTTTTAAAATATTTAGATCTTCTTCAGCATCATCTAAGCATTTAGTAAGTAGTCTTACTTCAGCCCAGGATCCCTCAAGCATTTTAAATGTTAAGATTATTGAGGGATTATCACCTGGGCTTCTCCAAACATGGCAAAGCCATCTTAATCGGTAACTATGGATAATATGTATAATCTGCGATTTTGTGTTTATGTGTCTGTACAGTTCAAAATTGTATCTGGCTCTCTAACGTACTTCTTCTTGTACTGAGCCAAAGATAGTTCTGAGGGTTTTTCTCTCGAACCTTCAGTGATCGTTGAGTGTCTTTATTTAGGATCCAAGTTTTACTAGCGTAGATTAAAACTAGTCTTATAAATTTTTAATTTATCTTTGCAGCTGATAAGTTTAAATATTACTTTTCAGCAACAGTAGCATTTATTAGCCATTTTAATTCTGTCATCAATTTCTATTTTATGATTGTTTTTATCAGAAATCTATGTGCCAAGGTACACTGCTGGCCACCCAAATTGCAACACAAAGAAAGACAAGAGATATCACAGCAAAATTTATTTTGAAGATAAAATGTTGACCAAATATAAAATGATTAAATTTATAGACTTCTGTGAAGTGTAGCTCTATCAAAAATCAGTAGCCAGAATAGCCGTCATTGTTCCAGATCACCGCTGCCACACGCCTCGGCATTGATTAAAGAGACTTTGAATGTGTTTTAGGGATACAGCAGACCCAAAGAGCTTCCACAGTTTGCCAAAATTGATCTGATGTGGCAGCTGGGGTCAATTGTTGAGCAACCATGGAACACATTTTCTATCGGCGAAAGATCCGGCGAGCAAGCCGGCCAGGCCAGGTAAGCAATTCAATCTGGTGATTGACGAAGAATCCTTAGACAATGCGTGTCACGTGTGGTCGCGCCTTATCCTGTTGAAATATGGCTGAGGGCAAGCCCTGATGGTAGGGAGAATAATTGGCTCTAACACCTCGGAGATGTAGCGTTGGCTGTTCAAAGAACCGACAATACTTACTAGAGGAGTGTGACAGTGACATCCAATATCACCCCATACCATAATACCCGGTGCAGGACCAGTGAGGCTGTACGTAACACTGTTAATCAGCATCCTCTCTCCACGGTGTCTCCAGACTCGAATGTGAACATCGTGTTGTTGTAGACAGAAGCATGACTCGTCAGTAAAGACAATTTCATTCCATTCTTCCGTCCACAGCCTTCTTTCATAGCACCATTGACTGAGGAAACGTCTGTGGTTCTGAGACAAGGGTAGACAAAATGGAAGTCTTACGGACAGACCACTCTGCTATAAATAGCGTTGAATGGTACGATCAGACACTGGATGGTACGTTACAGACTGAATGTGCTGTGCTATTGTTCGTGATGTGGCTGAGTGATCCGTCACTTCCATAAGCACAATTTACATGTCAACACGTGAAGTGATGCATTGAGGTGGATGCGATCGAACATGTTGGTTCGTCGTACCCTCCTGCATCACACAATCTCGGTAAGGCAGTATTCCTCCTTTGTCGAACTCGTATACTTGATCAAAAATGTTAGCAGTTTTCTACGAGGCATAATTGATCTTTTTATTGCAAAAACCACATGAAAAACACAATTGCCGATCTTGAAATCATCGAAATCACCAAGCCTTAAATAGTGCTTTGAAGTGGCGCCACAGGTGCGCGTGATTTGCATCTGCGCTGAAATTCTATTCATTTGCATAGCTCACCTCCGCTAATGCATGCTGTAATTTCATATTATTTGCATGCTTCATTCAAGGTGTTGCATTTACGGTGGCCAGCAGCGTATTTAAATTGATTAACGTCTTCAAAAGTGTAGCCATTAAAGAGGATAGGTTAGAATAATTTACAATAGAGTGTGAGACTTCCATAAATTTTGTTTTGTCTTTATTGACAGTGAGGACCAATTTTGTGGCGGAAGATTCAAGTGCTGAAAAAATCTCTTTTATTGCTTTTTCTTACCTTTCTATTATATCAATGTCATCCTCATTGACAAAAATTTGCAGCGACCTTTTCCACAAAGTAACCACCCCTTCGGTATAACTTACTATCTATTATCTATTTTTCTAAAGCTAAGTAGAATGGCAAGCAAGGAAGGAAATCTTTTTGATGTAGGCCTCTTTCTGTTATAAAAAGTTCAGAGAAAAGGCTTGAAACCTCTCCTTCCCAAGGATAGCTTTAGTTAAATTAATCAGCTTGGTAGGGATTCCAAACTCTGACGTTGCGTCAAAGAGCTTCTCTCTTTTTATATTGTCGTACGCTGCCTGAAAGTCTGTAAGCCGATGAAGTAAGTTTTAATATTATATTCTTTGTTTTTTCTTCAAGAATTTGTCTTAAGGCATGGATTTAGTTAATGAGGGATTTTTGGTTTCACAAATCCACATTGGTAATTTCCAATTTTCTTAGCCACAAAGGGTAGGAGTCTTGTATAAACCATGTTGGTAAATATTTTATATATCATATTGAGGAGAGTAATGTCCCTATAGTTACGACATTCAAGTTGATTACTTTTTAAAAATCTTGCTGATTAAGCCTTCTCCCCATTATATGGATACTTTCTCCATGATCCAAATTTTAATCATAATTTTATGAATGGCATTTAAAAACTCAGGTTCATTTATCTTCAGTAGTTCAGATAGTATATAATGCGGAATAGTCGATGTGTTATGATTAAGTTTGTTAACCGCCAACATCACTTCGTCTATAGATAGTGGGGGTTCACATTCCTCTTGTAAAAAAGTGTGTGGTTCATCAGGGATATCAGGAGAGTTGTCAGTTTCATCCTTTCCTTCAAGTAGATCATGAAAATATATTTTTGAAGAATTCAATACCTAAATGGTTCACCCACCAGTTCCCTATTCTTATTTGTGCCTGTGATAGTTCTAGGTTTAAATTCTTTTCTTATTCTTATGTTATTGATAAATTGTTGATTATTGATTAACTTATTTCTTATATTATTGATTAGTTGTAAGATCTCTTAAGTACTTTATGGCTAATCAGAATTAAATATTTTTAATACTTCCTCTTGGAATGCTCTTTTTTTATTTATATTTTCTTTTCTACTTTTCTCAGGTCCTTATACTTTTCTTCATAACTCCTGCTATATTGTTTCTGTATGATTATCTTTAAATATTGCTTTTGTTCTTAGTGTCGTCTTTGCACTCATCATCAAACCAATCAATTCTTGTTGCAGGTTTTAGTTTTGGGAGTATTTCCTGTGCTGATCTCAATATTATTTCTTTTACAGAGTGCCAACTGACTTCGTAAGTTTGATTTGCTTCCCAGCTTTAAATCTTTTAGAAAGTCTGGTCATATACTTTTAAAGAATTATTGGATCTTTTGTTTTGGTAATGTCTAGTTTAAAACATGGATTCTCTTTCTGATTATAGAATTTATCACATACTCTATACCTAATTTTGGACAAGACAAGCAATTGGTGAGTGTCGGCATTTGTACCTCGTCAGCTTTTCACGTCCATCAAATTGCTGCAATGTCTCCGGTTCACAAGTATGGGGTCCATTTGGTTCATAGTTAAACCATCAGGGGATCACCAGGTGTACTTGTGAATTTTCTTATATGGGAATGACGTGCTAGTAATGATCATATTCTCAGAGACGGCAAACTCAAATAGTCTCTTTAGACACATTTCCATTAGTCTCAGCATAAAGCCTTTCTATAGCAGCATGGAATTTGATGAATTGTTCTATTCTTATTTGGCATTAAAGTCTACAATGACGAATTTCTTGTCCTGTGCAAAACAAGAATTATAATACTTTGTAAGTACATCATAAAAGATGTCTTTTTCCACTTCATGATTTTTCTTTAGTAGATACATGTTCACATATCAGAGTGGTATTGTATGTAGAGTGGACATTTACAAAGCCACATATCGATAGTCTGAAAATACAAAACTGAATTTCTCAGTCTTTTGCTAAAAATAAACCCCGAACCAAATTGGTGAGTTTTGTCATGAGAATTGCAATATACTCTATACTCCCTTTTATCCATAATTCCATTTTCAAGCCATCTCATTTTCTGTACTGCAATAACATCAATACAATAACTGATAAATACGATGACCAGGTTTTTCTGCGTACCTCCTTTTAAAAGTGTGAGGTTATTCCAAGTGCCAATTTTCAAATCCTTTTCCTTTCCAAATCGTCTGGATAGAATCCAACCAGTTTTAGCATTTTGTTGAGGTTCCTAAACTGAGATTTTTATAAGGTAAGGTAGTTGGCCTTACGCCAAACCCCCAATCTGGAGATCCAGCCCCTGTTATAGTACTCAAAGCAGGATTCTCGGCTATACCCCCAGGCATTAGGTACCTATTTTAGTCACATCGAATGATATGCATGAGCTATATTGGGGCTATTCTTTCACACTCTGTCAACCCACGATGAAACATTTATAAATGAATTAAAATCTCCCATAGTCATCCATACTCAACGTGCCATGCAATTCTGTTCTAACTTTTGATGGTGCGGTCGCAAGATGATAAGGAGGCGGCGGATTTGCTGGGAGAGTTCTATAAAAATATGGGAAACCTAGAGTTTAACCATAATGATGTTGCCATTAAAAATAAATCGATAAGATATATCTATAAGTACCGCACTTCTAATTCTGGTAGATCAATATTTATTAGAGATTTTTCTCTGAAAGAGCTGCATTTGGCTTTGAGAGCTATGGACCTGCGTAAAACTCCTGGCCCAGATGGTATCCATGGCTTCATGTTTGGCCATCGGAGACTTCATGGATTGCAGAGACTTTTGGATCTTTTCAATCTTTCATGAAATCTTGGCCGTCTTCTAAAGAATGGAAAAGAGCAACTATTGCGCCTATTTTAAAACCTTGTAAAGAGGCTAGCGCTCCTGGGAGATTCAGACCAATTGCTCTTACCTCGTTTGTGTGTAAACTCATGGAGAGGCTAATCATTGCCTGACTAAAATTACATCTAGATACCAGTAACTTGATTCTGAGAGAGCATTATGGATACAGAAGTGGGCATAGCACTATTGACCATATCTTGTTTGTTTGTCAAAATATTCGGGATGCACAAAGCATGAAGCCCACTAATCACACCACAGCTGCCCTATTGGATATGTCTAGGGCCTTTGACTGAGTATGGTGCCAACTCATGAATTTCAAACTGCACGACTCATTTGACATTAAGGGCAAGGTACTCCCGTGGATATCCGATTTTCTCTGGGATAGATCAGTTAGAGTTAAGTACAATAACACCCTCTCGGATCCTTTCGGAATAAAACAAGGAGTTCCTCAGGGCTCAGTCTTGAGTCTAGTATTTTTTTCCTTATATATCTCTGGTATCGAAAAAAAATTTATCAAATATTGTAAAGTGGTTATATTTGTAAGGATGATATCATCATAAACAACTCAAGCTCAGACGTTGAAGACATCGAGCTTAAACTGAATAATGCTATGGACGGGGCTTACTCATTTGCTAAACAACACAAGTGGATTTTTAATGCTTCAAAATCAGTTTCTACCTCTTTTACAACCGACAGACATCTTTTCAACTATCATCCTCGAATCTTAATGAATGGAACTCATTTGAACTATAATAAAAATGGCAAATATTTTGGTTATATCCTAGATTAGGAAATTACAAGTAATAAACATATTGAAGGACAAGTGCTAAAAGCTAGAAAAAGGTTGGATATTCTCAAATTTATATCAGGTCGAGATTGGGGAGCAGAAGCTAGCACACTTCGCACTACATACATCTCCCTTGCTAGACCAATACTAGAGTATGATTTCCCTATCTATTCCTATGCTTCCAAGACCAGTCTGGATAAACTTGAGAAGGTGCAGCACAGTGCAGCTAGAGTCATCACAGGGCTACATCATACTTGTTCAAATGAAATTGTGAATTATGAAAGTAATTTGTCACCTCTTTTTCAAAGAAAAATTCTGTGCCTTTCAAAATATTATAACAAGCTAATTAGCTAATTAGCAGCACAGAATTTCTAGCTACCTCCTAGATTAGACCAGCAACCAACGACTAAAGAAACACAGCCCCTTTTACTATGCAAGGACATAAAATCTCCCTTCTTTGAATGTAGAGGGTCAATCATTGAAACCACTGGGAACTGGATTAGAACTTGATGGAATATACTTCCATGAGGAGCTCCTAACAACTGTGACAAAAAACTCAGAGTTTCCGGCTCTCATTAAGCAACTGGCACTCGAAACAATCCATAATATTCCTCCATGTTCTTTGAAAATTTATACAGATGGTAGTAAAATTATAGGGGGAGTCTCGGGCAGTGGGGTGTACATAAACACAGTCTCCGGAGAACTAGAATTTAAAATAAAAAACCCAGATAATTGTTCCGTGCTTAGATCAGAGCTAATAGTCATTATAAGAGGTTTGCAGTATGCAGTAGATGTGGAAGATCAATTAAGGAATATCTGAATATTGACTGACCGTCGTGCTTCAGTCCAGCATCTTTTAAACTGGAGAACTGTTAAAGATCAAACTAGTCTGGACATACTAAATCTTCTTGAGAGACTGTCACCCGAACACACAGTGCATTTTCAATGGATCCCTTCACACGTGGGAGTAGAGGGGAATGAAAGAGCGGATTTCTTGGCCAGATCAACGTCAGAGGGGGGAGTAAATCCAGGAGGAGAGCTCACATCCAATGAGATTTCTTCCCTGGCAAATACTGAATTCAATAAGCTTATGAAAATTCCTCCTAACCATCCATGGTACCTCGCCAAAAGACCGGGTGAGACCTTCAATCTTAGACCAAGATCTTATAAAACTGCCTTTTTCCAATATCTCAGTGGGCACACGAGAGGAATCACCTTTCAGCAGGGGCAAAGGACTGATTTCCAAACTGTCCTTGGTGTTCCGTCAATATGGCTTCCCCTGGACATATCTTAACCTGCCTAAATTTTGAAAAAGACAATGTCCTTCGGGACCCATCACATTTTTTAGACATTTTAGATATTTTTGGTTTTATGGGAGTTGTTTAGCGTAGCTAGAGAACCTGAGATAAGTAACAACAACAAAAAGCTGGTGTCTTATAAGACTGCCCTTTTTGCATATTTCTTGACATGAAAGCGTGATTGACTGTTACCTAACATTATTACATACTTCCATCTACCTTTGCAGCGATTTGAATCCTCTTCAATTCTGATTGGCTTCCGGAAATTAGCATTTTCCTCTTCATGCTTAACTTTTTTAAGTGAGTGTATATGAAAGAATGACTCTTTTGAAAATGTCTTCTTCTTCTTCTATTGACTCAACAAGCCCGGGTAGGCCAAGGCCTTCCTTAGAACACTTTTCTACGCCGGCCTTTGCTTGGCGACAGACCTCCAGTTCTTCACTTTTAAAATGCTAAGATCCTCATCTACCGCATCCCACCATCTGAGTTTGGGCCGACCCCTTGGTCTTTACCCGATGGATTTGTAATGCGAGATTTTGTGTGACAGAGTGGAGTTGTCTAGGCGGCAAATGTGTCCTGCAAATTTTATACGATTCATTTGAAAATCTCTAACTGAATTTAATATTTTACTAATAAATTCATTTGTCCTAATTTAATTTGCGACGAAACTTTCTAAAATAATAGTGGCGATTAATTTTCCTGTGATTATCTGCAAAATAAAATGGAAATTTTTGACTTAATAAATTATGTATCATTAAATGAAATGCATTATGAAACTTTTACTCTCCTGAATATCTCTACAATATTTTGTATGAATACACTAGTTGAATTAAATTCTGTTCACTTCTAGGTAGAGCTTTTGGAATTGTAAAAATTCAATGAAAATTCCTGTTTGTTGATAGCGTCAATAATGAGGACTTTGTATGAATACACTAGTTGATCAAAAGGATGATTATTGCAGAATAATTCATTAAAAAAATGGTGATTTTAACATCTTGTACGTCTCTAGTGAGTTTTACAAATGTGTGTTGCAAAGCTTACATATAAGCTCTTTTGAATCCTGAACCATGTATAACAACTGACAATGTAAATGACATTTAAATTAGAGAAGCATGCATAATATCTGACTGTTATTTTAAATAAAGCTGAATGAAGATTTCAAAACATTTTATTTTCAAACAATTGTTCTATGGTACTTTTTTGTGCTTACGTAATGCTAGAATTATGTTATGAAATGAATAAATTTTTCACAAAGCAAGGAGTTAGATTATAGTCTTTCAAATTTCACTATTTTATATAATATTGCACTTTCTTGTATATAATGGTAGAATGCTAAATTTTTTAGCCTTTTGAGTTCAATAAAATGACGGCTGAGCCACAAGCTAAATATATTGAAAAATTAATAGCAAATAAGTTTTCTTTGAAATTTGATAACTTGGTGTAACTTAAAAATGAAGAAGAATATATGTAGATTTTGTTTATTACTTATATTTTAATTTAAGAAAATTTAGCGATAGCATTTTTCTCACCTTGGTTAACTTTTGAAAGAGAGCATAATGTTTTATCATGAAACTCAAGCAAAATGTAATTCATTAGTAAGGCAAAGAAGAAAATAGACAAATAAATTTAAAATAATCAAAAAATTAGGCAAATTATAGAGATGAGACAACTCCTGACTTTTCTCTGATTAGATTGAATCCTCAAGCTGTAAAATGCTTTTAAAATCCTGCGGAATTTCTCGAATTTTCTAAGCTTCGGCAGAAGAAAAATAAGAATGAAAATATTAAGAATACCTTAACTTGATATTTAAATTTTTATAAATTTCAAAACTATTTAAATTTTAATTTTAAAAATAAAGAGAATTAAAAAAATTGAGATGAGAAATAAATTTAATTTTAAAATTTATAATAAATTTATTAAAACAGAAACTATATTTATAAATGAAACAGATATTGATGAAAATTACTTATTGCATTGAATAAAATAAAGGACAAATAAATGTTTAAAATCAATGTATGTTATTATCAATATATATTATCATCTATTATTATTAAAAAAATCAGGACAATGCTGGTTGGAAGATCCTTTGAAAAAGCATAGAAATCAATTTTTAATGAATTCCTATAAGCTTATATGAAAATTCCATGCATCAGAAAACTTTCTTGCGATGATTTTATAAGATTGATCACAGTTAGTTTAAAATTATATTTATAGAATATTGAGATAATTAAAATTATCAGGTTATATTTTAATGGACAAACTCATCAGATGTCGTTAAAACCATTCTTGTAAGTAAAAATTTCCTAACTGTAATTCTGTTCTGTAAAATAAATAATGCAATATTAAAATGCTTATATAATCTTGATTTCATTCTACATTTCTCGATTAATGTAAAAAATTTTGAATTTTCATTGTGAAACTCTTATTTTTTTTAACTCATAATATTTCAAGCTTTATAAAACCTGAAATTATCCTGTTTTTTTCAGTTTTTGTGAAAAGTATCGATGCTTTAAAATAATTCGGTGGTAAGTAAGCAAATAGCAATTATTGGGAGGTGTTTCATTGTTTTGTTAGAAATGTTATCGATCCCAAGGACGTTTTTTTTTTTTAGTTTTAAATTTTTAATAATATTTTCAACTTCTGCTGCTGAAATTACTTCAGTCTCATTCCTGATTATGGTTAATAGTTTGAATTTGCCGAAAGTAGTTTTCAACTTGTGCTGAGATTGCAATATCGTTATGAGCTTTAGCAATAAAGTTGAAATTGCTTCTTAAAAGTAGGTGCAAGAACTTATGATTCTTTAGTCCTCGATGTTGCCATAGTAGCAATAGGGAAGGACAAATTGATTTCCATGCATCTGGTAATAATTCAAAGCGGGAGATCAGAGAGTCAGAATGGTCATTGTTTCAACAAGAAACAGTCATTCTTTCAGAGAAGCATCTAACAATTTTTAAACTACCTATCTAAACACAGGTAGACATTGCTTCCGTTTACCAAAGCCACGAAGATCAATATTATTTAAATAAGATAAATAAAATTTTATACTTAGTACAATGTATTTTATTGATACATGGAATAATTTTATTGATAGTTGAAATTGCTTAAGGACTATCTATAATCCTGTAAATAATGTTTATTCTGTTAATCTAAATAATGGAAATTCTCGTGAATATTCTAAAATTGCTCTTAAATGAAACTGCCAACTATTCTTATTACTAAATTAAAATTTCACTTAAAGCTACTCTACGAGTACAAAACGTTTTACTAAAAATCCTTATTTTCAATGAAAAAAGCAGAATTTCATAATACATTGCGATATACATTATATTTAGATGAATTCAAGTGTGAAACAATAGCAAACAACAGAATATAATTATATTAGTTTCCCTCATAATTTTGAATCTTTGCCAATGTTTTGGTTTCATTGTTTTGATTTACAGAAATATATCTTTATTCATAAGGGTTGGAAGCATTCGAAAAACATAACTCAAATTTTGCAATTGCTGGAAACAAATTAATTCGACACTGTTATTGCAATAAATAGATTACAATAATATAAAGTACTTGAATAATATTTTTAAAAAAGAAACTGTTAATATTTATTTATCATTTTATTATTATATAATGCATTGAAATTTTAAAAATAAATTACTGTTTATAAGTACTTGTGTTATCCATTTCAGTAATTTATTAAGTCTTATCAAAAAATATGGGAGAAAAAAGTTTAAACCAAGTAAACTTCTTTGTAATACAATGACATCTATTGTTCAATTTCAATGGTGGATATTTTAAATGTTATCAAAAAACATTAGTCAGCATTTTTTTAAAGAAAAAATATTTTTTTGTGCTATAAGTATCAATAATAGTGTATTTTTCAAGCCACAATTTTTTCGATCAATGTACGAGTATTTAGTTTCAAGCATCTGGAAAACTTGATTATTAGATGAAGTCAAAAATATCATGTAAAATAGCAATAATTTTAAGAAATATAAAAAGCTTAGTAAATTTCAAAATATCTCATCACAAGTATTAAAAGAGAAAATAATTTTAATTTATGGTAAGTTTATGATTTAGGTTCACTTTGTATTTTATCCGATTCTTTGGTAATAGTTAAAAAAGGTTTTTAGTTAATTAAAGTTTGTAAATTAAATAATAAGAATAATTAATAAGAAATGTTACTGTCCAAAAAAAATTGTTTTTCTATTTATTGAAATATTTCCGAATTTTGAAAATAACAATTTAAACAAAAGAATTTTTTTAACAATAGTAAATTGTTATATAGATTTCAAAATATACTTAAAAATTGACCTCTTGATAATATTGTCTACAGATGTAAATAACGTTAGAAATATCAAACTTAATTTGAACAGTTAAATGATCAATTATTTTAATTAAGCACTTTCAAATTTGGTTGATTTACTTATACGCACAGAGTCACATAATTTCATAATACGCACATATAACAATAAATCTCACATAATTTAACACAATAGAGAGAATACCGGTCTATCTAGGACTATTTTATAATTTGGAATAATTAAACTTAATGTTAAGAATAATTATATAAAATTGACGATAAATTCTGTTAAACACATGTAGTAATATTGGCTTTGAATTAACTATAATTTTTTTAATCCAGCATGAATACTGTTTCCAGTTAAATACACTTTTATTCAAATTTTTCAAAATATTACAATATGGATCCAATTAAGATTGTTATATAAGTCTTTTAGTATGATGCCAAAAATGTATTTAAAAATATTTAATTTGAATAGATTGAGATGCTTTATATAACTTTATAAAAATGCATTCTTTGTCAAGAATAAACAAATCTTTAATTTAAATGGAAAAAACTAATTGCATTTATTTTTATATACAAATATGTGTTAATAAATTATTATGAGAGATTTTATGTGCTAAATTTAATATAATATGATGGAAGAATGCATATAGTTGTTATACATCTCAGGTGTACATAATAATCTAAAATGTACTTATCATTTAAAAAAAAATAGTGTGCAGAGAATTTAACAGCACAACAATTAAAGCAACATTTACAAATTTACCGATAATTTAAAAAACAGAAAAATTGATTTTATTAAACTTGCAGGAAAAATGCTAAACATTATCGAAATGGAATTCTAATGTTTTATATTACTTATCCACTTTAAGTAAAAATAAAAATAAAAACAGTGTTCCGTTTCTGAAATATTTCAAAATTTATAAAAACAGATGAGGTGTTTATTTTAATTTTACCGATTTTTTTATTTGGATGTATAATTCATTGCAGCAAATTTTTAAAGACATGAAACTTTATGCAGGATAATTTAGGTGCAACAGATATCAAATTCAATCAATCATGCAGTGATACTCTTGAGGGAGGTGACCAAAAGTCTTATCATTAGAAAAGTTCCAAGAATTCTGAATATTATTTATTTTAACACATCGAATTATTAATATTCTGAATTTTAATATATAAATCATAAAAATTTTTAATATATAAATCATTGAATTTTAATATATACATAAATTTAAAATTTATATATTATTACCATGTAAACTTAAAATTTAAAGACATCTGGAATAATTATATATAGGGTTGTAATAACCCACACTCTTCAACCATTATAATTATTATATTGTACGCTTCAACCATGTACTCTTCAACAATGTACTCTGTAATATCATCGAGTAGCTAGGATTGAACTTTGAATTTTCCCCTCCGAATAGCATGATTTCGCATTTAGAAGACGGTGAACCACAAAGTAACTATCCTTTAGAATTTTTTATATTTCTTACATTATATACTCATACTGTATATACACTTTTTAAACATTGATTTAATGTTGAAGAGTTCATTAAGTTTAAAAAAGCATCCCTAAAATGTTGTTCTTTTGGATATTGTCAAAACAAATAGATTAGGAGCATTTTAAAATTCATAAATATCAAACCTCAGCTAGAATTTATGATTTTTAAAGTGTTTTCGTTACTTATGCTTTTTATTGTATCATTACAAATATTTAAAATAAAAAAATCTGCAGAAATTATATCCCTGTTTTGCATTTTTAAATAAAATGTCATTTCTCACTTTTGTAATTTCTTTTAATAGGAAGAAGTATAAGTATAATATTTAGGAATTAATTATCGTAAATACAGATAACTAGATTTAATAGTTCTAGTTATAGTTCAAGATTGTAGACATTTTAAAGTTGTAGACTGGTTTTATATAATTTATGTTTAAGTTGGAATCTGCGTCTGAAACCCATGTTACTCCAAAATTTTGGGATTGTTGAAACATAAATGCAAATCAAAAGAGTATTTTCTTTATAAATATTTCCAGCCAATAAATTACGTGTTGTAATTTATTGGCTGGAAATAAAACAAACTTTGCAAAAATCGTTTCCAACTACTTTTTTGACTCTATAACTTGATTCATACATTTTTTAAAATATTTATCCTATCTAATTTAATTGCTTAATGAAATCAATAAGATTATTCTGATGAATATATTTAAATTAATAGATAAGTGAATTTTTAAATGACAATGAAAATATTTAACTACATTTATTTGAATAAATAAAATTCTGTTACATAGGTAGAATTTAAATCTGAATTTTAGCAAATTGATTCTAAATGTAATCTATTTGATAACTTTCACTGCAAATAAAAGTAATTGAAAGAATTATTGGTTCATTTGTGTATATTAAATCTTTTGGGAGAATTGTTCAAGACAACCAGTGAAAAAGACTGTCTATTCATTTATATTAAAGCACTGTCTAAAATACTTAATGAATAATATATTAATATTAACAATGATGCCATGTAGGAAAATAATAAATAATTTACATAACGCAGTAACTTTAAACATAAAAACGTATTAATATCAAGTGTAATTCAACATAAATACAAATAATTTAGTTACTAAATAACTTTCACAGTGTTTCTGTAATTACTTAAGAAATTAAATGATCATGGAATTGAAGTGTGACTTTACAGTTTACATCCAATAAGAGTGGTGTATTTTTTAAGGTTTAAAAAAGATGTACAGCATTTGAAGGAAGTACTTTTTTATGCCTTTGCAATATGCTTTGCGCCACCCCGTGGCTCCTATCCCGCGCAGTATATCAGTTACACAATGGGGATCTGTTCATCATTTTGACATTACCCCACCATTTTGTTAGGAAGTAGCTCTATTTTGGGTTGAGTTATTTGATTCTATTATACCAACAGAATCTGGCGCTGCAAATTTACTTGTCTACTCTATTCAAGTTAAAGACGCATCTACTCTGAAACTAAAAGACATATTTCATTAGACTTTGGTGATAAGAGTATGAGATCAATGAAATAAAATTAAACAAATTTTGATTTTTAGAAATGCTAAATGTTCAGAATGCCACTGAGTCTAATATTCTCTTAAGCAATTTACAAAGCAATTGATTTATTTAAGCTTTGAAAAATATCCTATTTAGAAGTAAATCTTACATATTTATTCACTGAAAATGCATATGGTAGTTAATAAATAAAATCAACAGAAAAACTTGTTTAAAAAAATCTTTCAGTATAATACGTATAACGATGACAATTAAACTATTTGTATGAAAAATAGAAAATTGTCTAATTAGGGAAAGAAAAAAATTGTTAGAAATTTCAAACAAAAAAAAATCTAATCAAATTATATTTATTAACAGTTACATATATAAAAATTTCTATTTTTTAATCAACTTGATGTTAATGTTTCTATAACATAAATGAAATTTAAAATGAAATATATGAAGAATCATTTCAAACTATGCTATCGTAAAATTAACAAAATGAACTAACAAAAATGCAGCTGAGTACAATTTTGATTCAAATAAATTGAATTGTTTTTTTTTTTACGATAATATTCTTTTCTTAAGAAAATGCAACGATTTCAATATGGTTGCTGCTTAGGAATAAAATTTTCTTTATGGCTTCTCTGGAAAATATTACTTTTTGATTAAAATATACCTTACTTCAATCAGATGAAACCATTATTTAGTCGTTTAGTAAACGCACAGAGGTTTATTGAATTCACATACTTTTTATAAAGAAGTCTGTTAAAATATATATTTTACGAATTTTGCAGAAAAAATTTATGATTTTGTCTAATTTGTTTATTTAAATAAACTTATTTAAGGATTGAACATCATTGTGTTACAACAATCAATTCAATAATAATTATGATTAATATATTATTCTACCTTGTTTGAACTCATAAATATACTATGATTGATAATGAGCTATTATAACAATTATAAAAAATCCGGTAGGAATTATAATTATAAAATAATCAAGAATTAATAAATTGTTTCTGATCCATGTAATATTTTACTGTGTTAAATTTTTTATTGCTGTTAAATGTTTGTAAATAATTTGTCTAGTTTACTGCTAATGTACTAGGGAATGTTTTAAGAATAAGCATTTAAAAAATTCATAGGCAAAGATTGAAGTTTTGCTCCAAGTAAAGTGATCCTATTTTCTAGCTTTGTTTTCATTTTCTTGCTTGATTTCCTAACGACAACAAAAATTATTCTTTTCTCTTTAAACTTTCACATTTAATATCCTGTTATTTAAATGCTATTTCTAAAATTTACATTCTTTTCTTACTTAAAATTTACAATACTTCATACAATCTCTTTTCAGACTACGTAAATAATAAGATGTCAATGATGAGAACTATTAAAAAAAAACTAAATAAGTAAATAAATCCTTCAGCACAGATGCATACACACATTTTAACGTGAAATAAGACGCCTATGTCAGTCTAATAAAAAATCACAATGAAATAGGGGTGAACTCTCCTGTGTACAAAAGAGAAGCTGTGTTATTGCTTTTCATTGTCAATTCTTTTACTGTTTACAAGCAGCTGATCTATCTCAGTCACAGTCGATTTCTTTCCAAACCGATATTTCAGGGGTAAAAGAGAAGGAAAAAAGCTCTCCTTCCCCGACTCTGCATAGAACAAGAAGAAACATAATACAGTTTAGAAGTAAAGCACTTCAAAAAGTCATACTGTATAAATGCCCCGGGGGATGTTATCTCCCTCATTTCATGCGTTAATAGCTATCCGATCGCTTATCAGTGATATATTGAGTAGGGGGGATTATACTTAAGTAGTTCACCATACCATATTCACTGCCGCGAGGCTATTGATGGAAGATTTTGTTACGACATAAAAAGTATTATTGATGTTTTAGAAAGTATGACACTGTCAACAATATGTACGGGAGCTTTTATTGTTAGTTTATAAAAACACGCATAAAAAATGCTTTTCCCTTCCTATTTATTTAATTAAAAATAGAGTAAACTAGAAACTAATTCTCAAAATAAAAGAAATGTATTCATATTTTTTCTATTTATTTTAATTTACACAAAAATTGTAAATTAATAAAAATATATTTGTGTTGATATTAATCAAAAGTAATCCTTTCATATAATCTTAATGATAATTCTCTTAGTCGTAAGTTTTAAAGTCTTAATTGCAATTTTTTCTGCAAGGAACATTCACATACACGGGCGAAATTTACTTAAAAAAGTCATGCCAGAAAAATTGTAGTGTGATTTATTTTCCCTTAACATTCTCAGAGAATGAGTGTCGTAATTCAAAGAACATGATAGTTGCTCAGAAAACTGTTTAATTTCTTGGGTTTGAAGGCTTTAAATTAGTAATTAGAAAAGTGATAAATTTGAGTCAGTATGATGTGTGTGGAGGGACAAGCAGCATTAATGAATACATAAGTTATTAAAAATAACTTAGCAATAGAATAAAAAAAAACTTTTGAAAAAGTAATTTGCAGATAACTTTAAATTGATGTAGGCTTTTCTTCATATTCTAAGAAAATTCTCTAAAAATAATTTCTCCTGCATGGTAAACACTTTTGTTAAGAAGTAATGACAACAAAGATAATCATGACGAAAAAACAAATAAATAAAAATTGAATACAATCAAGGTCATGAATTTCTTCAGCGGAATTTTTTTTCGGAAAGTATTTCTGTAAACGCAGATATACGAAATGAACATTGTAGATATATAATGAGTAAGCTTAATGTACAGTGTATAACACATTATATAATCAAAATTTGTTGCTATGTACATTTATACTCTAGCTTTAAAGCGTAATAAATTAGTTTTAAACTAGTTTATTAAAAAAAATTGATTTAGAGTAATGAGTAAATGCATTTCTGAAATACATTTCTTAAAAGTTTGTAAACATAAATTTGTTGTATTTATGTTTTAAAAAAATGCATTCTTAAACTAAAAAGTGTTTTTTTAATATATATGTTGCTCGTGTTTTGATTTCGTATATCTATTATATTTTAAAGTTCTTATCTTAATTTTTTGGCAGTCATATATTTATTAAATGTAAGTTTTTATGACTGCAAATCTAAATAGTGCTGTCTCTTAATGAGATAGATGAATTTCAAAAAAATTGCTAACTTTTGTAATGAAAATTGCTATTAATGTGAATCTTGACAAAAAAATGAAAAACGGATTCCATATTATTGAACTATAAAGAATCATTAAATACTGATGTATTAATATTTTCGATATTCTTCTTTATTTTAAAAAATTCAATATTCTTATTCCTGAAAAGACATTTATAGAATAAAAAGATTTGTTCTTAAAGAAAAACATAAGAATTTAGTATCTTTAAAATAATTTGCTTATAATAACTGCTTGAAATGGAATGACTAAACTTAATTGGAGATTGATGAAATATAACGCACTTATTTGTTTTTTATGAATTATAAAATGAATAATATAATTTATAATATGATGTCATTTGATATTATATGATAAAATTAAAAATATTATAATAAAATTATAAAATGAAAAAAAATATTAAAAAAATTATGAATTATAAAACTGGCCTGAAATCACTTTTTCCAAATGCAATCTTAAACATTTATTTGAAATCATTTATTAGAAATAGTTGAAATTACTTCACGCTTGCTTCCAGATGTTATGTTTTTAATTTGGATAAGACATTTCGCTCAGTTAATCTCATTTTTCTACTTAATATAATTATATATATATATATATATATATATATATATATATATATATATATATATATATATATATATATATATATATATATATATATAATGTATATTTATATATATATATATATATATATATATATAATGTATATTAATATATATATATATATACATATATATATATATATATATATATATATATATATATATATATATATATATATATATATATATTAATATACATTCCATTCATTAATATAATTTTTAGTTATTTACGAACTAGAGGTACTGAAATATGAGACTGATTAGGAGTAATACTTCAAAAAGCCTTACGGCAATTTTGTAATCTGTCTATTAATATTGAACATTTTCAAGCAGTTTTGTTCATATGGGAAGTTTTGCTACAAATTATTCTTTCACATCCTTATATTTTAAAAGGCATTACGAAATTAATTTTTACTACAGTTAAGTTGTACTTCAGATACATTTTCACGTAATCGAAAGATCAATTTTCCCTATAAAATAAATTTTTGTTTAAACGATAGCATGAATTAAAAAGGCTGTTGGAAGTCCTTCAAGTAATATGCAAAAGATCCTAATCATTCATTTAATAGCCTAACTACTTTTGATACAGCTGGCATTTCTAAAACTAAAGACTATAAGTATTTGGAATTTTATTCATATATATATATATATATATATATATATATATATATATATATATATATATATATATATATATATATATATATATATATATATATATATATATATATATATATATATATATATATATATATATATATATATATATATATATATATATATATATATATATATATATATAATGAATAAATAAATAAATATATACTTTAAATCCTGATTCATCAAATAAATAGGTTTTCATTTCATGAATCCTGTTTTATGAGGTAATTATACTTCATAATTGTTTAATCAGGCTAATTTTTATTTTTAGCTATATTAAAACATACAGAAATACAATCGATTTCAAAATTAATGTACCCTCTTTTTATTATACACTTTCCTCATCTTGAAGATTTCATAGATTGTAAATGGATAGCTTAATACATTCAGGGATTATTTTTTCTTTTGTGCTGAAAAACTTAATTTTTACCCAAGTCTATTCAGAAACTGTTCTATTTATTATGTATGTATGTAAATTATGTATTTAAATTATGATTCAATAATAAAGTGCAACATTAAAATATATCTATGTAATGTTTAATTTATTTCTAGGTTCATTTATAAAAAATACATTAAGTTATTTTATAATGATTTTCACAGACTATTCGTGAAATCAAACCAACACACAATAGTTCAATTAGAACACTTTAAGTAGCAGATAATACATACACATAACATTACAAAACACAGTATAAATGAAAAAATTTATGAAACAATTAAAAGAAGTAGCAGGAAAATACATAAAAATATGAAGTAAATGCATATATATATATGTATTATATATGTGTGTGTGTGTTATTCTTAGCATGAAATATGAGTGAATGTAATATTATCATAGTATATATAACGCATGATCAAGTAGTGCTTAATCAGGCATAGAGGAGTAATAAATCTTAAACTGATGATTTTAGAAAATAGAATAATTTTTATCATTCCAATTATTAAACATATGTTGATTTTTATGTGTATTAAAATCATCTCATTGCTTTTTTCTCTTTTCATTAATTCATACCAATTTCAATGAATTTCCAATTGCACTAATCCCATAAGGCCTGAATGTTACATTTCCTCATACCAGACATAAATATTATGATAAAATTAATTTTTAACGATACTCTATATAATTTTAATACGCCGTATGAATGAAATATGCAAAAGAATTGTGTTTTTATAAATTATCGCTTTATTTCCTATTAGAAATGCAGTGATCATGTATCCTAACGAAAAAATATCCTTACTAGTGCAGTAATTTTTAAAATCCGATCTCATCTTTCATGAAAAATGTTTCTTAATTTAGTCTCTTAAAAATATTGAGTGGAATTTCAGTTAAACGAAGTGATTTCCATTCTTTTACTACCTAGAACACATCCAATCTTAAAAGATTAAAATTAACTCTCAAAAATATCGCAGTGAATCCAGTCTAATTAGAATCAAGGCTTTTTCATTTAATTAAACACCAAAAAAATTATTTAAAATCGTAAACGAGTTAGACAAACCTATCACTTATCGAGCACTGAAGTTTACTTGATTTTTTAAGAGTGTAGAAGAAAGTGTCCCCAAAAACAACACTTTTTAATCCCACTTAATTTTCATTATATAAATGTAAGTCTTTTAAATATTTAAACGTATAACATTTTTTATGTAAATAGGGGAATTTATATTTAGATTGTTAGAAAGTATAAGTTTAATTTTTATGCAATATATTGAAAAAAAATCAGAATTTTAGTTTAAACATGATTTTCCAAGTTATTTAAGTTTTTAATACTATGATATATATATATATATATATATATATATATATATATATATATATATATATATATATATATATATATATATATATATATATATATATATATATATATATATATATATATATATACATATATATATATATATATATATTATATATTATATATATATATATTATATATATATATATATATATATATATTATATATTATATATATATATATTATATATATATATATATATATATATATTATATATATATATATATATACTATATATATATATATATATATATATATTATATATATATATATATATTATATATATATATATATATATATATATATATATATATATATATATATATATATATATATATATATATATATATATTATATATATATATATATATATATATATATATATATATATATATATATATATATATATATATATATATATATATAAATTATAAAGTAACTACATAATTTATTCTCAATAAATAAATAGGATGCCTAAAATTTTATGCCCACATTGTATTCATTTGAAGTATTATAATTAAGGCAAAACTTCTCTCAAATAATTTATGAGTAATTTTTTACAAATTATTCTTTGCATAAAATTGGAGCATTTAAATATACAGTTTTACAAGATAATTGAGGTTTTGCAGCAGTTTTATTTTGTTGAAATGAAAAAAAGCAAAATTCTTTGATAATTTATACCGAAAGGTGTAAAGTAATTAAAAATTATATAAATTTATGATGTGATGAGTAGAATAATTTAGGGAGTTTTTTGTGAACTTTTGTCTTCACTGTTGAAAGAGCTGCTACTGTCCTCATCTTCATAAGAACTCAGATGATGCATTCTTTCACAGGGTGATAAGGTAGGATTAGTTTCCGCAGACTGATGATGTTGAGATTCTGTCCCTTTATTTACAGACATGCGCTGATTTTTTTCGTTTCGTTCTTTATTTTCCACAATTTGTCGTTTTTGCTTTGTTCTTCTATTTTGAAACCAAACTTTTACCTGGAATATCAAAAAAATTATGAAAACATCAGTAGTTGTTAAAATTGTCTTGAATTTAATGTTTTTATATGTGCAAGTGTATTATTCAAACAAAAAGAAAGCTAAAATTATTGAGTTGTCTTATTAACTGTTACTGAAAATTAAAACTTATTTTATTCAGACTTCAAAACTATATAAGTTATGCTTTTTTTTCTACGAATTTCTAAGAATATGCATAAAATTATTGAAGATTAAGCTTTAAAATTGCTTTAAGAATCCATTCAGATACTCAAACTAAAGTTTAAATGGAAATAAAATCTGCATGAGAGAAACAAGAAATTTACAAAACTTGAATATAAATTCCGAACAGGTAAAAACCTACAACGCAAAATTTTTGAAAGACACTTTAAGACATTAACCTCGAATTATTTTTTAAATTTAATTTTCATTAAAAAAGAAAAATAGTGTGAGGTTCTTAAGCAACTAATATATGTGCATGAACAAAATAAAAGAAATTCAGCATCTCTCGTTATTCACCATCAGCATCACAGAAAATTTAACCATGCAACATGACATGAGAAAGATGGCTATGCAAATGATTACACATTATGATTTACATATACTACTGGTGAAAATGATGATACATTAGAAATATGCATAAATATAAACAAAATATTTAAAGATAATTTTTTGTTCATAAATATAACTCATTTTCAGCTTTTTTTTTGTCTTGAAATTCATACTGTGTTTTTCTTTTAAAAAGTTTAAATACATAATTTTGTAAACTATCGAAGGTTTAAATTGCAATGGTTAGCAATTGCTGGAAATTAAATGTATCTTAATAAGATTAAGTGTGAGTGAAGTGTTATGCATTAAAAAAGACCTTTTCTTCCAAAAATTTGAGAAAATTGACACTTTTGTTTTTAGGTATCGTACATCTACAACACAATACTCGTATTCAAAAAGTTTAATATTTTATAGCATTTAAAGCTATCATAATTGCTGAACGAAGAAGTGTGTTTCGGTCAAGTAGAAGACAGATGATCAGTAAAGTTAGTACATTCTCGTTTAATTTTACTTAATGTCTCAGCACGCGTTCATCGCTTTTATTTTTCGTGTTTATTTAATATTTTATTAATTTATATATTATTAATAAAATAAAAAATACTAAAAATATGTTTACTACACGCATAAATTTCAAACCTTCACTTGTCTCTCATTTGTGTGGTGAATACATTACTAGAAATTGCTTCTTAATCTCATGATTATAAAAAAGGTATATGAGATTACTGACATGTGCAGTATGTTCAAAATAACTGAGAAATATAAACGCCTTTAAAGCAAATATCACTACAGTAATTCGGTCAGGGACATTGAAGGTATTTTCAATCACTTTTTGAAACATTTTCAATGTGCATTACATTTAGTGTTTGGAACTGTTAATGGTTACTTTTAATACATTGCATGGAGCTATTTCATACATCACAAAACAGTATAGTTCAGTAGAAATAATTTTAATAATATTTTTTTTTTATTTTCTAAATTGGTACTAAAATTCTCGATTCTTGAAGTGCAAATACTATGCTAATTTTGTACAATCAATTAACTGTATAATTTTGAATTTAATATATGCAAACTGGTGGTGTGCTAATTTTGTAAAGATAAAAAATCTTTGATAATTTTTAATGATAATATAATGATATTATAACGAGAATGAAAACCATTTCAATCGCTATGAATAAAAAATGTATAAATGTATTAGTTGTTTGTTAATTAAAATTTTTTATAATATAATAAATTGTTAATTAATTATTGTTAATAAAATTCATTTAATTCGGATTAATTTAAATCCTGTTTAATAAAAGTCAGATGAAAATGATGAAATTCGAATATTATTAACAATATCAAAGGATGAGAAATTCTTTTAAATATTGTTATATTCATATATATTTTTATGCTTATCAGCAGATGACTGAGTATTTCATTGATTGTTTTCCTCAGGAATAAACGAATTGTCAAGAATTTTTAAAAAAATGTATTACACTTTTAAAGTAAAAACTTAAAAACGGAAAAAACGTTATTTCCCTTTAATATAATTTTAATTCAAAACTTAATATACCTTCAGTTTTTAATATTCTAACCAAAATATCTCAGAATTATTATAGATAAAGGCATTCAAATATTACGAATAATGAATAATAAAGGAAACCAACCATTTAGGACAGAATTGGCTAGTTTACTCATATTCTCCAAAAAGTTATTCTAGTTTGCTTAACATTGAAGTGTTAAGCAAACAAGATTTATTTTAAAATAAAGATAACTAAGTTGCTGATTTATTTATAGATTTTCATTTTACTGGTTTGAAGAACCAGTTGTACTCAAATGAATTTCTTTCTTGCTTGTTTCATCGCTTAAGTAGGAAGGTGGAGACAGAATCCCACCCAAAGACAATGGCACGCGCTTGTAAGTTCCTTTAATTGAATCCGGCTCAGCAGGGGAAGGAAGTTCAACGCCTGAAATCGTAAAATTATATCCTTTTCCATCTTGTTATTGGAAATCGAAGCTACCCGCAGATGAAATAGAAAACTCAAAAACGGAAACTTTTAATCACCATAAATGAATCACTTTTCACTCACCTGTTGAATCATTTAACTAAACATTATTTTTTAAGTAAATCTTCTGAACTCTTATGTCTTGAAGTAGAAGACACCAGATTGGCTCTTTATTTGTTACATAAGACAAATGTCTGCTAATTTCAAACTGAATATCTTCAGCTTTTTCTGTAATTTTAACATTTTACTTCTGGTCTTCATTATTAGCATAACTTACGAAACAATACTACGATGCTTCATGATAAGGAAGTACTCTTAAAAATGTGTGTATGTGTATGTATGTTAAAATATGTACGAGTAATATCATAAAATTAATTTTTTCAAAATAACATTAAAAATATTTTATATGTGATTTGGTTTTGATCATCATATCTTCTGTAAATAATTGAAGATTTTCATAAAGTTATGAAATTGGATTTAAAATAAAGCATGAAAATTATCTTATTGAATTAAAATTGTTTATTTGAGTATTATTTAAATGTAAATTATTAATTTAATGTAGATTTTATTTTAATAATAATGAGAGCAATAATAGAAAAGAAGGTAAATTCTTTTATTCTTATTAGATCTTCATAGTACAAGAGCTGTAGACCCTGATAATTTATATTATGCGATAAATACCAAAAAAGCAAGTAAAAAAGAATATACTAACATGAATTTATTCAGAACTCTTAAAAAAGAGCATTGAAAAATCTAAAGCTTTAAAAATTTTAGTGAACAGTAAAAACAGATGAAAGTGTACATTATTTCTTTTTTCATGAATAAAAATCACTCAACATATAAATGTATTTCCTATAACAAAAATATTGGTTAAGTTAGGCAGGAAACAAGTATCAATTACTTTTCGCCAGATATTCTGCAGTTTTTTTTTTCGATTATTAAGTTCTCAAAAAGTAACTAAAGTATATTGAATGTTTGAATGAAAGTAAACTATAAAGATTAAACAAATATAAACCCTGATTCATGATTTGAAATTCAATGCTGTCGATCTCAATCGATTCTATTACATTTCCAAAAGTCGTTCATATCGTTTGAAATGATCTCAGCTTTTGTTTCTTGATTATATTTTCCGTTTTTTAAATATAATAAAAGTAATTTTTAAAATGTACGACAGAAATCAGATATTTTGAGAAATTGAGCACATAATAATACGTTTAAATTGTAAAATAAGTGTTTTAGAATGCATTTTACTCTAATATTGTTTTAAAGTAAATTATAGTTACATTAAACCAATGCATGAATTATAAAAGAATTTATTAAAGTACATATCGAAATAGAAATAATTTTGTGAAAAACTTCTTTTTCATATTTGTTTTCTTATAATCATATTATATATTTATTTTAATAAAGGTAAGCTCATTTAATTTGAGATCTTTATTTTTTACGTACTGAAGTAATTACTACATCACGCATCGATCCAAAATAACATTAAATTTGTTATATTTATTTTCAGTTATATAATGTGTAAGGTAAAAATGATACTTTAATTAGATTGAAGAGTGTACAAAAGTATAGAAAATAAAATAAACAAAAAAATTATTCAAATATGTTCTTAGTGAATGAAAACGAGGGAGAATAAATGGAATTAAATAATTAAAAATAAATTTGTTAGTTCGATTTTAATTTCTTTCCTCTTTTATATGTGTGAATTTGATAAATGTAATAAATAATATTAAGAATATGCAATCAGTTTAAGTAGTAATTTAATTTTCTGAAGAAATTTTTACACATTACATTTTCAGTCTAAATTATTTGAATGCAAATTTGAAGTACTTATAATAAAAGTGTATTTTAATACTGTCTATAGTTAGATGCACCTTTTTAAACAGATTTGTGGTTCTCTTTCTAAAGGCATTCGTATGCTGTAGTTTACAATGAATAAAGGAAATCATATTTCAGCAAATTATATGTATATTAATTTTGAATAACATAAATTATATGCATTATATAGATATATTCATTGTCTTAAGGTATGTATAATTAAAATAATAACAAGGGGGGAAAAATAAACTCATTGTAAAAAGCAATATTTTATTTACCTAAATCAATACTAGAGCATGTCACATAGTGTATACATGAATCATTGATGCAATTTAAACTTTCCCCATGATTTTATAAAAAATATTCTGATACAAATTGATGAAAATTATTAAAAAGCAATAAAAAATCTTAACCACTATAGTAGTATTTTTGTATCTTTCATAAGAATGGAGATAAAATTTTAGGTAGAAATTTTACATGCTAAATCATGGCGAACAGCTAGAGTATGTATTGATTAAAAGTTCTTATTGGGATAACAAAAAATTATATATATACAGATACACACATACAATTTTACTCCAGGTAATTATTACATAAGAAATCCAATTGATAATTATGAATGAACTATAGTTCTTTAAATTATGCTACTGTATTATTTAACCTAAAATTTTGCTATTTATTCAAACATAGTATATGTATACTCGTAATTGATGACTTGCACTAATGCGGGAGTAAAAATCTCCCAAAGAAAATAATAACAGTCCATACTTGTTTATTTAAAAATATATCGCATATATTAATAATAAGGTAAATCCATAAATTCATAAGACATATTTTACACATCACTCTTCAGCACTTGTTTATCACATTTTTCTTACCTAAACTATGATATTTCTAAATATGTTGCATATAATTTTATAATTAAGTTTTTTGACGCAAGAAATTATTGCAAAAATTTTTATTATCCAAAGAAATATTTCCAATGATTGTCAATCACAATTTTATTTTATTTTATTAAATTTATAAACTATCTGGTTAATAAATTTGATTTTCAATTATGTGCTTTATGCCGATTTATATAATGCCTCATGCCGATTTTTTTCGCTTAACGAAATTTATGAACTAGTTAGTTGTATTTTTGTCTGTTACAATGCTATAGCAAGAAAAGTTTTAAAAGGGAAGTAATCACGCCAGAAATATTTTAAGGAACAAAATGAATATAATCTTAACAATTCTGCATTTAAACTTTGATAAAATAATTTGTAGTTTTAGGAAATACAGTTATTATTTCACTTAAATGAGATAATGAATGTTAAGAGAATAATCTCTTTAATTTTTCATTTTTACTTAAAACATTAAAGGAACAGTTTTACTCAAAAAATTTTCTCTCGATAGATTTATAAAAATAAATATAGTTGATATATTCTTCCCACATAATCCAAATTGAAACAGAAATAAATAAAATATTATCCTAAAAATTTACACACAATAATGTCTTTATACAAATTAACTTCGCAAGACTTAATAATATTAGTTCTGCTATGTGAAATGATTATTCATAATTTAGTAATTAGTTTTAAAGGTAAGTTCTATTGCATTCTAATGTTTAATGTCCTCTATATTGTAAATTTTTATGTACTATTTAAAGTAATTTATAAAGACTAAGTAAATCATATTTCTGAGCAACTAATTTTTGTCTTAGTAGGAAATCTAAAATAAATTTTTCTGAAAAAAGTTCTTTTAATGCCTTTATTAAATTATAATAGAAAATATTAACAAATAAAATTAGCAACATAAAAATAGCCATTTTTATGCTTTGGAATATTTTTAATGTAGTTATTTAATGGATATGAAGTTCAGCTGTTAATCGAAATATTAATAATATATTAATAAATTTACTCAAATTATAAATGCTTAAATCACTTTTATGCAGAAAAGTAGCAATTGCTTAGAGATTAAACAACCAATTTAATTTGATTAAACTATAATTATAAATACAATGTAAGAAAAAATGTTCTTGATATATTATTTTTCTCTTCCTCTTTTACATTTCATTGAATAGCTAAGATTTATTTTCAGGTTATGTTAAGAATTTTAATTATGGATTAACAATCACAAAGTAAATATTGTTTGTACATGTATACATTTTAAAACATATAAAATGTAAACAACACTTAAATATCTAAATAAACATACGAAAATTTAATCATTGTTCATGTTATCTCAAAGTACAAAACACTTATTTTACTCTCATATCCTATCTTAAAACTTTAATAATGGCAAAACTTGTACACGAATATATATTTTCCTTTAAAAATAGTTAGAAAAAATGTGCTTTCATTGCGAGTTAAATTTCTTTTCTGATTTCATCATTTCACCTGTTAGCTTTGTAATTAAAAAATATGTATGGTAAAGAGAAAAAAAAAAGGTCACACCTCTCCAAATAAGTGTGAGATATCTTCTGATGCGGAATAACGGTTGGCCACTAATTGCAAAACATTTGTCGGTCGGCTATCGTCATTATCTACATGGGTATTGATAGTTTCTCTATTCGAAACAGTAAGTGGCTTTCACAGGAAATGAAAGGATGTAATCCAGCGTTTCTTAATGACTGCGGAGGTAAAAAATATGTAAAATAAAAAAATGAATAACGCATTATACTCGTTCTTTTACTTTTATTCATGATAGAATGCTGATTTATGAAATTAAAAACCGACTAAAACATTTGAGATTTAAAATATTGATCTTTCTCTCTCTCTCTCTCATTGGTTTCTCTCTAAATCATTCTTCTTTTCTTCTTCAAAAATACAAGCATTTTTTTCTTTAGCATTTAGAAAAATACTACAATGCTTCAGTTTTTCGGAAAATTTAAGCATTACCATTTCTTATATATTTCTAACAGATCTTAGGAGCATTTGACGTCAAAACACATCATATTACTTCAGAATATGTCAGTTCACAGATTTTCTTTATAAATCTAAATAACTTGCAATAATTAAGTTTCTTATTAAAAATAATCAAAAAAAACTATTTTTTTTAAAACAGTTTTAATAAAATACGGATGTATAAGCACATTTCTGGTTAACGCATGTTTATCAACTATCATTGTTCAATAAAGTTAAATTCATGTGATTGGGAAAGCTAAGAGAAAGGAACAATAAAATAAAGAAACATAAAAAATCTAATTTTTATTTCCATTCACATAAAAAGGTTAATTGGATTAGCATTTAAAAAATGGAAATTTGTTAAAAAAAAATTGGAATTAAAAGAGAGCACATGCAAATTTCCTTCAATCATAATGAAGACAGAGACATAATACAATGTTAATAAATGATTAAATACAAGAGTACAACATAATCTTGAACTGCAGATTTGGTACAATGAGGAAACTGATTTATTTGTCTAAGAATATATTAAAATGATTTTAATAAATAAGTACTAAAGTGATGCCAGGGGAAGTAAAATTAAGCATCGAAAATTTCTTCTTGAGGTAGCTTTGTCTGTAGTTTGATAAGTACAGTTCTAATTATGACAATTGAATTAGTTATGGACGAAATACGTCCTGTCATTCATATAAAATTATAACATGTAAATACACATTTTTCCTGTTTTAAGTTTATTAAATTAGGTTTTTTAACAGTTTAATTTTATTATTTTTTATGCAAAAACTAAAGAATTAACTTAAGTGCTGAATTAATAAAATTTTATTTTTAACCTTTAAGTTTATATATTTAATAATATATTATGTTTGGTGGAGATAGCCAAGTTTGCTGCATACAGCATTAAGCAGAAGGCATATATTTAAATTCCTTGTGTTTTTCAAAGTTTCAGATAAATAATCTGTTAACAGGTTCTAAATGTTATGGAACCCTTAAAAATAAAATTTCTGATTTAATGTTGCTTAAAATACATTCCGTTTTCATTGCGAGCTTTGCGACTGAATTTAAATTGGAAAATATCCTTTTTCATCCAAATACAGATGTGAAACATATAATGAAATATGTAGTGGATAAAATCTCAAAATCAATTATTTAATGAGCTACATAAATATGAAATTGATAAAAGAGTAGCAAACTCGTCAAAAAACTAAGATTTTAACAGATTTTAAACACCGTGACACTCATGTATAAAATATGTATGTTAAAAATTTTTCTCCTTTTACACACACAGTAAGTTTCAGCCTTGGAAATCAAATATGAAAATATTCTTTCATTTGTTTACAAATACGGATGAGCAAATTATGAATGGAAATGTATCTCTTCCGATCAACAGGGAAACATACGGGAACTGTAACAAAAAAACTTTAATAAGGGTTTTTTTAGAGCCTGCGCGTTATGATCCATGTCACTTGTTAACAGAATTCGCTTAACAGTTAGGGTGGGGTTAATTAAAACTGAACAAGCTAGCAATCGTCGACCTGTAAGATATAAATGACTGATGATGAAAGGAAATAGTAGGATGATAATAATTGGAAGTAGCCGTCGACCTTTAAATGGGACGAGTAAACCAATTAATTGCTTTACTGTTTTTATAACGCTGCATCTGTTGTTTCTTTTGACAGGAGACTAGCAATAATTATCGGTGCTAGAGATTTTCCTATATAGCTTACACGCGCCGCTGGTCCATCATCTATTAACCGTGATCGCAGATGCAAGACAATCTTACAATTTTTACTTAAGCTCTGATAATGAGTAGGAATTATTAGAATTCGGTATCGTAATTCCACGTCAAGTGATGGAATTAAAAAGAAACAAAAAATGTGATGGGGAGTGACTTGGTTTTTTGGAGGAAGATGGGTATATGAGTACTTGCTTGAAGATTTTTATCGATGGATATTTTTTTCTGCCGGGCTTTCTTTCCCTGCCCTCGTTTAAAACCGTTAAGTAATTGTGATTCATTGAGAATGAATGGCAAAAATTTCTACATAGCTTATCCGTTTTCGAGACTATTATTGCATTACGACATTACTAAGAAAGAAACAAATAACTTGAGATAAATGTTTCAACTCAGGACATCAATAAATAACTGATAAGCAAGATGGTTTCAAGAAAATATACTGGGCAACCCATAGATAAAGTAGAACATTAGATGTTAATTGACATTTAAACATCGTAATGACATCAATTACTTACAGTTAAAATATATAATGATACCGAGAAACGAGCTGATTTTCAAATTACTCAGTAAGGAAATAGAGCGAAAGAAAAGCAAAACACTTATAAGTTTTCTTAAGATCACTATTAAAAGAATATTATTTAAAAATAAATAATATTTTTTCTTAATTTTTTCATAAAACTTTCACTAGAAAGGTTATTTGTTCATACTTCATTTGCTCATTAATTATTCTCATAAGTTAATTGCATCAAATCCACTTTTCAAGGAAATGAATTTGATATATGCACACACATATATAATGTAAGCAATTACTTTATTTTACACATTGAAATAAGTAATATAAAATATAAATGATATATATATATATATATATATATATATATATATATATATATATATATATATATATATATATATATGTATGTATGTATGTATATATATAGTATGTATGTATGTATGTATAGAGAGAGATAGAGAATTTACTAAATTACCTTTCTTTTAACTTTTACTTTCATACTTAAAATTATCTGTAGTTTATTTTCCTACAAATACTCATACCTTAAATTTCTGTATTGTTAAAAATACATGAAAAATATAAAGAAGCATAAAAATAACCAAAAACATATTATTTTTCTTTAAAATAATTTATTAATATAAAATGTTTTGGCAAAACAGGTTAAAAATAATTAAAAATTAAAAATAAGATAAACAAGTGTTGATTAACGTAAGATAAACAGGATAAAAAATAAGATAAACTGGTTAAAGATACGATAAACATATGTAGGAAAAAAGTGCACAAATAATGTCCTTACATGCACATTTATAATAATTTAGAATGCACTTTAAGTCATGGAATCTAGTTCAAGTAGATTTTTATGATCTAAGAGTAATCGTAGAGTAACTAGCCAAATACTGACATGTAATTAACAATACAAGTATATATAGTTAAAAAAAATAGTCAATAAATAATCCGTTTGTAATCAAATAAAATTTCTATGTTCTTTAATTAATTAAGATATTTGAAAACGAAAATATGCATGCGAGTAAAGTTATGTATGAATGGAAGCCCAGTGGATATTTTGAAGGTGCGAGAGATAATAATATTAAGACGCCATCCTGTTTAAAGACCAGTTTATGCTTCCCCTCGGCACGCCCTGAATAGATACGAGAATAATAACTTACGGTTTAGGATTCGAAGTACTCGCTATTACATCTAAGAGACAGGTCAGGTAGGAAAAACTCACAAAAGCAGGGAAATATATGAACTTTTTTTTTTAATCTGTACGGATTCCCTCTTATGGTAGAAAAAATCTTGACCCTGACTGACTTTTTCAGTAAACTGTCTCAACCTTATAAATAACTTAGAAAATTTAGTACCCTAAAAGTGTGACTCTCTCTTCTCAGCATGTGTTAGAAAGTGGCTGGCGTACTATTCCCCTCCAGTTTGAATCTTTAACTGTGACAACTTGGGCATAGATAAGGTTTTTAGATAGAAGGAAATATATTTCTCACCTTATCTACGAGGCCAGCAGACGATGGTGCGGACCACAACAGTAATTTAATCGTTTTTCACTTCCAGAACAGCTACTTGACTGGAGCAGTTAGGGAGGGGAAAAACACCTAACTTACAAAACGATCGTATGTCAAAGGTAACATCAAGATCTAGCCTCGCCTACGAATTGGGTGGAAGTAAACAATCGCCCTAATTTAGTTTTTATCTTGTACTTAGAGCAGAAACGTATACCTGAGCATACTTAGCAGCTGTCCCTCCAGATGGATTCCTTCAATCCTATAATTCATTGAAAAACACTCACTTTGGGATATTCACAATAAAATGAAAGTGTTTTATTTAGCTAAATGTTCCAAATAAAAACTAGATCTAACTTTAAAAACCATTAGATTATGATTCACTCCCTTCAATTATTTTTGACAGAATTCTACGGAAATTTTTTTCGCCTGTAAATTAAATTTAGTAGTTAAATCTAAGTTTACTTTATTTTTATTTTTCGTTAATCTACACTTGCTAAGAGAATTAATCAGAATATAAAAGTGTATCCAAATTTGAGTAGAGATAAAATGTTTGTTTTAGAATAAGGAATAAAATATTACGTAATTTTCTTTGATTAAAAAGGTTTCGCAGATGTCTAATATTTTATATTTCAATATAAATGGTAAAAAAAGTAGTGTACTGTAGTGAAAATGGAGTCGATTTTATTGTATTATTCTAACATAACAGAAGTATTAAACAAGATTCGCGTTTTTTTATTGATTAAGGGATTTAATTGTTTTTTGTACCACATAAAAATTAACTGCCAATATACATGTCTCTAAAAGTATCATGAACAATTTTACATTAGTATTAAGTAGAATTATCTAATATCTTACAGTAATAAGTTAATTCTTCTTAACAAAATTAACTTATTACTGTAAAAAAGAAAATATTACCGAAACTGTAACGGATCGTTATATGCTAAGTTGTATACTAAGGAAATACTTGAATTTCGAGTAAAATAATTCTGCTGATAATAAAGGAAGAATATCAAGAATGTTTAATTTGAAAAAAGTATTTAATGGCAAATGCGTCTTTTATATATATCAGATTTATAATTTTAATATTAAAATGTTAACTGACGATTGTGAGAAAAAAGTAAACATGTCTCATTTGAATTTAAGAAGGCACTTAATAGCATTAATTTACACAAAAGAATATATCAAAATTTGAAAGAGTACTAATTTCATTTCTTATTGTCTTAATATATTTCAGCTTAAGAATAAAATTTCTTAAAAAAAGAAAGAAAGAAAATTGAGCTGACTTGCCTGAGTTTCTGTTAGTCCTAACCCTTCTGCTAGTTGCTTCCTTTCATTGCCAGTAACATAATGATTTTTGTCAAATGCACCTTCTAATTTCATTAGCTGTGATGCTGAAAAAGCAGTACGAATTCGCTTCGCCTTTCGAAAAGGTGGGAGCAGGTATCCGGTAATATCTGGCCCTGCAGAAAGAATTTCCTTCGTTTATACAATAATTACGGCATGTAAATCTTAAGCACTTAAAAACTGACTAATTTAGTTATTTACTTAAATCAAAATTTTCGTGATTTTGAAAAATAATTTATTTGTATGGTAAAATCAAGAAAATGTCATGCTATGTACTTTCCACGTGAAATTAAGAAAATTTATGGATGTTCTTAAAAAATAAGAATAATCAAAAAATATTATCTTATAATATTTGGTAAATAAAATTTCTGGAATATAAAATTAAGTTGAATATTTGGAAAATTTCTCATTTTTGACCCTAAACTGAAACTGTTTACATCAATAGAACTAAATTTAAAATCAGTTTCTTTTGTGAAAGCCTCAATAAAGTATATTAAAATCTTAAATAAGTGTTCATGTTGAATTTTAACTGATAATTATTTATCAATTCAAATATTATAATACTTGTTTGAATTAGTTATATAGCTTTTAAAAATATAGTTTTTACTTGTTAACTTTATTATGAATTATATAACTTCTATTAAATTTTATCATATTTGTGTATTTCATGCAATCATGATATCATAAATTTAGTAATATTTACCTATAATCATTAACCTATAATTTAGCCTATTATATATACTTATCATTTAATTCATTCGCTTGAGAAGATTACATTTTGAATTCAAGTCAATGAATAATTCAAATTCATCATGACATTAAGATTTAATTAATTAAAAACATAGGTTTAAAAATATATTAACATAGGCTCACTAAAATTTTTAGTATTATCATCGAAAAATAATTAATAAATCCCAGAAATCTCTATTTTCTTAATTATTTTATAAATGTTTTAAAACTTATTAATTATAATGTTAATTTAGCTGTTAACTCTAGTTAATTTTAATAAAAATTAAATTTTCTCATAAATGGTATATTCATTCTTCTTGTGATTTACTAATACGATTATTAAAAAATATTGTAATAAATTGAATGTTTTACATTTGAAGTGTGTGAAAGTAATGAATTACTTCTCTCGCGAATTTTATGATGACTTTGTTGTGTGTGTGTTTAATGTTTTCCACAATCATTATAGTTCATTACAGTTAAGTCAATTTCTTTATTGTTGTTATCCAAAATTTAATTCAATCAAAATATGTATAGCAATATACAATTTCGTATATTTTTCAGGAAAATATATTAATAAATTAAATGCATGGCTTTTTTAATATATTTTTGATATTACTTTAAATGTGGAATATATATTTTTTATTTTTGCAGAAATACTTTACTGATAATAGGATAGAAACTGTTAACGATAAAAAGAGTAAAATATTTTCTTAGTTTTTGGGTAAAAATTCCAGCTTTGAATTTAGTAATAGTCATTTTTTATTCTCAAATGTTGTATTATTACTTATTTGAAAGATATTTTAAAGACAATCGAGGAATATTCTCAAGGATTTTTATATATAAAACTAATTACTTAATTTACAAAACCTTATAAAAGTCATATTACAAAAGTTAATCTCTAAAAAAGTCTTGTTTACTATTTTCAAGAATTAAAATCGAAAAAAATTATGAAAAATATTCAAAATAACAGTCATCAAATAACTCTTAAAAGATAGTAACTGACACAAATTAGGAATATCTGTTGTTTCTTCCCTTGTTTAATACTAATTACTAATTTAAGCAATTGTCTTGTTGAATCAAATGATTTCGGTTAACAAAAAAGATTAATCTAACATAGTAAATTTAAATTCTGAAAACTATTATTCAGTTTTTAGTTATTTTAGATAACTATTCAGTATTTGTTATATACATCATGACTACATTCAGAAACAAAATAAATACATCTATAACAATTCTCTATGTATTGTTGAAAGAACAATTCTGCAGTAAAATTAACTAGCAAATGCAAGATTTGTAATCTATATCTGTAAAACTATAACCAAATTTTTAATGAATGTAGATCGGATTTTCAATTAAATTATATTGGAAATCACACATGAAAACAATGATACATTTCTTTTAATAAAATAATTTTATCTATATATTATTCAAGTATTTTTAAATTTAAACTGACTATATATATAGTTAAGTTCATTAAAGTAGATTAAATTTTCGACTTAAAGGCAATAAATAAATTTTATTTATAATATTTCTCTAACTAAAATTGTAACTGCTAAATGACTCATTTTTTATGGAGAATAATCTGTTTTTTATGCATATAAGCATAATTATAAATTAAGTATGTTAAAAGAATATTTATAAGAGGAACAAAAAATGCTTATTTAAAGTTTTTGAAAATTAAGATTACTTTTATTGTCGTGGCCAACCATTAAATTCTCCTGAAACTTTGAGAGAATTATATTGATCATAAGCAGAGAAAGGTTGAAATAACAAAATGCACAAAATTTAATTTGGAACTTTGTGGGTATAGAAGGAAATAAAATGTTGTAATATCACAAGCTATTTTTTATGTTTATTAGTCATAAATTCCAAAAAAAATTATAATAAATAATACGTTTCTTTAGCTTAAACTCGGATGTTATACGTTTTAACTGCTTTAATTTGTTTAAACAGTAAAAATTTAAAAAAACATGATATCAAACAATTTTTCTTCAAAAATATTTCAATACAATTATTCATCATTGATATGTTTATTCTTTTAAATAATTTGGATCTTTTAGATTTTATTATTGTTTTCTGTAGTTAAGTTTAAAAACACAATATATTTACTTTAAATCATATTTACTTTGTTTCACACATCACATACATATATAGATTAGTATCGTTTTGAACATTATAAAGCTTCACTCTTATTCTGATAATTGTATAAACATTGATTTAATTTAAAATTTATTTTTGACAAATAAATTTAAAAAATATATTCAAATTTATAAAAAATAGTAATCATTTTATGAATGAACGCCTTGTTTCATGTGTAGATAAATGTTCAAGAGTTGTAAAAATAAATACAGTATATAAATTTTTCTTTTGAATTTTCAAAACAAATGTTATAAATATCTTATTGCCTTATATTCTTGTGGTTAGTAATACACACACTGCATTCTTTATCAACCGTAAACTTTGAAGTACAAATATATTGGAAAATCAAAATTTATTAGAATTCTTCTCACTACTTTAAAATTATTTTATCTGCTTATCAGTGTTTCTTTATTTTAAAAAAACATTACTTAACTCAAAACCTCTAAATAAAAAGTATTAAGTCTCACAAAAAACATAGAAGAAAGAAATATTTTTATTGAAGTTGCTAAATTTTAAATTTTTTTCAATGCTTTACCTTATTTTTATATTTTCGGAAAGTACTCAATCATGGTACATGTTTAAATGCCATTTATGTTTTTTATTCAAATGTTTTTATTATTTCAAAAAATTCTCAACTAATGTTTCGATTTTAGATAGTCTGTTAATAGAAACATATATTTAGATTCATATATTAACAACTTAGAAAAGTTATATTTTTCAACATGGTTTTGCGAAAAGTTATTTTTTACGGGAAATAAAAAATTGATTTTATGTTTTGGGGATTGCAAAAAATTATTTTATTTAAGACCAAAATTTCGTGGTTGTTAGTATTTTACTAAATAAAGCCTTACAGTTCGTTTTAAATAAATTAGGTAGAAGAATATATATGGAAAAAATTTATTTAATAAAATGCAATTTCTTAAAAGCTTTTTTATTTATAGATGTGTATTTATATTTTTACTTTTTTACTCATAGATATAATATAAACATACATATACATACATACACACACACAAAGACATATATATATATATATATATATATATATATATATATATATATATATATATATATATATATATATATATATATATATATATATATATATATATATATATATATATATATATATATATATATATATATATTTGGAAAAGAATTTTCCAAATGAAAATAGTTAAGCATTTTGAAATATGAAGGCTCAAATTAGATTTGTTAATTCTATTTATGCGATTAAAAATGTTTTTGTTTTCCTTTTTAATTTTCTTTATTTACTATCATTCTGTACATAAAAAGCATTATACAATCAAATTTGAATGCTACAAATTGAAATTATTTCTTAAGGAAAATATTTATGTTTAAATGGTATGATACGTCTTATCGAACTAACTATATTACTATTTTAAACTTTAGGTTAAAAAAAATCTTATGAAAAAATTACCGAAATAACAACAACTAAAAAAAAAACATAAGTAAAAAATAAGAATGCAATTGTTTAATATATTAAACACACCATCCATATTATTCAATTAATAAAGAAATACACTTTTTCTGTAAATAAATTAAATAAAAGAGAAGCATGAATTTCTTATTCGAATTCAAAAAAATACCTGGAAATCTATGAAGGAACCTTTGCCGATGGAAATACCAAGGGTAACCAGGGAAGGACTCTCTTTGGAAAAGAATTCCTGGAAATGCCTGTTCTACTCCGGAAGTCGAGACTTGGGATAAAGTCTGTTGGTATGAAGAAGAGTTGAAAGTATTAGATCGCTCTCGCGCGCCGAACACTGTCCGGACTGTCGGCGGAGCTCCATTCAATCCTCCGGGGAAGGTAGGAACTGGAACGATCACTGGTGGTTTCGGAGATCGAGGAACATTTGGATGCGAAGAACGTGATTCCGACCGCTCGGAATGCAGCTTAGGAACTCGATAGTCTTTCACAGAGACAGGAGAAGAATCATCCCGACAAAATGAAGAATCGTCATCTTCGGTGACTTTGCCCATCAATGCATCAATAGAAAATCGAAGTTTCGGTTTATTAAGTGAGATGATAGAGGAAGATACAGCCATCATATTTTTTTTCTTTTTGTTGAGTAAATTAAAAACTCATAAAGTCTCTTCCTCTAAAAGGAATAATTTACTTACTATAAGCAAGGGTAATATTTGTGCTATACTTTTCGATTACATTTTTTAAGACTATATTGTTCATTGAATAACAATTCAAAATTAAAATAGTTTTTGGATTAGCAAATGAAAAAATTCAAACGCTAAACAGCTGCAGCTCGTCTTTTATTACATTTTTTTGAAAAATTATTAAGAATTCACAAAATATCCCTAAAAAGTTTATAAAATAAAACTAATTATATAAATTATTTTAGTAAGAAGTTCGATGTTATTTCTAAATTAGATTCTTGAAACAATAAGTGATATTTTATTTAAATTGCTTCTAATATTCGGATGAATAAAATATGCCGATTTCCTTTTACAAAAAACATTCACAGTTTGAAAGCAAGCTTACATTCTGACCATCAACTGTGGCTGCCGGATGGGTATATTGTGTATTACCTAAGGTGTCAAATAAACCACACTTGAAAGTGGTAGTGCTATCCTATTGGATTGGAACGTTCACGTGATACTTGTCAACAAAAAAGTTTATTCAACGAGAGCTTTCAGGGATCAGGCCTCATTGGTTGAAAGTTCTGCTATTGCCAATAGATGGCGCTATATGCCAAAAACAATTCTTTCAAAAAGGTTTTCGTTTCTCTCTCTCCAATTATGAGTTGAAGTAATAACATTTATTTAAAGTGTATTTCCGAAAACTCAAAAAAATTGATTTTTCATTTAATAATATGTAATATTACAATAAAGTTCCAATTTAAAAAGATATTAAGCTCAGAAAACCTGAATTTATAACTTCACTGAATTAAAAAAAAATTGAATTGGTAAAGTTGTATTTGAATAATGTTTTGCTTAGAATTTCATTTGTATATGCAATATTATAACGCGATAAATAGGATTTTGATACTTTAGGGTAAACTAAAATCGAATAAAAATCTATGATTTTAGGAAATACAAATATTAGCATAGAAATTTCTATTTTCAATGTAAATGACTTTGTTATCACTTTTATAATTTTATAAAATTTATGATTTCTTTAAAACAATAAAAGCTTGATTATCTGTGATAGATATTGAATGATGTGACTTTCGTGGATAATCCACGAGATTATAAAAATGAAAACAAATTAGCACAAATATATGAACAATTTAAACACTCAATATTAATATAACTGATATGAACACACTTATTACTTGAGAACTAATAAAATTCACTATTTATAAATTTATTTATTGAAAAAATCAACCCATAATTTCTGTTTTTAATCTATTTATTATACGAAACAGTTTTTTTCAACGGAGATAGAAGATTTATGGAATTTAGATATTGTGAATAATTACCGAAGGGGATAATCGAGAACTGTGATTGCATATGAAAGAATATAAATGTAACAGTTGCGTAGAGAAAGGGATTTTTTGGTTACCCGCTAGCATAGTTTTTATTCCAATATTTCGTCTAATATTTAAATATAAAAATGAAAAACTATTAGTTTAATATAAAACCCATAATAAAATAATATAGTTATTATTTTATTCAATTATAATTAGCAAAAAATAGAGATTAAATAAAATGCAAATCATATTTGTACAACTTCTTATTCACAGTTGCAATGCACATTATAAAAAAGTTATCCCATTTTTCCGGTAACGCAACTGATATTCAAAGATCAATCTTAAAATAAATTAGAACTACATATAATTTTATGTAAACTTGAGATTAGATAATCATATGAATATTAATGATGTTCTTCAAACAAATTTTATTAAAAAACTTTATATTGACTTCTTTAATTATTGTCGTAAGAATAAAAAGATAATCAAGAAAATGAAATGCATGCTAAATTATTATTTAGTTTTAAAGCTAAAGTTGAATATAAATAAAGAGCATAATCTTGCAGTGAAATCAAGATTTTTTAAAACCCTTAATTCTTCTAAAATCTCTGTTAATGTTTTCAAATTGAATGAAAAATTAAATTTCAAACTGAAACTTGTTAAAAAATATAAAAAAGTTTCTATGTATAATTGTATAAAAATGATTGCCCAAAATTATTTTTGTTAAATTACGTTTTCAAAACTCATACACAAAATCAGAAATTAGGTAAGGAACCCAATATTCTCCTATCTCTTTTTATTAAGGCGCAAGAATTTCAAAAATTACAAAAGCCGAGACGGCAAAGAATTTCATATCTATGCCTTTAGTTCAATTCTGTTCTTGGATTCAATTCTCCTGTTTGACATGGATGTTTATAGTGATGCGGAAACTATGTTAAACAGTCGCTTTTGGTTGAATTAGCACACGTTTGAAATATTGGTTGTAAAGTGAAAAAATAACCCTCTCTTACTATAAAAAAGGCAATTACGGAAAATTCAGTTTCAAATATTCACTTTCTTCTAATATTTTAGAAAAAAAATAATTGACTCCAACAAAAGGAAATCAATATTTATATTTTTCTATCAGTAGCAGCATATCGGGTTCAAATTAAGAATAAAAATGACATTAGTTTCTAATAAACATTTGATAATAAAAAAATTAAAAATGTACAAACACAAATGATAATATTAAATTCATAATATTTTAATCAAATAGTATGTTGTAATGAAGGAAATAGCTTAAGTTTAGTAATATTTCCCATATTTTGCTCATATTTATCAGCAATGAAAAGACAATGAATTTCAAATATGTCATCATGGTTTTAACTTTCAAATAAAACTTAAATTAAAATAATTCGTTCTTAAGAATAATTTGAAAATTTAGATGAACAAAGGACAGGGCACTATAACCTTTACTACGGCATACACAGACAGATATGCATAATCTAAATATTATAAACGAGAGAATCGAATTAATGGTATAACAGCTTTAAAACTAATGGCGATATTATGCTTATCCATCTCCCAATTGCTTTTTTTTAATGATTTCCATTTTTAAAATGATCAAATACCTATTTTCAAGGAGAAAATTGCCATTAATTGATTCCTCATGTAAACATTAAAAAGTCTAAAAGTAGACATGATTTAATGTGAAAATCCATTTTGCATAAGAAAACTATTAGGTGAAAATTTAAAATTGCTCTGAAATAAATTTACTATGGATTTCAAGTTTTGCTTTTATTGTAAAAATAATCACAAGGGTTTACTTTTGAGCAATGAAAAATTCCTTCTAAAAAAAAAGCAATAAAACATACAATATATATATATATATATATATTCACACACACACACACACACACACACACACACACACATATATATATATATATATATATATATATATATATATATATATATATATATATATATATAACTGATTAAATGCAATAAAAAATTTACCTTAAATAATATACAAAATGTATTGCGTATAATTTAAATGCTTTTTATTTTGTTGGTTTATAACTGCACCCTATATTATTTCATAAATTGAAATATTTTTAAATATATAAATTTAAATAGAAAATCTCTCAAAAATTGGAGAAAAACTATGAAGAAAACATTGAAATAAAAGTGTTCTGTAATTTTTTCGTATATAATTTAAAAATATATAATTGCAGTTAATTTCTATTTATAAGCAAATTTCATTTTAGATTAATTTGTTAGTTTTCCCAGGGATTTCTGAAAAAAAATATATTTTTGAATTCGCAAAGTTGATTTTTTACTATAACAATTTTTTGTTTTGATGTGTGAAAAAATACAAAATTTGATAGTATACTGATAATTTTTCATTCAATTAATTTGTGGTGAAATAATTTATATTAGAGATTAATGGACATTTTTAATCCATTTTATTTTATTTATAACTCAAAATGGGATTCTTTTTATCATTTTAAGAAATAATAATTACTACATATGTAATTTGTATTCAGGTAAATGATATTGAGTTAAGTGATTTCTTTTTGTATTGTAATATTAATATTAAATTAAATATTTTAACCTCACAGTTTGAATAAAGCAAACTATTTGCGTACTTATAAAATGTGAAGCTTCTGTTGTTAGCATTTTTTAAGTCTAGCGAGTTAGTATTAGCGGGAAAATTTAAATCTCATCTTATAGTTGAAATAAGAATTAGGGTTCCACTAGCAATAAACTAATGTTCCATTTCTTATGAAAATGCAAAATGTTTGATGCGCAATTAATTCTGAGCTTTATATTCTTCTTAAATAAAAATTCCTCTCACATTTGTTCAATAAAAATAATTTTTGAAACTAACAATAATTTCCTGAATTTTTCCTTAGAATTTTTTAACAAGTTTTACACATGTCCGATAGGTGACGCCATTATGATTTCTCTAGACTATTCTGAGTATGTCTGATATAATGGATTGTAGCCCATGACATTACTTTGAAAAAATATTACATTAAGTCGCATAAATGTAAATAAAAATACATTTCTGTGTGATACAAATAATTTATAATAATAGATTGAATTCCAGAACGTTATTTTAAAAATATTATATTGGGTTACATAAATTAAAATGAAAATACTTATCAGTATAATTCAAATAATTTTTATAATTTTATTTCTTAAAATTTGCTTTTGTATTATGATTTATTCACAATGATGACAAAAAAATTAAGCAATTAAAAAATTTAATTGTTGAATAGTAATTTAAGCATTTATAATTTCCTGTTTAAAACTTTGTTACGTAAGCATTGATGGGGAAATATGACTTTACGATGATTATAAACAATTAGTATTTTTTATAACTGTATATATTTTAACAAAAACTTGAATATTTAACCAACTTTTTCACTAAATTTTTCGAGTAATATTTCCTATCCATTATTTCACTGAAATGCGATTTCAAACTTTTTTTCAAATAACTAAATAATGATCCTTTCTATTGGTCAAATTGTTACAGCTGCTGGGGAAATCTAAGACATCTGTGGGATGTTAAAGAATGTCTGAACTTCCGAGCAACTAAGATGAGAGCCCTGAATCACATACGAGGAATAAATTTGAATAACCTCATAAATCTTTTGATATCATTTGTATTTCACTTTTGTAGTTATTTTTGTTTATGATCAATGAATAATAAACAAGTTTTTTTTGTATTTTCTTTATTTCCATGTTTTACCTACCACGATTTCCTTCCTTTGTGTTCGTGTAATTTGCTACCTGCGCGTTTACGAAATGGAACGGCAGATAGACATTTTCTACCCAGCATCCCTTTGTGATACCGAATCTTCAAGGTGTATTTGTCGATTTGGACTAAAAATGGCCGTATTGTTTACCCAAAGGCTACCAGTACTGTAGAACAAGGAGCATGGCCCTATGACGATATCAAATGCAACCAAGCTAGAAGCATTTTCTTCACAGCTTCCACCGGAGCCATCGGCTGTCAGAATACTGGTTGCAAAACCAGGACTCGTCTAAAAAGACCACATTATACCAATCTTGTATTTAGTACAAGCCCGGTGGCTTAGTGGCAGCGTTTCACGCTCCCATGACACAGGTCCGAGGTTCGTTCCTCGGGCTGGGCAAGGTTGACTCAGCTTTTCATTCCTTCAGTGGGTCGATTAACTGAGTACAAAGCATGCTTGGGAACTAAACACTGGGGGTCTCACGTTAGGCTGACTACCTAACTGGGACATATGCTTCGCACCCCAGGGCCCTCGGTCATGAAAACAGTTATGGGCACTGTAGGCCTTGGTCCACTTGGGCTGTCGTGCCATGGAGTTTAGTTTGTATTCAGTACTGCCAATTGAAAGCAGAAGAATCACCGTGTTTCTCCATGTTGTATTGTCAAAGAAAGCCACAGTAATTGTCTCCGTTCTGGCAGTGCATGCTGCAAACAAAGGAGTTTCTCGAGTAATGGCAAGTGATGTGGTTTTATAAATCACTTGCCATTGCTCGACCTCAGAATTTGTCGATCTTCTCTTGAGTTAGTCTGGGAGTTTAATGATATCCTGCATGCCGTTCAATATGACTCTTAGTAAACTATCTTTTCCATTTTCGCGTTATAAAAATTAGATTTCAGCTTGTGTGAATGACAGTTTCACGGAAAAATAATCTTCACCCTCTAAAACAATGATCTGTCTACATCGAATTTCAACACTTGCAAGTAAGAATTTTTTCTTATTCGGGGTATAATACATAACACGAAATTCTGAGAAATTTCCGACATTGCAAAACTATTTTTGAATTAGAAATTCACTGCACAACTCTACATTTCTTCTTTTTCTGTGCTTCAGATATTTTTTGTCCCTCCTGGTTGTCAAAGTGCACTAAAATGCTGAATCATTTAGACTAACACTTCTTTCCCACAGTTGAGTTTGGCATTCGTAAGATTATTCCAATGGTCAGCATGTAGTTTAATTCCAACGAAACTATTGAGCACATAAATTTTAAGAAACCTAATTCTAAGGTTTTATGGTCTGCCTAGATTCCAGGAACATAAATAATAAGTTTCTTATAATCATGAATAAATTCCAAATTTCAAATTTAATACCATTCAAAACAAAACAGCGTCGTGTTGCTAAACTTGTTTGCTGACTAAATTATTCGTAAAAGTTACTGAAATTATTCTTAAATATTATTTTTCAACATTTGTTTGTTACAAATAAAATATCCCATTAAACTGTTAAACATAAAATGCAAATGTAATACCATTATTGTGACTATTTGGATGTTAAAAAAATGATACTTTTTGATTAACTAATGCTTGAGTCCCGATAGTTTGGTTCTTAATATAAATATATATATATATGGTTTCTATTTAAATATATTTATTTTTAAAAATATTTCTTTATAATTTTTAACTAGATAATATTATCATAAGATCTTGTATTGCAAACCTCTCTCTATTGACTTTAAAAATATGGTTGTTTGGTCCAACATTATCCTTTTTTATTGTAAAGTGACTGGAGAAATAGTATACTCATACTTATTTAGAAGTATAAAAATGCAAAGTGATCAAAAAACTTAATCCCATAAATATATTATTAGTTATGGTCATTTATTTTTTAGGAGACAAAATTTATAAACTTTCAATTTAAACATAAACATTGTACAGAATATTTTAACGGAGGTTTCTATTTTAAATAAAACTTTACAAAATGGCATTGCACGTCATAAAAATATATAAAACCTTACATATCTTAAAACTATATAAAATTAATAACAAAATGTATAATGAGATTTTCAATTAATATTTAAATTCTGGTTCTTAAATTTGCAAAGTCCAATGTTGAAAAATACAAACTTTAAAATAAAGGCTAAAAAAACATACATTCTAAACAATCTAATAATATGCATTATACTCCAAAATGTACTTAGTAGTTTGCAATTTTTTTAGTGGCACGATTTGAAACGCAAACAAATGCATTTGCATTTTTGGAAGCACTTGTTCTTTTATTGAATCAAAACGAGAAAGAATTCAAGTGGCTTGAAAAGATAAAACTAGCAGAAATATATTTTAAAAATAATGGCGTGTGTATATATTCTGTAAAATGAGAGAGAGAGAGAAATTTTATTTTAACGTATACAGGTTGTTTTTCTTTAATGTGTTGACAAAATAAGACGGGTGATTAGAGAAAAAAATGTTATAGAACATAATATCACGATTATATAATGTTTGAAGAGTGAAAATCTCAATAATATTTATGTTAGATATGAAATCGAGTGAAAGAAAAAAACAATAAGACGAAGAAAACCTTACTATGCATTGTACATAAATATTGCTTAAAAGACAGCGCAGTGCTTGAAAGAAGTCGAAATTAAAACTGATGAAGTAGAAAAGAAAAAAAATTCTATGCAAATCTTTTTTTAAAAAAATTGTAGGGTGAATGTAAACAAAGATAAAAATAGCAAGCATTAATCAGCTATCTTTTCAAACTAGAGACGTTACAGCTTATTCACAAACAGTATCTATGGTAAAACCAATGAGGAATAATATAAAAGGAGATGGATTGGCCGTAGCAGACCTACAGTTAAGGAATTAACATTCCCTGGACATAAATTTCTTAGATTATTTTCTTTTTGAGACTGGTAAAACACACTAAGGCGTAAGGCATTAGCACAAACACATTACAAAATTATTAGTAATATGTATAAAAAGAGGATCAGTAGTACAGAATGTCGGCGCAACAACTAACATCGCCAGATTAGCCAGTTTCTTTGAGGACCTCCAACATCTCAGTGAGCTTTGCAATAACCTTCGTCACCACAGTTACTAACACTTGCTATAATTCTTTTCGTCACTAAATATTTGCTACCAAAAATGTTTTGCATATTTATTAGTCTTTTTGTCAAAGACATCACATCCTTCAAAATAATTTTCCAACTTTACTGACAAAATTTTGTTTGCAGTGATTGTATTTTATATGCCATTTTTTCCTTCACTTAATGCCTACAGTCACTACTCTATATCTGCCACTATTTCAAGAGAACACAAGCACACTATATCTGCCTTTAGTTTACGTTTATTGGTAAGTTGACAACAAGTAGATGTTTTCAATGATGCACATAAGCATTTTCAAGCAATAACAATGGTTAAAAGCATAAATCTCTAAGAAGTGAAAAGAGACTGCAATTTTTTTATGTTAGTGAAATAAAGAAAATTTTTAATTTAGTCGTCATGATGATAAAATCTGATAAGAATCATCTACAACATTCTAAAGACGATATATTATTAATAATTTTTGTTTTAAAAGTCAACTCACATTTTTAGCAATATGCTATAACTAATTAATAAAATATCTGATACACATTAAGAAATATGCTGAAAAGATAAAATAGGGCTTTTTTTACTTTCTATTTTCTTTTCTTTAACATTTAAAATCAAGTTTTTGTTTATGGTTTTAGATTTTTATTAGTGAAAGCACACAAACAATGAATGTAATTATCATGAATAATTTTAAAATTATGCAAAAGCTTTATATTTATATCATAGCACTTCTTTGAATAGTTACTTTACTGAAAATAGTCATTTATATTTACATCATGGTATTTCTTTGCATATTTATTTTACTAAAAATAGTCATGGAGAAACAAATTAAAAGTGTAAGTCATAAAAAAATAAATAAGTTTCTTCACAAATAATGAAAGCTCTGGCAACATACTAACTTAAAAAGACGTTTGAGGCTTATATCGTAAAATATCATTATTACGATCATATATTTTGGGCGTCAAATATTATATATTTTGTGGCTTATATCATAAAATATTATCATATGATAAATATTAATATATTATTAAAATATATCAATAATATTTCCTATTCTTGTAGGTTTTTTTAATTATAACATCATAAATTTTTTATATTATAAAATGTCACTTGAAAAGAATAAGTTTTTGTTTTTCATTTTTTGCCATTGTACTTATTGCTTTGTTGTTATGCATCTTACGCATATTATATTCAAAATCTTCATGCTATACACAGCAAGCTGTGCAAAAATGTATTTTATTTTGAAAATAAAAATAATATAATATAATATAACACACACACACACACACACACACACACACACACATATATATATATATATATATATATATATATATATATATAGAGAGAGAGAGAGAGAGAGAGAGTGTGTGTATTCTTTAGGCAATTTATTGTTTTATGAGGATAAATAAAAAATGAAGTGTTATAAAATAATTATATGTATATAGTATGAGACATAGTATCCCATGAATTTACAAATTTGAACATTAAAATAAGTGAAAATTGCAGTAAAATATCATCTGACGAAGTAAATTGTTTTCTATATATTTCCAAGATAGAGCAAGTTATTAGTATTACATATTTCTGCCAATAAATTATGATTTATCCCAAGAGTCTTGATGGTCATATTATTTTGTATTAGAATTTTATCGCACTTTTCAAACCCAATTTAATGAAGCAATTACTGTTGCATTCTTTAATTAAAAATAAATTTCATTTTAATTCTGACAAATGCAAGTGGTTTGTTTAAATTTTGACACCGTGTGCACAGCGTAACGGCCGAAGACATTTTAGCATCCACCTCGTAAATTGTTTTGGAGAGGACAATTCTTAGATAGTGTGCCGTTTTCATGCGTCGCAAATAGCAACTTCACCTCTCCAAAATCCATTGTGCTGAGGAAACATCAAAAGTTCCATAGGATTCAATGTCGTTCCACTAGCATAGAGTTGCGTAGAAAGCAGGGTATTAGCTCAGGTGTTGACCTCGTCACTTGATCATGGTTGAAAATTACTAGGTGGTTGGTTGTATTTGTCGGCTTCGGTCAGTCAAAATATTCTACAAAAGTCTGAAATTTACTACAAAGAAAATAACAATTTCACTGTATACCATCTGGTTAGAAATTCTGAATTTCACATTCATGTGAGTTCAGGATCATATAGGTTTTATTATACTTAGACCAAATATAAGAAATTAAAAAAAAATATTCTATCTTAAATTATTATTTCTACTCTCGGGTAAAATGACTTGTAATTTGTATTAAGGGTACAATTTTAGTCTCTCTAATGGAAGATTTTATAACGTAAACAGTTTCCTGTATTTGTAAAAATCAATTTTTATAATTTTATTTATGTTAATAATAATTTAATCTTTGAAAATAAATTTTATACTTTCATTTGAAGTTTGTCTAATAAGAACATACATTACATATACATTTATATACCTTTATGTGTATATATATATGTATTTATATCAGTAATCTCTTAATCTCAAGTATTTCGTATGGAACATCAAAGTGAAAGCTTCCGAACAATCCATCACTCAAGATCAACACTTTGACCACCCTTGTTGTAATCTTTCAGTAATTGAAAGTTGTTGAAGCGAAAGGGTCTCAGCTGAGCTTCGATTAAGATGATAACAAGCTGAGCTTTTGAGAAAAGATTAACAGGGTAGGCGGTGGCGGTGGTTAACAACAGGTTTAGTTTTAGCCTTTTAATGCTAGAATTAGATTTTTGTGCAGTATTTCTTTGACTTCGGGTACATCCCGCAGCTCAGTGAGAAACCTGAATGGCCAATGCAAACATCTGTTCTTTGCAAAGATTGGCATCTTGAGACTTACTAAGTAGATATAAGAGACCCTGATGGGTAACAGATTGAAAACCAAATTTTCTTGGTGTGTGGCCTCAAGAGTAAACCTCTTTATCCCTTGACTATTAGAAAAGTGTCTTTTGACTTAAATTCCTCTTGAACAAAGAAACAAACGCCGCGGTCATATGATACAAAATTTTAAGTTTCCGATTTATAGTCATAGAGTCAAAGCTTATTAAGAGCTTACTTTATGTCTACATCTGGGAAATTTCATATTTGAAATCTAGAAAAACCGTTTATAAAATGCCAAGTTATTATCGAAATTTCTTTGTTGTCAAATGTGAGTGATGAATTCCCAGGAATTAATGTCCCAAATTTGTATCAGACCTTATAAACCATTTTGTCATATGCTTAATAGTTACCACAAGAAAATTGTCATTTATTTAAGAAATGCAACTCATTATTGTACTTTTACTTATAAATCTATTTTATTGAGTTATAAGCATATATTGTGGATTATAATATGTTAACAGTTTATTCGAAATTATATTTTAAATTTAATATATATATATATATATATACATACATATATATATATATATATATATATATATATATATATATATATATATATATATATATATATATATATATATATATATATATATATATATATATATATATATATATATATAGCCAAATTTTAAAATTTGATGTTAATGTTCATGCATTTAAAATAAATGCTTAGTTTTATTATCAATTATATTTACTAGACTTATATAATGTGTGTTCGTTTTTTCACAGATTTTACTTCTCGACATACTTTAGCTAATAATTCAACTGAAGACTTACTTTGCTTTATGAAACTAATAAATAACACATGTAAAATTTTCATTTTTAAAAAATATCATGTAATCCTCACTGGTAAGAAAGGAGGAATAGGAAACACTATTTCCAATATGATAGTTCCTCCAGATCAGTACACAAGCACAGCTGGAGTCCAGACCAGAATATGGGGGTCAGTTACAGTTCACTAAATTTGACTCTACAATCACCGAGGAGGTGGTGGGCTGTCAAAGAAAGTTACAAAAAAATTCTTACAATCTTGAGTAAATATATCAAACTGAAAGATCTAATCTTTAGGGACGGAGAAGTTTCTCATTGCTTGTCACCGAGGAGATTTTTCGAAGAGTGAGAAACATATCTCCATCTACTATAAAAGTTGAATATATCATACTTTCAGTGTGACATGAGATTCAAAATAAGGAAAGACCCCATGGGTTTTTTAAGTCATGCGATAGTTAATGGAGTATTTATGAAGTTTTCAGAGTGATCCGCGTATCATTAAAGGCCACTTTTCTATCATTTTTTCTATCACTTTTTCATTTTTTCTATCAGTTTTTTATCATTTTTTAAACTAAAATCCTGCTTAATACACTCAAAAAATTTAAGTTAAAATTGCACATGATTTAACATCTGCACAAATCATACTTGAATTATTTTGTAGGAATAAATCTCTCTCTTAAGTGCGCCTGATAGTTATTGTACACTTTAAGTTTAAATCAACTGTTAATTTCATGTAAAATTTTTAAAATTAAATACTAATATTTTTTAAGGTATTTTTTATTTATTAATAAAATATTATATAACACTGACATATATTTAATGTGTTTAATTTTATCGGCAATACAGACATTTTTGGATTAATAACTCAATATATATATATATATATATATATATATATATATATATATATATATATATATATATATATATATATATATATATATATGGAAATGCAAAATCCAGATTAACAACGCTGACAAAAAATATCCTTCAGATAGAAATACTAAAATTAACATTCAGATTGATGGAGCACAATTTATATCTCCTAGGCTATCCTTTTTAAGGAGGAGCATTTTTGTAACAAATGAATAGTTTATGAAGTATCTATATATTTTCCAATAACAGAAATCGTGAGAATGTTCATTTACATCCCATTCTGGATGTTAAAAAAGAAAAAACTGAAAATATTATTATGCTTATTGTGATCATAAGAATTGCTACAGTCAGTTCATTAAGTGTTTTTATAAAGTCAATTTATTAAGTATTTAAATATTTGTATGTGTGTGTTACTACATACCCATGTGTGGGATCAAAAATATTTAATCGTCAGAAGTAATTTAATGAGTTCTGTTCAGCTTGCAGTCCTCAAGATACTATTTCAAATTCAACTGTGGTTTGACTAATTTATACATTGATTAAAGTTAGTTTTGAAAAAAAAATGATTGTAAAATGTAAGCTGAATTTTTAAAACCATCTTGATAAATCTAATTATGATAAATCTCATTTTTTGAAAAATTTAACTGTTAAAATTAAAGTGATCAAATTATTTCTAAATCAGAACAAAAGTTTTATTTTTTTAAAAATTATTTACTGAATAAAAACTCTATTTTCTTATAAATTGAAATGATTTTGCTTATAAATTATCTTTATTGTATATGAAATCTTTATCATAGTTTTAATGTGAACTTTATTGGGGTCAAAACTTTTCAATCGCCAAATGTATGTTTTAGGGTGATTATTTACTAAAAAATATTTACTACTCGTTATTTTATTGATTTTAATTCTAAGTTGTTTACATTTACATGAATTTAAACAAGCTCAAAGACGAGTAAATTATTTTACAGTACTACCATCCAAGAAAAAAATATTTCAAAAGTCAAACCACAACAAACTCTTCACCAATATTTCATTTCTCACCAACCATTTTGATGAAATGTGAGAAGCCTATGCCTTGGAGAAACGCAAAGTATGCGAAGATGATCTTGTAGGCTTATCTGGGTAGGCGAAACATCAAGAGTAAACACAAATCTGCCCTCCATGAAGCACGAGCAATATTTCTATCATATACCTTAATTGCGAAGCGTAGGGAGGCTCAATGCTCGAAATAAGCGCTTAGGATTATGCGCCCATACTTCTCGCGCTCGGATCTCCCCTGACACTCCTGTAATTGACAGGTTCTGTAACGCTACGTTAACGATGAAATGTGTGGGGGCCAATGAGGGTCAACACTAATCACCCGGGCACCCACTGACTGTGGGGAGTTGAAGTGTCAAATTCGCTAGGGTTCGGAGAAAGTTGAAATACCAGTGGATACCCCACATTTTTTTACGAGTGCCTTGTTGAATAGTTACTCTCGTAGTGTAAAAAATGCTGTTTTGTCGACAGTTTATTGCCAGGGTATAGGGTCAAGCGAAGATATATATTTCTGTACTATATATATTCTCTTAAATGGTTTCTATAGCAACAAATTGTTCACTCTTATTTTTAAATGTACCTCAAAAAATATGTTCTTTGTTGCAACGTTTATCAAAATTGCTTAAAAGGGCTTAGAATTTTTTGTTGTAATAACTCGTAAGTATATTCTAGTTTGATTTCTTTTGCAAACAAGTAAAAATATAAAAATTTTAATTCATTATTTTGTTTACATACTATATTACACGTTTATTTATTTACTATATTATAAAAAAAGAGGATTATATTTCACTTTTTTGTTTATTTATCATATTAATCGAAAGACAAAATAATTATGGTTAGTTTGCCTCTTAATATTCTTATGCACACAAGGGTTAATATATATATATATATATATATATATATATATATATATATATATATATATATTATATATATCTTTATAAATTCAATTGATTTCAAGCAAATGTCTGTAAAATAGACAATAAATATTAATAAATGCTATATAATAATTATAAATACATAAAAAAGTTGCATATCAATAATTCTTTTAAGGAATAATTTGCTTAGAAATATCGATTCAAACATAAAGAAGGCTAAAATGATCTAATACAGAACGCATTTATTGGAAAGGTAATTTTTAGCACCATTTCACAACATAGCTTCAGATAAAAAGTAAGAAATGAATTTATTTATATTCTCTCTGTAAACCCTTTTAAGCAATTTTGAAAAACGTTACAACAAAGGACATATTTTTTGAACTAACACATTGTTCTTTTTTCAAAGAAGTTACTAAGCACTGTTAACAGTAAAAGAGAATAAGTAAGTAGAAATAGATTAAACATATTCAAAATACATTTACTAAGAGAATTTTAAGATTTTTTTCTTCTAAATTATATACATTTTTGTATTTTCCTCATTCGCCTTAATTTCGGTGATATTTTTGAAATTTATTGGAATCATTGAATTTTTTATTTAATGCTAAACACATTATTTTTATAAAAATATTTACAGTAAATAATAAGTGACACTAAAAATCCTAGTAGATAAGTGAATTTTATTATCTTTCGGTAAGCAATAATTCATAAAAAATCCACAAAAGAGATGACAAATAAGAAGTTTAAATTTTAAAATAGTTCTTCCCTATAGTTTCAGTTAAAACTATTCCTTTTAAAAATATTGTCTTCTTAAATCTGTGAAACATATTTATTTTATGGATTTGCAGGAAATCTCAATTTTGCATGAAATCCACTGAAAAGCTTGAAAATTAACAGAAATTATTTCTTTCTATGAGGAGAAAATTAAATTATTTAAATTTAGATACATTTAGACTAAATTATTTGTATATAGTTTGACATTGTTTAGATTTTATTCCCACACAAATACACAGTTTTGTAATTGTGTGTTAATAAAATCTGCATTAGGTCATAAATACAGAATTTGTTCAACGGTAAAAGTTGTCACGCCTATGCTGTTATATTTTGAATGATTAAATCATAAGAAGAAATTAAGTTAAGGTAAAAGAATTTTTATTTTTAGTATTATATAACTCAGAGAAGCAGATAATCACAAAATTTTCTTGAATAGGAATTAAAATTCTAGAATTTTATCGAATCTTATTTATCACAAAACTCAAAAGAAAATTTCAAATATCTTCAAGCAAATGTTTAATAGAAAACATACAATATAAAATGAAGAATATTTTGAAAATAGGCCAATGAGAAGAAAACGAATTTTAAAATGTGACTTTAAAAAAGATAGAAAATAAATTTAGAAATCGAAATAAATATTTTTAAATACAATAAATTCTTTTGTGGATAGATTATTGTTAATAGAAAAATATCGATAACTATGTTGTACATGGTTTCAACTCTGTTTTCATATTCTAATAAAAATATAGTCATGGCTGCTCAAAAAGTTATATAGAGAACTTTCGAGAAAAAAGTATACACCTATTATAAAACTTATGGAGAATTATTCTTTATAATAAAAAGTTTTTCTTTATCTTTAAAGAATTTTTAAGGAGTGTGTTTCAGAGAATATTTACTCTGGAAACAATGTATAGTTGTTTAATTCAATTGTTCAGGTCATGTTTTTCTAGATATCGATATAAAGGGGGACACGCCTTTTATTAAACCCGCCTTCTGTGGCAGTGTTGAATTTGCCATTGGATGAAAGATTCTTATGAAGGAGGGTAAATTTCCGCATTCTTTTCGCGGATTAAGATAAATTTGAAGTAACAGAGCCATTTTGCTGTACCATCACATTCAGGAAAAGCAAGTGCATCAATGAAAATAGAAGAGACCTAACAGTGAATATGAAATTAATATTCTATGGTATAAGTAAAACAACTAGATTTTTGCAATAATAAAACAATCCTTATTAATAAAAAATGTAAAGTAATAAGAGAAAATAATCCTAAAATTCAATTATTTTTCAAATACGAGAAATATTTAAAGAAGAAAGATCTTATGTCATTTTAGAGATTAATACAATTTGTATTTCATATACTAACTCCCAGTTTTGAAAAAAATTTTTAAATTGCAAATTGTATTAAATTTTAGATTCGAAACAAATATCCGGTAGATGGATTGAACTCAACTCAGTTTTCTGATAAGATTCAGTGCTCTCCAGATGAATGATATGCCTTTTTTATTAATAAAATAAAGGTATTAACTATCTCTCTCATAAATGTAAGAAGTATAAATAAAAATACTAACTATATTATACATGTAAGAATAATGCAACAAAATCATTCTGCTATATAAACTTTTTCAACTGCTTTTCATTTGACTTAAGCTTAAAAGTCATTTTTATTCGTAAAGAAAATATTAGTTAACCTAGTTTGGTCCAGTCAATATCACAATAAATTTATTGTTACGAAAAATGCCTAAGAGTGCTTATATTTTATGTTTTTTATATCTATGAATATATTTGAAATTAAGTAAGCCTTTAAATAATCTCAACAATACCCGAGAATATTCTAGATTGCAATTATTGGCAGCTTCTTAGCTTAATAAACTTTCATTTTCAGGTTGGGATTAAAATAAACAAAATCTTTTTAAGGATATAAATTGATCATATTGATTACGTCAAGATTTACAAAACTATAAATATGTGTCTTGACGGGCAAATTAGACAGCTACATTAAACTCTAACTTCAAATTGATGCTGATTCAAAAAATAAAACTTCCATTTTCAATAAATGATAATCCTCTAATCTCTGTCTTCGATTCTGTGAGTTTAAAGTCCGTGTCTGTCCACAGAAGATACCAAAGCATCATTTTTGATTTAAATATATTATTGTACTCAACATATATTCAAGTAAAAATATATTTGATTAAATTCTTTGTGAATAGCATAAAATTATTTTTCAGGAATACTATGTTAAAAAAATGAGTTAATAAACTTATTTTGAAATCAAATATTCATCATCTTTCTCTTGTGTGAGCTTTTATAAATGTTAACTTGTGAATTTCAGCATTTTTATAAGAGTATTCACCCTTTACCTTGCTCAATAAAAGGTTTTGTTAACTGAAATTTGTAATGTGTTTTATTAATAGGAATTTGTAATGTTTTGTTTGTAGAAGAATATTCTTACAGCAATCAATGTCATTATTTTTCTGCATTTATAACAGAATACTTTTTAAAAAGAGTGTTAAAAATTAAATTTTTAATTTATATTTATAGAACATTTATTTCAAAACATTTTAATAATTAAAGTTTCAGCTTATCTTAAGCTGTTCCTTATTTTATTTTCATTTCAGCTGTTTCTTATTCTATTTTCTTTAATTTAACTTTTAATTAAATAAAGAATACTGCTTTTTCCAACTGTGAAAAAACTCTATTCTAAACATTAAAAAAATGAGCTACTAATTTTCAATACATCATTACACTAATATCAAAATTTCTGATTTACTGCATTTTAAACTGAGAAATAAGATTAAGCTCAATAATCACAGATAAAAAAAAAGTATTGAATAATTTTCACATTGAAGTATTTTCTTTGATTCACATTTGCATAAAGATTTGACTTAATCATATTACTACGGCCTTCTCAAACTCATTCTTTTCCTCAGTACATTTTGTTATTTTGAATTTTCGGCAAATACACGTAAACTGTTTTTTAATAAATAACTGCATATATTATGATTTACGCGTACTGAATTAGAATTTAATTAATTTATAATAAAAAAGGTATTTTGCATCTCTGGTGAAACACCCTTGTTATAAAGGATTTTCTACGGTAATGAATTTAAAAATCTTCTAAATGAGAATATTGGGAAAATATCGTCCATGTTGAAATTGGAGAGAAAAAGTATCAATAATTTAAGTTTTACTATCATAGAAATCTATCATGATTAAATTAAAAGATTATAAAAAAAACTCTTAATTGATATTTATAATTATCTTACTACATGTTTATTGATTTTGCTTCTCAGAAGTATTTTAAGCATCAAATAAGTATATTTTCAATAGCCGCTGTTCGTCTTCGTTTTAGTTCATTTTAGCTCAATTTAATGCATGATTTCCAAGAATTGAATCTGACTTTTTGCATTGAGACTAATTTGTCAATTAAACCTCTTCTCTGCTGGAAACTTAATTTATAAACGTATATACCGTTCCAGATCTTCTGAGAGGAAAGGGATTTGGGAGACTCGACGGAATGTTTGACATCTGATCTTCTTTGGTGGTGTCATAGCATTGCATCTTTATGTCCTTCCATCGTGTAGGGAGAACTGCAAGTTGAAAGGTGAACGGGAAGATTGGACAAATACTTTCCAAACTCCCAGGGAGGATGCAAATCCTCTACTGTGAACACTACCAGAAATGCCAGCTTTAGTGTTTTAAATATCTTCTCACTACCATAAATTTAAAGAAGGCGTACTGCTGCTTTGCGCACCATTTTACAAATTCGTAAACAGGAAAGAGATTCCATAGATTCTTAGTAGGGTCAAACCCTTAGATCATTTTCCCTCGAAAAAAGTGATTATATTGAATTTAAAACTGGATTCTAACGGATGAAAAATAAGTTTGCTTAACGTTTTTGCAGCACAAATCTTCCAACAATCATGTTGATATAATTATCTCTTTGTTTCTCTGAAAATCATTTAGAATATAGCACCTTTGTTTAATTTTTAATTTTTTTAAAATTAATTCAAAATTAATTTGTATCTATATTTATTTATTTTATATTCAAAATTTATATTATTTTATATCAAAAAACTAATTTGTATTTATATTTAAAATTAATTTGTATTTATAATATAAATTCAGACCAATTCAACAGTTAGATTGTTTTTTTTTAAAGTTTTCAAAGAATGGCGATTTTTACCAAAATATTTGTAAGTTCGAAATTGCCTATGAATTTATTGATGAATTATTTTCAATTGTTTCTTGTAAGATTTCTTTTCATTTCTCTGATATGTTATATCCGAGGTCGTTATTTAGGATAAAATGGTAATTTCTTTTCGTGAAGGGAGCTTGCAGAAGAAACTGAGTAATATTTTACAATTTTAAGGGAAATGTCAAAAAATGCATGTTCTTTTATTTTTGAATGATCTTATTATGTTTCAAAATATTCGACATTTTTATCTGTCACAACGTTGGAGAAATACTTTCATTCTTAAATAAATATTAATGTTTATCAGTTCATTATGGAATATAAAAAACACTCATGCAATTTTATTATAAGTATTAGACAGTATAAACATTGGTACGTTTCATTTCATGAATATTTCATATAAATTGATTGAGAACTAATTCTGATTAAATGGAATTAACCACTCATCAATATTTAAGTTTGCTGTAATCATAACTGGATGTTGCTAATGCATTTCAGTTTATAAATGAACACGAATAAAACCAATTCACAAATCTGGTATAGAAAAAAATTACATTATAATGAACAAATTTAATAACTTCTGTTCTATATAATTCTAGTTTTAAGCGATCTATTTATAAACTACATAAACGAGATTTGTTTTAAAAATTTGGATACTTATGAAATAAACCTATTGAATTTTGCTTTAATTTCTGAAATTTTAAACATAATAACATTTGTGGAACATAAATTATAGAACGAAATGATGTGATGAATTTTTCGTGTAGACGAAGGCTTATCTTAGTTCAAATTGAGTAAATAATACTCAATGAAAAATGTTTGAAATGAATTGAATTAAGTAATTCAGTCTCCATTTTCACTTCAGACAGGAGGAATTAAAAATTAATTTTCCTTATTAATGTGTTTATTCTACAGGGAAGTATCTTTTATTTAATGAGTAATTTATCGTTAATCAGATTAATTGAACAACAAAGCAGAATTTAGAGTAATTCGTTCAGTTGAGTTACAATGATTCATAAAAGTAAAGTGACAAGAAACAGATTAAGAGGGAACATTTTCACACTCAATGTAAACAATTGGATTTATATATTTGCAGATTGTGTCACTAGCAATTTCCAGTCAATTGCTTTTTTTTTAAAGCATTTTACTGAACTTTATGTTGTCGTATATCACTCTACATATATCACGGACGGCAAAAATATTCTAAATTAGGAAAATCATTAAAAATATTTTATGTTATTAGTCATTTGTGCTAGGTAAGTTATAAATGTTTTCATATTGGAAAGTCCTAAGTAGCTCCATTAAATTTTCGAAATTATTTTAAATTACTTGCAAAATGTAATTCTAAGAAATTTCTTCCAAATGCACTTAAAAAAGACATGCTACAATTTTATATGTACTTTCTTTCTCTCCACCTCACTCTCTGTGTTAAATAACATTTGCTGTTGTAAAGCAATAATAATAATTGCTAATATATGTTTTTTTGTTAAATATTCTGAATCTATTTCATGCATGGGTAAAGTTAACAAAATATCTTGCACAGCTAGAAAGACAGTATTAAAATAGTACTCAATTTTCTGTCAAGGGAAATCATGTGTTAATTTTTTCATTACACTGCATCGTCATTCTTAAAGTTAGTAAATTATTAATAACTCATACACAAATATATCTTCTATAATTAAAAAAAATTGGTATGTTAAAAAATTCTTCTTTTTTTCTGAGATACCATTGTAAAGCTCGAAAAATTAGAACTACTTTTTTTAAAACTTGCAAAAAAAAAAAAAAAAAAAAAAAAATGAATATGGGAAAAGCATTAAATTTATTTTTGGCATGAAATATGAGAATTAAAACACACTTGTAAGTATTCGTTTTATATATTTAAAGTTCCTATCTTTAGGTTTCAACTCTAAAAAGACTCATATTACTTATTTTCAAATCACATACATTTTTATTTTTTTATTGACAGAAAATATTTTTCATTATTTTAATTTTAAAAGAAGAAATTATAATTATAAATCAGTTAAAATTATAAATAAATCTAATTAACAATAAAAGATCAGAGGAAAGAAAAATAATATAATATATAATAGTGCATTAAAATAAGGCATTTATTGAAATCACTAAATTTTTAATGCATATTAAACTTTTCATCAATGTCTATGAGATCAGCTATAAATGGTTTGACTGTCACTCAACAGATACTTTTGTACACAAGGACTAATTGGATCTGGATGTACGGCTTAAAGTGGATACTGAACTATTACAAGCATCCCTTTCCAAGGTGAGATTCGAAACAACAATCTGAAGGCAAGAGAGCTAACCATTCGGTACCGGCTCAGCGAGTGCTTATCAATCAGTTTATACTATAGTGTTCAAAATTAGTTATCGTCTTCGTCGAAATCGAAACAGTACAATATATATTTATTCTGATCTATATGCTTTCTTGGTTCCTCAATGTAATTTATATTCTGGTAAAATTTAAAAAAAAGACAAAGATTTTATCTTAAAATATTTTAATTCATAATCAGTAATATATATCATTCTCTTAAATTTAACTAAACAAATATTATTTTATTCAGAATGCATTGCTGCTTAGTATTTAACAGTTAAACATAAAAAATAGTAGATAGAATTTCTTCATATTTAAAGGAAAGCGAAGAGTGTTTTGGTTAAATGCTCAAATTATTTTATCTTTGTAGATAGAGGTATTCATAAACAATTATGTTTTGCCGAAAAGCCCTCTAATCATTCTAGTGGTGTGCTTATGTGGTCTGAACAATCAGCGGCCCATTTTCTCCTGGGGACTAAGGAGACCGGGAACTGTCCAATGATACCGTTTGTTTACATCTAATACTCATTTGGCTCTTCTTGTGTGTCTAATAAACTCCAGCGTTCTCTTTGAGGTCGGCATAGCTGTAAGAGATAGATGTGAAAAGGAGTTTTTACATGGATATTTTTTCTGTCTGTTTAAAAGAAAATCCCGAAATTATCTCGCTCGTATCAGCTGTTAAGAGTACAGGGCGAGTCCCCATGACTCTGCTCGTAGTGGGTGGATTCGATAAGCCACAAAGAGTGAAAATGGACCTCACAAGAAATCCAGAAGGGGAACCGAAGCTCAAATTCTCATAGAGGGAAGGTTAAGATAAATTTTATTATCTGTATTTTCTTCCAATTTGCTATACTTCTAAGTGGGTACTTTTATTTTACCAACAGTATATATATATATATATATATATATATATATATATATATATATATATATATATATATATATATATATATATATATATATATATATATATATATATATATATATATATTATCTATATATATTGTTTCTATAAACTTAATTTGTGCGTGGTGTCATAAGATAGTATTTTATAAAAAAAAATTTAAGAGGTTATTTACTGTTATTTTGTAAGGAAAATTTAATTTAGAGGATTAAATCTCATTCAATTTCCCTTGCGAAACAAAATGAATAAAAATTTTCCTAAACCAAACTAGTAACTATCTTCACAGAGCAAAATATATTTCACTTAATCAGTTTATAGAGTAGGTTATTCACATATATTAGTACGGGGAGATAATCACAGCGTATTTACAAGATAAAAAAAAATTTAAAAAAAAGAAATATATTATTATTTAAAAGTAATTTTTTTTAAATCTTGTGCTTAGTATTTTGTAATTTGTGAAAGTTACAAAAATACTCCACATATTTCAGGAATTCCATCATTTTTAATTAAAGTATTCATTTATTTGTTTAGATAAATATTTAGATTTTTTTTAAAATATGCAAGAGATGCATATTTTATATTTATTCCGGCAAGAATAATAGAGTTTTAAAAAGTTATTTATAGCTAATATTGACATCTAAATATTAAATATATTTTGGTAGTATCCTAATCGCGTACAGAAATTATATATTCAAAACATTTTTTTTTAATTTAACTATATATTGGAAAAATTTATTCTTTGATGTTGTTTTAAAATCAGCGTAAGGCCACTCATATGTATAGTTAGTACTAAAATAAACAAATGAAAACAAATTTTAATACGATAATCATTCATATATTTAATTAAAAGTACGTATTAAAATATTATATTTTAAGTTTGAATTTTGGTCTATGATATCAAAATTATTTTATAAGGAAAAATGCAAAATATTCTTATTCATATTCAGCCTATCATATTTTTCATCTTAAATTACCGTCTTTAAAATGTCGTTAAAATGATGATCTCTAATAGTAGTTTAATTTATGTTCAAATCACGTTCTGTTCTAAGAAACTAGTAAGTAATTAACTTAATTTGAATGCGCATGTTACTTTATTTAAATGAATTACATTAAACATATATATTAAGCACGTATATATACATATATACTTATTTCATTTTTATTTATTTATGATTAAAATTGAAGTACACTGTAGAAGTGTTTCACAAATTTGAATCAAAATTCAACTCAAGTTAACTAAGCGACACATAAAATATAATCCCTTTCAACGATTTATACTATTTTGCATATTGTTTAAGAAGAAAATTATAGCTATTCTCTTTAATTAAACTGTTAATGATAAAATTTAAATGAAACATGTGCCTATGTTCATGAGTATAATAAAAAAAGACCATTAATTAATTTATTTTTTAATAATGTCAAACAAAATGTGCTTATTTAATATCATTTTAAGTTTTTAAAATAATATAAAACTGAATTACATGTTTGAGTTATATACTTGTTAAAACTACTTTATCGGAGCAAAATAAATATATTTCAATTTTTAAAAACATTTTTAATTGATGGGAATTTTATGAACTTATTGTTACATGTTTTTGTAGCTCTATATAAGCACTTGAAGTTTACTAAGCTATTAAAGTAAATTTATGAAAATAATTCATTAGATTAATTTTCTTCATTCGAATTTCAGGTTATAAATTCAATGATTTTCAAAAACTATAACATGAAAAAACTTTTATAATGAAATATGCATACTTATATTTAATTCGTTACATTAAACATGTTAAAGAAACAGTGATTTCTTATGCTTTATATATAATTCCACGCCTTAAGCATTTTCTCTATTAAATTAGTTTTATTACGTTGAATATTATGTTTATTTAAAGCAAACTACAAGAAAATTTGTGGTTCAGAAGAAATAAAATATATATAAAGGAATAGAATGAAAGTAAAATATTTGATAGGTCAATAAATTAAGGTTTCAAGCTATAAGGATTAACTACTTCTTATAAGAGTTAAGATTAGAGGTTTGAGATGAAAACAAGTTTAAATTTATGTAAACGAGTAATAGAACTAAATAATGGGGTACATCCTCTCTTTTGGATTTCTTACTTTGCTGTAACAGGATTTAAGTAACTTGTCACAGTAGGTACATTGTTGTAGTTTAGGCAGTGCATAGTGATTTAAACAGTAATAAATAATTAATAAATATACATTCTTCCACTTCTGTTTATATTTGTAATTTCTTGTTAGAAACAACTGTTAACTATGAGATTTTTTATTAAAATATCAGACTTTTATCTAAACTTAATTTAATTACAAATAATGTTTTTAATTGCTTTATTTTATTTATAGATAAACAAGTTTAAATTTATGTAAACGATATATATATAATTTATATATATATATATATATATATATATATATATATATATATATATATATATATATATATATATATATAAAGTTATATAAATATAAATGCAAAGTTAGATATAGAACTAGAACTAAAAGCACAAGAAAATATATAAAAGATTTAACTATTTCTTATAAGAAGATTAATTTTCTGCATTCGAATTTGTTCATTCCATTTGGCATTTTTCATTGTATTTTGTTTCATTATATTCATTGTATTTTATAAAATATACTATTAACTATATATTAAGTTATATGTACTATAACCGAATCTTTCATTTGTGAGAGCAAGCTTTCTCGAAGAAATAACTACTTGCAATTAAAACATATTTATAACAGGAGTCTAGTTAAGCCTATACATTATTTTTTGCTTACCAAAATATATAAGTAACAAAAAAAAAGAAGTTTGAAATTAAACCAACATTTAAAATTATCTATGCGCAACATATACTTGCAATAAAATATTGTATCACCATTCATTAAAAAAAAAAAACAAATTACAGAAAATATAATTTGAAAGCAAAAAATGCTGCTTGTTTAAAAATTTCTTATGTACCATGCTATGTTTAGGTTAGGATAAACTTTTGAATAAAGGACAGAAAGATTTCTTTAACTCTCTTTAAAACCCGTCAAAACTATTTGAAAGTCTCCTTTAAGAAATGGAAAGTATATCATCTAAAGTTAATCTCAAAATCAAATTGTAAAAGCTATCAATATCAAACCTGAAAATAAAATTAAATAAGTATAAATTTTTGAAAAAATTTATTGTTTTTACTTTCAGTCGGAAATGATTGAAAATTATTTCCTCTAAAGAGTTGCCACTTGGTGTAGAGTGTTTCACACAAAACCATGAATTAATTCCATACCATTAAGGTATTCCTTATAAGCTATTTTATTTAAGAATCACAAAATGATTTATTTAAAGATAAGTCTGCTTTTGAAACTCCTTCATTTTATTCTAAAAATATATCAAAACCATTGTCATCGTCCATGAAAAGTAAATTTTTACACATTTTTACACATCTTTGGGCATCTCAAATTACTCTAAATGGATTTTTGTTTTCAATTCATACAAATATCAAACACAGAAATTTAACTGAATTCTATCACAATGAAAAGGTACGGATTGAGACGCCAAGAGAACCTGGGTATTTTTCATGAATTTGATTTGGAAAGAAGGGGAAATTTGTTAAAATTTACAAGGTCAAATTTTGTAATAGAACATCTTTATAATATTATATATGTTTAATTTGTGCAAAATGAAAGTTTAATACTTGTTGTCTTTCAGGTTTTTTATATTTGAATTTGTCTGAGAGTATTTTTGTGGGGCAACACCTGTAAAAAGATGCTTTTTAAAACTGAATTTTGTATAGTGAGAGTAAAAAAATGAGTAAATGAATATATATATATATATATATATATATATATATATATATATATATATATATATATATATATATATATATGAACCCATACAAACAACTACCTGAGTGGATTTTCATAACCATTAATATTACATATGCAATTCGTAATGATTCGAATTCGATATAAATATTTTCTTGAACCGAATTTTATAACAAAATATATGCATATTTCGCATACAATTAATATTTATTTCACAGTAAATAAGAAAATTCGTAAATATTACTCTAATTTTTATAATTAATTTAAAGTGAACCATGATAGCTCTTTCTAAGACTCTAACGTTGTGAAATGTAAGCAAATTAATTTTTTCGCACTTATATTAATAAAACTTCAAAAAAACATTTATTATCACTTTTTGTTATCTTATGTATTTATTTTGACCTGAGTAAAGTAAAGTGCCTGGAAAATCTCAAGAGGGGTGCTGCCGGGGATGCAATGGGCTGGAGAACAAGCAGTAGACTAAAGGTGATACTCATTCACAGCTAGATAACTTTCGCCTCCCCTGGTCTATAGCTCACACCATCAAGATGAATCCCAAAACAGCTGACAACAGTCCATTAACACGTTCGGTAATATTTCATACGAAAAACTTAAGAAAGAATGAAGGACTTTAGAGAAAGTCCTCATAAAGAAGTGTTGATTACCCAACTCCTTCACCAAACTGTGAACATTAAAAATAAAATAAAATTCTTCATGTGGTTTGCGTCAAAAAGAAAATTGTAAAAGCTGAACTCATACAGCTGACGGGAGATTAGATGAATTCTAGATTTAATACTAAATAGAGGGAAGCTCTTATTGATAGTATTTTGCTAAGCGAGCTCAAAAAAATTTTATATTGAGTGTTTAAGTGTGCGATAATTTCTTCGCCATAAATTTACTTGTAGAGAAAATATGAAAAAAATAAAAAAATTATTGTTGATATGAATTTGGTCTTAAAAGTGGTAAAGAAAGTATCTCACAAACCATAAGACTTTATCAGGAAATTCAGATTTTCTATACTTGATTTCTTTATTTTATCTTAGTATAGATACATGAAAATATAAACAAATTTATGAGATCCAATCTTTTTCAAGATTCTTTTAGATGTAGAATAAAAAAACACATTCCATAAAAATCACGAAATGTTAGTTAACAGAATATCAATTGATATTTATTAAAAATATACATTTAAAGGACAGTTTTTTATTAGCATGTGCCATGCTCGATATTTTATTCAATTATAGAATGTACAATTCAAATACATGGCATTTTAAGGGAAAAAATGCAATTATAATTTGAAAAAACCAAAAGCTCTATATTAAAACATATTTTAAAAAAATTAAGCATAAACTTACAACATGTGATTCAATTAATGTGTATTAATTTAAACTGAAAGAAACAACTAATTTTTTTATTAATCTTTTTTATGAATTATTTCATTTTGTAATAATTTAATACTATGTTGTTTTTAATTACTCTAATGAAAGCAAGTTTATTATTCAATTTTATCTTTTCTTTAGGGATTGGAAATTTTTGGTTTCTTCTGTAAAAGTGCTTGTCAAAATTAATTTGCATCATGTCTTCTATTACTAATATGACTCAATTATACATTTGACCTTAATGGAGCAATTTGATTGGCTATTTTAGAGTCTTACAACGTTTTAAAGTGAAGAGGTTATAGGTCATTAAGTTGAAGAGTAAACATTATATTATGATTTTCTTGGCATGACCTCTTACAAACCAGTAACACATCTCAGCATAAAGAAATATTTCTTGCCTAATAACATCCAAGAGGTTAACCATCTATCATGCTTTTAATACAAAATTTCTAGCACGTTTCTTAAGCAGGGCCCAAATAAAGATGTCTGTCAACACCGAAATCTCCCAAAAAATGGACGATGATCAATTACATCTTGATTTCTTCAATTATCTTATCTCGTTCCTCATTGGTTGCTATATCAACACCTTCATTTGTCATTCTTATATCCTATCCTACAAATAGGCTTTCGTTATTATTTGAGCTAATTTCGTTTTGGTATCATTCTGAAAGTGTATACATCAAAACGAAATCGACTTTATAAGATATGTTTAAATTAATTATCCCTTTTTCGTTTTATCTCAAACAAAATAGGAATTTTAGAAATGAAAAAAAAAAGATTTTATTCTTATATGTATTTATATTTTCCTCTAATGCAGTAATTGTTTTATAAAATAAAGATCTTGTCTTGTCAACAGAATAGAAATAATTAGTTTTACGCATTCAATTTGGAAAATTTTAATTTGATTTTTAGATTCTTATATGTACGTATCAACAAATACTGTATAGATTAATATTACGAATTGAAATATTTAGTAGAGCTTGTGGAAATTTCTGTCCGACTTAAAGTACTTAAAAATGAAAACAGATAAAAGAACTTTAAAATGTTTATCACCCATATTTCATTTGAGAATATAAGTATTAACATGTTATAAAGTAATTATAATGAATTTTGCTTTTACATTATGAAATAATTTTTAAATACATAAAGCGTTTATTTGAAATTTCAATCACTGAAACTTACTTGAATAAAATATTTAGAAGTAAAATTATAATGTAATTTTACCAAGGAATTTTAACAGGGGTTTCTTAGGAAAAAAAGCTAGCAGAAGTTTTTTAATCATTGACAGTTTAATTCAATTTTCCTCCTAACTGATTCTCACAAGTCTTGATTTTTTCTCTTTTTTTATTCGGAGTAAGTCTATTTGAAGATAAAATATAGTCTCCAAAAGGTGAACAGAGAGGAATTGGGAGTAAACGAGAGATATTGCCCATAATTATAGCTTTCAGTCCTACCTCAAATTGATAATTTTCTTAGTGACTGGGTAAAAGTGATAGATATATCACATAAAAACTGTGTTTTTCCCTAATAGTTGGTTACTAGCGTGTGATTACCGATGACTTCTGTACATTTTTTTCACTTAGTTTGGCTACTATTACTTCAAAATGCGAAATACTTTGTTAATAAAGAAACGAATGGCGAATTTGTTGAACCAAAAGAAATTGTAAGAGAAATAAGATGACTTCTTTGGAACATTATTCTGTGCAACCGTAGATTTTTATTTTGGTAACATTTCATTGGAATACACATAATTTTACATGAATTTAAGTTTAGAATTTGAACTTCTTAATTGTCTTTCTAAAGAGGGAAATGACTTTCTCTTTACTTTGAAAATTTATCTATGTATATGAATTGAATTTTTCTTCTTTTTTTACATACGTTAAGTGTGCATTATGAACTGAAAATACTTAACTGTAAATATTATGTATAGTTAGAATACTACACTTTGTAAAGTAAGTTTATGAATTTTTAATTCAATAACTCAATTTAGAGAATGTTCATATTTGTTTGGCCATATCTTTACTCCAGCATGAAAATACATATCTTTCGGTAATTTCCCCAAATTCTAATAACGAAATTAATATTCGAATGAAACAAATATGGATTGATATAAAATGTAAATTTTACAGACACTTTCAGCTTGACAATTATAATTATTATATATTGAAAATTATGATGTAATTGTATTACAAAAGCCCCACATTTTCTTAAAACTCCTTATGTAACTTCCTTATGTTTGCGTTTTCCTTATGTAACTTCTATGCTGTAATCAATTCATACCTTTGTTTTGTGCACATCATCCAAATTAAGTGTTTCTACAATCATTTATTTTCATTTAAGGCTCAAGAAACCGGTTTTTTTATAACTTATGGAAGCCAGCTTAATAAACGGTTAAATCATTTTAAACTTAATACAAATACTTTGAATTTAAAAAATAAAATTCCTTTTTTGAGTACAGTTTGAAAATTTCTAGTCATAGAATCACAGTCAAAAAATTAATTTATTAATGAAGAAAGAATATTTGAACTTAAATCCGCTGAAAAAAATGATAAAATGGTTTACTATTTAAGGAGCTTTAATCACTTTAATTTTATATTTTAGATTATACACAGGATATAATTTTTTTCTAAGTTAAATCAATTTCAACTTTGTTTAAGACGTTATTATAATACTTATAATTTAAAATATTATAATTATAAACTAATACATTTTACCTCAGTAAAAATAAAATGTATTTTTATCAGCATGTAAATTATTTTTATCATAACATACATGTAACTATTTGAAATTATTTTGTAATGCAAATAAATTTTAATAACTTAAGAAATATTCTAAACTGTATCTTAAAACTTTAAGTAATTCCAGTAAACCAAACAAATAACCCAAAAATTTATATAATTCTATCCAGTATTTCTTACACTGATAAAAATATAATAAAGTTTCGCATTTATATTTGTAAACTCGTTGTTAACAGCGAAATTAAGTAAATAACATCAAACTATAAGAAGTACTATCCTCTAAAGTGCCAAAAAGCGTATCTTTGCTTTGGCACTAAACTCAGAAGTAGTGGAATCTAGATTTTTACAAAATGGGCGTGAAGAACAACCGGTAAACAAGATTGAGTAGCAGTAAGGTAGGTAAGTTTTCTAAGAAAATTACACAGGTGCATCACCATGGGCTTGGCTGATGTATAGGCTAACCAATATAAGGCTAGATTTTCTCCATATTTTCTCCTAATACCAGTATTTAGAGGTTAATAATGTGCAAAGGTCAAAAATAATAAACAATCATTACATGCTTACATGTCCATATTTTGAATCTTATAAAGTTTATTCTCTTCTGTACATTACTAATATTGATCGATTAAATTATATTAATATTATTATTGAAGAGAAAGTATATTTAATTATTTTTACATAAGTGTGCAACAATATGCAACATTATTATTTATTTATTTTTTAAGTTTTTTATTATTTATATGTAAGAAATTATGTATTCTACAATAAAAATGAGAAAAACTATCAAAAAATAATTTTTCTACAAATATTTCTTTTCCATAATATAAAATCAAATGAATTGGCTTGGCAACAATCCATACGTCAATTTACATTTGTACTTTATTCACTTTAGTTGATCCATTGCATATTTTGCATTGTGAAAAATATGTGACATGTATATTTTTTATGTAAAAAAAATCATGTTTGTTTCATATTTTTTTGTAAAAAATCTATAATAATTATCAAAATTACTTTTTATTTTATAGAATATGAAAGAACTTCAAGAAAATAATTTTAAATGAAAATTTATTGTAATCATAGCAGGTGAAAAACCTGTTTTTACAATCAACATACAAATGAAAAAATTATTTGGTCTTATAAAATTATGATTATTTAAACTATACATTTTTAATTCCAAAAAAAATTTTTTTTGAGACAGTGAAACAACACAAGATAAAATAATTTATCATGTGGCGATATCATCCTTTAATTTTATTTGCTTTGAAGCATTTTTTAATTGCCAAAGTTTTAAATCGAGTTAAATTTGTTTTTCAATTGAAATTTATCACGTATATTTTTAATAGTTACATTTTAGTAAGTTTGAAGGAAATAAATTATAATTATATTTTTGAAATATTTAATAATTAATCAATTGTTTTGAACATCATTTCGAATCTAACCGAGTCAAACTGTACTTAAAATGCATTTTATTTCAATTTAATTGATAAATCATCCATTCCCATTCATAATGAAAATTTGATTTTGGGGCCACAGTAACATTATGAAAGGCGTTACTCTCATAATCGAAAAATATTTTGTGTTCCGGTGCTTGTGGAATTTATGCAAGAAAAATTCATAGAGATCAATATCTCGATGTTGAAGTGCTGAAAGATCTAAAGAGAAAGTGTCATACTTCATGTTACATACTACTTTATATATGAACTTTGTTTGTTGACATTGAATCAAAATTACGAAGCAATATCTTTAAATCATTTTTAGGATGTATTTAAGATTATAAATAATATTCTATTGTGTAACTCTCAGATGAAGTAAACACTGAAACACAAATTTGTTTAAGTTATAAATATTTAAGAAAAAGAGTGGTAATTTTTTTTATTTAAGCAAATATGAAACTTACGAAATAATTGCCATAGATATTATAGCTGATTTTAATATTTTAGATTTAATATTTATTAAAAAGATCTGAATTTTTTAAAATCAAATATTTTAATATCTGCTTCCATTAAAAAAAAGAATTTATTCTTTGAGAATAAAATTACATTTATTTCACACTTAAGCCTCTACAATAACATCAGAAATATGGAACATGTAAATATATTTACTAATTTTTGTTGTACCTCTATTTTATTGCAATTTTCCATTATTTTTAGCCCTTTATCGAAATAAAACAAAATTTTAACTAAGGATGAAAAAACAACTAATTAAAATCTATTGAAGCATGAGTCCAGCAAATAATTTTGAGTATCATGTCGAAAAGCAAAAATGCCCTTGAATTCATTGAAAATAAAATTTCTCAAAGTTGAAAGCGAAATCGAGATGCATTTGTTAATTGCATGTACTAATAAGAGCAATTGCATTGAGTGAATAATATATAATCGAGCACCACGTAATACTTAATTTCACACTGTGAATTTTGCATATAATATCTCTATTTTGTTCAGTTTCCCTTCTTAAATGCTTTAAAATAAAACATCGTAATGGGCTGATCTTTATGAAACTCTAAACTATATCACGAAACTTTAACAAACTGCAGCTTTTTTCAGTTATTCTCTACTTCCGTGAATTACTCGGCCGCCATTAGTATTTCTTTCCTATGGCAGCCGAATGGTTACGTTTTAATCATCGGTTCAAAAGTTCATGAATTCGAATCCCACATTGGGTTTGGATGTTTGTAATGGTTCGAAATTCTCTTTAAACAGTAGACTCGGTCTAATTACCCCTCGTGTGCAAAAAATAACCGTTGAGTGACAAAACAAACCAAACCTTCCTGATGTCAGTTTCTAATTAATTATCAAATGTACTATTGTATAAAGACTCATTTTACTTGTTACATGCATAAAACACTAGTAAGTTAGTATATATTTTTATCTGAAAATCACTAAGCTCAAATGGTATTTTAACGTTTGCAAAATTAATGCAACAAACTATGCATTATTTCTTTTATGTATTAAATGGTACTTTTGTAGTCATATTGATATTCTTTTAAACATATAAATTAAAATACTGATTAGAACTATCATTATTGATTTTGTCAATAGTTTTAATATATTAAACTAAATTAATAGAACTATAATACCAAAAATAGAATATCCTTATGATATGAATTATTTAATGTCATGAAATATAGTAGAAGAAGAATGTAATTTTAGGTGATAGAAATATTTAGCAGATGAGTGAAAACTGCATTGTAGTTTATTAAAATATAATTTACTATTTAAATTTATTATATTTCATAAAGCTTTAATGTTGTAGCAAATTAACGAATCAGATTTTCATGCGGTTGCTTAATTTTATTTGTGTATTGTACAAAATACAGTTTGTGTACAATTTTTAAATTTTAGCTTAACAGTGTCGAACATGGATTCTAAGGATTAGTTTCTCGTCAGATTTTAGAGTCAAATGTAAGTGAATGTGCTATAGAAGAAAAAAAAATAAACGAATATTTTGATCTTCATTAAAATACCTTAAAAAAGAATGCAATTATAGTAGCTTGCCGTAATTGTGTTAATCAAAATAAAGAATATATGTAAAATTATGGTTAGTGATAGAGTATATAAATGTTGTGCTGAATTAAAGACTTTGGATGTTATTCATGATTTATTAGAGATTGCTAAAAACAAAGATGGAAGAATAAAAGTAAGTATATATTTAATGGTTCCTTGATATGAAGAAGAAAAGAAAACTATCGTAATACGGTGAGGACACCTAAGAACAAACTGATGAAAATCTTGCAACAAAATAATGACTTTAATAACTCAGAAATATTGATGCTATTGATGAAAGGATTTATGCATACTGTGTGGTTCAGTACTTTCTTTTGAAGAAAAAACTACGTGCTACAGTCATGCTCTCATAAAAAATATGAAACTGATTTAAATCGAAGCATTAATTCACTTAAGGGATTCATTTATTTTTTTACATTTTGAAGTGTAACTGTAATGAAAAGAAATTGGTTAAATATAATTATTAAAAAGACTTTAGAATGTTTCATTTAATATTTGGAATAAGATTTTTGAAAGACAGGAAATTCTTTAAAATTTTTCCGCATCATGTTCCTTGCAAAATATTTTATTCATTTTGAACATTATCTCAAGTTTCCTCTTTTCAAAAGGTGAGCTGTATAAAGCTGACATAGAAAGAACTTGATTAGAAATATTCCAAACTTATAAAGACTCGTTTCTCTATACGAAGAATGAAACTAGTTGAAGAAAAGAAATTAATTTACCTTGACATTGTGCGGAGAGCCCAAGTTTATTTTTTAGTGAGAACCGGAAACTAGGAATCAATCAAATTAAAATGGATGGAAATATAGTATATTGTTAATATCATAGTAACAAATAGTAATAATCATAAATGTACCACATACGCTTATCGTGTTCTGATCATTGATTCTGTTGCCACGCTAATCTTTTGATGTGATATTTTAAGAAAAAACATTCAAACTGGAGACGAAAAGAAACAAACTTCATGTCATTCAATTCAAGCTACTTAAAATTTAAATGTATTCAAATACCTGGTAATAAATTGTATTTATATTCAACTGATGTTGTGTGTTTTGACAGTTAATTCAATAACACCATATAACCAACGAAATTAAAAACGCATTTTCTATAAAAGTATACGGATATTATTAAAATAGATAGTGCATATTAATGGAAAATTCAGATCGTCACAAAGTACGTGAAAATATACAAAAGCAAATAGTTGTTAAAAATGATTAGTGAAGGTTTTCCACAATTAATAATAGTTCAGATAACGGAAGAAAAGTTGAAAATGATTAAAAAAAAGTATTTATATATTTTGGAAACAAGTTTTAGTAGAAATCTCTCCAGAAAGAAATACTGCATGCGTATATATGATAAGAAAGAAATTCATAATGCTTTAATTCATAACCATATTTTTTATATTTGAAGGTCTTAGTTTCGATTTCACCTCTATGAAAAACTTTGATAGCTATATAGATTTGAAAGCTATTTTTTTTTTTTAGCTTTTTACAACGGATGCTTTCATTTTTCAGAGTTTCTTTTATCATGGCAATCGACGATTCCTCATTATTAATAAAATGTCTTCCCATAAAATATTTACTCTCTCTGGGTGTTCAAATACTTTGCAAATACCTTGATCAATGGACGTTGTCCACTACAGTAGGTCAAAGCACAGAATTTGATATGAAAATTCCACTTGTTTCATTCCAATTCACATCAGAATATTGTACTTTTTAAAACTCAAAATAACTTTCCGTCACAGCAAACTGAAAATGATGAAATTCATTTGACAAATATTAGTTTTAATTTCAAATGGCTACGTAAACTTGAAGTTATAAATTTTAATACAAATATGTTTATTATAAAAATAACAGTAGTTAAATATGTCACTCTTTTTTTTAAGATTTATATGCAACTACAACACATTTACTTAAGTTGATATTGAAAATTTGACTGGTTTAATAAAAAATTCGTACTTAATAAAAAAATCGTACAGATGTCTTTTAAACATAGTGGGGTTTCTAGAATCTAATGCTACACAGCTATTATGGTATTTTTTGAGAAAAGAGCTTACAGCTAGGATCTATTCCAACATCATATTACGTAATCTGTGTGTTACAATTTCCTTGGTAAAATAATCTAAAAACCGTATCTGACAAGTGCATTTCAATTTCTAGACTCATTCTAGTGATTTTATTTTCTTAAGGTTGTTTTATGCTTCAATATCTTAAAAATTTAATTAAAATGAAATTGATTTCTAACAAATCATTAAATTAACGTAAAAATTAATTAAAGCATAGCTATTTTTATAACATGAAAGAAATTAAAATTAAATTAGTTAAATATTTATCTAATAATAATATTTACGTAGAATTATATAATATTATTCACACACATGTAGAAACTACATGCATAGAAAATATTAAATATTAAGTGATAAAAACTTACGAATTATTACCAAAGAGGATTAGCTTTATATTTTTTGTTTACTATTACACATCTAAAATTACTATTACACAGATATTATTACATATCTAAAACCTGTCTTAATAAAATTTTCATACAGGGTATCTGTTTGATACGCAAGTTAATAATGCTTCAAATTACACAAATTTGAAATTGGTTTATTATTTTATAAAAAAGTAAATAATGTCATAAATTTATTGCTCATTGAGCACATATAGCTTCAGCTAGTAAATATGAAATTTTATGCATCAATTTTGAGACATGAATATTTTATTATCAATAACAATATCACAATTGCTGTTTATGTTTGCTGGCAGTATGGACGGGAAAGGATATGCTTTCGCTTTTCCTCAAGTTGAATGAAACTTTCAACCATGTTCCTTCTATTCCTTCTTCAAGAAGACGAGGTGGCCGAGTGGTTAAGGCGATGGACTGCTATTCCTTCTTCAAAGATATTATTTCAATTCCTCGGTGTTAAGTTCTAACTATTAGTTTAATTAATCATGGCGAATCATGTGTCAGCAAAAGAGCCAGTTCTTTATGTGAGAGAACTGATGCTTCAGAACTATTTCCTGTTGGAAAATGTAGAAACGAAAATGATGATGCAAGATTTTTGCAAGAATTACTCCTTATATTGGAAAGTATGATTAATTTCTGAAACCATATGATTCTATTCCTGTATTTGAGTAGTGAAACTGCTTATGTGTATTTCCGAGAACATTTAATATTCTGTAAATAGTTACCGTTTTGATTGAAAATTTGTTTATTTTAATAAAATCTTGAAATTTCAATTATCATTGGTTTTAGTGTCAAATAAATACAAAATAAATATTTTAAGAATTCAACAGAAGAGCTCAATTTTAGTCATTTATAATCAAGTTGTAAAATAAATTTCTGATCTGCACAGTATTAGTATCTTCTACAAGTATTTAGTATCAAAGGGTTCCTATATATATGTCTTTTTTTATCCATCTCTCTCCTATACTATATAGAAAAAGCTATCCATTATATAATTTATAATTTTATGGATTATCTATTAATTTTTCGCATATGTATACATTAAATTAAGTTACTTAACTACGTAAGATTTTTCTATAAAGTTTTTAACGATTTAGTTACAGTAAAAATAATTTGACTACATTTAATTTTACTAAACAAACAGTTTTACGGTTATATCTCCTTTTATATAATAAATTATAACGAATTTATATAATTCAGCTAAGAGAAGAGCACATATGATCTATATTCATCTATCCAATTAGTTAATACTATAGAAAATAAAATGTACTTTGGAAACATTGGACTTTTAGCGACTCAAATTACATTTAAGTATAATATATTTCAGAGCCCATAAATGTCGGGTATAAATAAAGTTATACTATCTGCACTGTAGAATGAGGGAAAAAATCAGGCTCCCTACCGTGTTTACATCGCAGACTAATCACACTGCTCTCTAGCCATAAAAATATAAGGAACCCTGCTGCAGCCTATGGTGTCATATACTTGTTTCGAGACAAATATAATTCCAGCAGTCTTGCACGTTTAAGACATTCTTTTACCAGCGATACCTAATAGTATGTTATTCCGTGATGCGAATTATGGAATAATACAGCTGTACATCCTGTTCAGGAGCTGTTTGCAAGAGAAGAGATAGCGTTTCAGCGGTTAGAATAAGCCTGTTCTGTAATAAGTAAACGGAAAATGTTTTACCCATCGATATATTTTTCTAGTAGATTGATTATATATAATAAATGCATATCTCATTACTGTTTACATAAGTATTGTCAATTTAATACATAAATTAAAAATAATGCTTGGGCTTAGATACAATAATAGTTATTAAGTTAAATTACAAATTAAACAATCTTATTTAAGCCAAATCAAAAGTGTATTTAGAAGAAATTTAGGTAGACCGAAAAGAGATTGCATTTGTAAATTTCTTAAATACTTTTTAATTGCAATTTGTAATTATTATATCAAATTTTTCACGATAAATGTTAGTAGGAGGAAATACGTTCACAAGAAATAACAGTGTTTTGGAAGATTATTGTATTTTTTGAATGTTTTTATTGAAAAGTGTAGTTGAAGTATTAGACTTCAGTTTACTTGAATGAGTATGAATGCTTTAGTTTACTTGAAGTATTGACATACCTGTCAACCTTGGAGAAATAAAAATCAGTAGATTCTACTGATTTTGAGAGAAAAAAATCAGGAGACACTACTAGTGACGTTTTTGCTTGAAACAGAATGTTTAAAATGTTAGTACCACAAAAAGAGAATTTTACGATTTATATTAAACATATTTTGTGTTTCAATCTTAATATTTTAATAAAATATTTATCAAGCTCAAAAAGGAACAATGAAGAATAAAAGAATATACTATATGTAAAAAATAAACACATCGACATTTATGTCTCAATATTTATTTTATGAAGCAACTTTTATTACACAAGTGCAATTTATAAATAGTAAATTTATAAAATTATTTCCTTACATAAACACATAAAATACTTCTAAGAAAATAGAAATTTTCAAATACTTTGTACATAAAAAACATAACACATTTCAAATTTGAATAACTCATGGCAATTTATTTTTTTCATGCGTTGCAGACTAAGCATTTATTAGAAATGAAATGGTGAACGGTTGTTCAAAACATTTTTCCTCATTGTGAGAATATTTAGCAACAATTAAACTTTCTAAATTTTCAGAAAAAAGAGAAGACCTGGATTAATTTTTTTATATAACTGAACACCCGATCACATTCAGCATTAGAATGTGGAATAGTTAAAATTGAAAGCATAAACTGGGAAATATTGGAAAACATTATCTGTTCAAATTCACTTTTCAGATTTCCAACAAGATGGCATTATACATCTGCTCTTGGTTTATCTAGCGTTTCTTTTGTCAGGTAGTACTCAGTGTAGTTCGCAGAACTCAGTTTGGAGAATGTCCAATCCTTTATTCAGTTCTGTATTAAGCAGTAAAATGGGAAATATGTCAACAAAGAATTTTACACTTGAAAATTATCATGTTCAAAAGCCTGCAAACAGCATACTTCTGCATGTTTTAGAATCTCATCATGAAAGGGAAACTTTTTAAGCATGTAAATGTAATTACACACACAGTCACATAAAATTAAACAACTCAATACTTATTTTTCGGCAAAATTTCGGCAGTTTTTAAGTTTTTCACTGAAATTGCCAAAAATTAGTAGATTTTCATACATTATCGGGAAATCGGGAGAAAGGGTAAAAAATCAGGAGTTTCCCGAAAAAATCAGTAGAGTTGGCAGCTACGTATTGGTATTTAAAGTACTTTTTAATGATCTTTTGAACATTTTGAAATTTTATGAAAGAAGTTAATTGTCTTTATGGAGATTTTGTAACAAAATTTGAAATGAAAATCTTTGCATGGAAATAAAAATAAAATTAATTTTTACGCTTAAAAGATTTTGTTAGCAAATTTTCATGTACTAAATTACATATTAACTTTTATATGGAAATTTAATTTGAATTCAATATTTGATTTGTGTAATGTCTTTTTTAAAAAGTAGCATTTGGTGTTTTTATTATTTTTATTTATCCATTTTGTTTAAACCTATTGAAATTATTTGCCCTAAGTGATAACTATGAATTAAAAAAATGCAGCTCAAAATAAAAAAATCAGTCTATGGATAATATAAGTATCACATGAATGTACTATGTGAATCATGTAATTTCATAAATAAAAAATATTTTTTGTTTCTTGATTGTTCATAAAAATTTTCTAATTTTGCCTGCTTTATACATTAATATTTATACATAATGTATTGAACTTCCTAAATCTAAACTATTTGCAAAATTTTCTTTATAATTCTATTTTCTTTTTTCTGTATTTTCTTATTGAGAATATATATTTCTTTGGTGAGGAATTTATAAAGCTATGAATTTTAAATTATATAAGTTAACCTAAAATGTTTTTAAAAAATCGTGTTTCATTAAAACATTATTTCAGATATGCCACATAATATTAACTTATTTCCCTCCTTGATCAAAATTTTGCATAATATATAAATCAAAATATTAAACATTTAAATTTCTTCGGCAAACAATAATCTTATTTCGAATGTACAGATAATGACTTCATTTCTTTGGAATTTTTTCTGGGATACAATAAAATATTTGGTGACATTTATGGGACAACAGAATAATTTCTATTCACAGTTGTCCTCTGAAGTAATGTATTTAAGATGAGAAAATCACACACATTTTAATTATTTTTTGAAAGATTTAGTTCTCACTTCTAGTAATAAAATCAATTCTCGCCTTGCTTTTCTGTTCAGAGCTAGACAACTCTGATTTATTTTCTTCCTGCTCAGCGGGGTAAATTCTAATAGAGCCTTTAGTTCAAAACAAGGCTAGACAGCTTTTGCTGTCAATGCGACAGCTTTACAGGCTTGCACTCAGCGGGTGATACGGCAAAAATGGCAGAAACAAATGTTTTTTAAAAATTCTACCTTTTTGTAGTTCCTATTTTTTTGTTTTTTTTAAAATCCAATGCTCTTAGTACCTCAATTTGAAACAGCTATTTATCTTTAACACGTTTTACTCTTGAAACAGTGAAACCATTGTGGACAGTATTTTTTAGACTTTTTTTTTTACTTCTTTCAAATGTGAGAATATACATTGGTTAAGCTGTGAGTAACGCTTAAGAATATCGAGGATAATTTATCTTATTTACAGATAATCTAAAAATAAAATATTAGTCAAAATTTATGAACATTTATTTAGTGAATAACTCAATTTAATATTTTCTGCTTAGGCATTAATAAAAATTGTTGTGAAGAAAAACGGTAAAAACTAAATTTGGTAGCATTTACCTTTTATTTTTAAGTTTATTTCTCAGTCCACGAGTTCACAGATAAAATTTTTCACACAAAAAATACCTGTGAGTATTTATAATTCATATTGATGTGTATGATTTCATTTTAACTGTTGATGATAAATTATAAAAATGCAATTTTATGCTAAGCTTTTTAAAAAAATTTTGAAACGAATATTGAAATTAATATTTATAATTAGTGATGTTTTATTATTAAATTAGTAAAAAAAAAAGATTTTTCACAGAGCATTAATCAAGGTCCACCAATCAGTACTGAAATTGCAACACCTAGAAGAAAATATTGAAAAATATTTATTCATATTTATTCAATCTAGAATAGTGTATCAATAATTACATAATATTTTTTCTTTTTACTTATTTTGACTTTCAGGTGTGTTCTAAGAAATAATGAGCTTTAATTTTATGCAATAAATTTTTCGTTCAATTTAAAAAAAATCAAAAGAAAAGCTTACAAATTAGAGAAGAAATTTCCGTTTCAGGAACAATTTAAATGAATTAGGTTTTTAAAATTTTATTTAGCTTATTTTATGTTATTATTCATATGCGATTTAATTAATGATGCTTGTATTTATTTTTATCTCTTTAGAGACTGCTATCAAATCTATCCTTAACCACAGTTTCCAAGGCTTAAGATAGTTTCTGCTTAAACTTAAAGCCAGATATAAAGAGTTTTGGTTTGTGCCAAAATCTCTCCCTTTCCCCAAGTGTACAAAAAATAAACAAGAAAAAGTCCAAAATTTTGAAAAAATGAATGTATATCGGATATCGTTTTTTTTTTTTTTTTGCAATTTGAGGCATCCCTAAATAGCTTTATTCAGGCCCTTTATTGCATAAAATACACATTTTATAAGAAAAAATTTGAGTTCTTGATTTTTCACGATTTTTTCAAATAATTTTCTCAAGAAGTTATATATAAATAAATATATTTAACAACTTATATATAATTACTTTTATGTTAATCTAAAAATATCACTTTGATACCACTTAATGGATAACTAAGAACTAAAATTTTCTGTCAGCTCTTTTAATCCTTTTTTCTGTGTTTGCTTTTAAGAAGGAATTTTGTGGTTGTGTGTGATAGTGGTTCATATTCACGTATTCTAAGGACAAAACTTGGAAAACTTCGAGGTATTTGTTTCGACAGGAATACGTGTAGAAAAGTACCGCAATATTTGTAACTCAAAGTAAAAACTGAGATCGAGCCTTACATATTTCACATTTAACAATGTAATCCTATCATAAGACAACGCTCACTATTCGTAATTTGAAAACTAAAATTGAGGCCAATTTTTACAAAACTGAATTTAATTAAAATCTTTAAAAATTCAAGATTTGAAGTTTGTAACTTTTATGTAAGAAATAGTAAAAGAAAGAGCATAATATCATTTCCTGATGAATTCTTTTCAAGATACTAAAAATTTATATGTAATGCATGAAAACATAAAATTGCATTATGTGATAAATAATATTAAAGACATATTTTATATAATTAAAATATTAGTTCAGTTAAAAGTAGAAAAAGTTAAGATTGCTCGTTTCAATGAGTAAAATTTCATGTTTTAATAAAAGTGAGGTAAATTCAAAATTTTCCGTTACTTAAATTTGTACTCTAAAAGGAACGGTAATGCAGAAGGTCAAGTATTTGGGGATTCAAAGAAATGAAACATTTCTATTCACAGCTCTTTTGAAATATTATGCATAATTTCCTTTCCTGGTGTCTAAATAATGCAAAAAGATTGTGCATTCCATTTGTATTCAGACTCATTTAAATATTTGTAATGTAATTATATATAACAGTATAATATTACAAATTTATAATTTCAAAAAAAATATATATATATATATATATATATATATATATATATATATATATATATATATATATATATATATATATATATATATATATATATATATATATAGACAGATAGATATAGATATGAACAATATGTTTGAAGGATTGTTAATTCGGAAGGATAAAAATCGAAAAATATTTTTTAAAACTTAAAATATTCTATAGTAACAATTGATTAACCCATCATTTTTATGCCTAATTTTGAAAGTAAATCAATTTCCATAATTATAAAAAAAGTTGAGTTGATAATATATTCAATAATATTCGAGAAAATTAAAAAGTGAGACTAATAGATTAAAAAAGATTCAATATTTATATTATAAAAATAATTTTTCAAATTGTACATCACATTTAACTTAAAACACATAATTTGAAATACGTATTTAATCGTAATTTAACATGCAAAATGTTTAAAGAATAATACATTGTAGTTGTTTTTCTATATTAATTGCTTAAAAATCATTTTTCTTGTGGAATAGAATTCTTTACACAAATTAATAACTAAATTCATTCGAAGCAACAAAAACTGAACATTAATTGCGTAACACGAAATACGTAAATTATCAGTGAGTTTCAATTTTTCTTATTATTGACTAAAAAATGTAAATCTAAATATATCTATAAAGGAAACACAGAAGCAAGATTCTGAGTAAGTATATTTTTATGGTGTAAGCAAGTTTAAAGAACGATTCATGTCACATTACAGATCATTCAACATAAGTCTTTTGTAATCCATTGAAGTGCCCTTGTGAAAGTTGGGCATTGTTAGAAATGGTAGATTTGGGGGCCATAAGAACCTCACCTGGGGTTGACGGACAGAAAATAATTGGTAGAGGGAAAGTGATAGGAAGTTGACAATAGAATGGGGGATCAGTATCAACATCAACGTCCTGACACAATACATAACTGCACTTTTGAAGAACATATAATAAGGCACCGGATTAAGCCTTACGCAATTTTGAGTAAGATTCGGCTTTAGAAGAACAGTTTTCAGCATTTTTTTAATATCAATTATGAAAAAAATATACTGGATATATCTAAGACTTACTTTACGATTTGTTATCATTTCCAACTAATGCAGGTTTGACTTACCTAATTATTTGAAAAATATTCAACGTAATGTTTCAATTTCAAATTCTTTTTAACTTCAAGAAGATAGTCTCTGTATACCAAAAAAGAGTGGGTATTAAAATTTTTGAAGTAATAAAATATAAATTACAAAATATAATACTAAATTTCATTTGAAGTGAAATAAAAAATTTAATTAATTAAAAAATTCTTATTTGCTAATTAATTTTGATAAACATATTTTAAAATTTGTGTTCAAAATCATGATTTTAATTTTAAATTACATCTGATAGTAATTAGGTTTTCGTTATAAATTTCAATAAGAAACTTTTTTAAAATTATATTTGATAATGCATACTTATCAAATATTTTAAGATAATTTTAAAATATTTTCATACATTTTTTACTTTTCTGGCATTATATATATATAACTATACCATATTTTGTTATTTAATTATCATATGAGATACTTTGAGAAAAAACATTTATTTTAATGTCGAAAGACATAAAAACTAATAAAAATTATTATTACATTTCTCAAAATTATTTTATACATTTTAAAATTTTAATTTAAATTATATTTTGCTTCTTTTCCTTTATTTGATACCCTTAATGAGTGGTTCATTGTCACCGATAAGATTTTTAATACCATTTTCATTTAAATAAAATAAAAATATAAATGTTTAATTCCATGTAAATACATTTTCGAAATTATTTCCTGCTTCAAAATGATGTTTATAAACAATAGAAATTTCCAAAAGCCGGAAACTTACTATGCACTGTAACAATAAATTACTACTTTTTTTCTCTGACTCGCATGACAGGAAAAATATAGGGAATTATTAAACGTTACATATTGCTGCAGAATAGGTAATAAAATCAGGCAGACCTTAGCCGGGCCGCAATCATCCATAAAGGAGGGAGTGACACTTTTACAATAGTCTATCCCCTCCCTTTAGTACTCCATATTTCTATCGTTAGCAATTGACTGGAAGTCATTCTTCTCAAAATACGGTTCTCGCTTCGAACCCACTGTTGAGTTAGTCTTGCATAAATATCGAATGGTGGAAATGGGTGCTAACTATTGTTTGCTTTTACATATATATCTACATAGAAAGTAACAAAGTAGCCGAGACTTGATTCCCTAGTTTAGTTATAGTTCGTATACGAGACTGCGAAGAAATTATGCGTTTGGGCTGATCTCTCAATTGTGACTTATCATTCTCAGCATTTCTTGAGTACTAAAAATGGTAGCAGAAAATAAATATATAACAGACATTTTTTTACATTTGAACTCTTGCCTCGCTCGCGAATAAGAAAAGCGTATAATCTAACAATATTTTAGGAGCCGAGAGGAATTTTTATTATACGTTTTTTTTTAAATCAAGTACTTACAAAAAGTAATAAATATTTTTGCAATCAACATTAATTACCAGACAAATTGTAATTGTAAGAATAATTTGTTGTTTTAGGAATCTATAATCAGGAGTTTTTAGTAGAAAATATATCATTGTTTTTTTCACTGAAACAAACAAATTTTGTCATTTAAAAATGAGCTTCATTCGTTATCTAAACAATGAATAATTTTCCAGAATGGTAGTCTTGTTTTACTCTTGGCATCAAATGCAGACATTAACAGACCTTCTTACAACTGCAAAGTAAAATAAAAAATATTTAGTGAATTTATTTTAAGAAATTTCTATTACGTTTTTCAAATACATTTGCTTGACACAGTTGAAGATAGTTGAGAGATGAGATAGATAAAAATTGTTGTACAATAGAACATTTTAGTATATATATATATATATATATATATATATATATATATATATATATAGTGTGTGTGTGTGTGTGTGTGTGTGTGTGTGTGTGTGTGTGTGTGTGTGTGTGTGTGTGTGTGTGTGTGTGAAAGCAAGAGTAGACGCGAAGGGGGATCTGCTTAGATAGCTATAACATTCTTCAGTTTTCTTATTTTTCCAATTTTTTTTAATGTATAATAATAGTCAGTTCTCCCCTTCACAAGTTTATGTGTTACTTTTTTTTAAATCATAATTATGATTTTAGTGTTCTATTACAGAAATCACAGCAACAAGTAAAGTTATATATACATATTATATATATATATATATATATATATATATATATATATATATATATATATGAACACTCAATTAATTCAAATCAAAAAATCCTTAGATTTTTTTAGAAAAATTCTGAGTTTTACAATTTAATAATTTATTTATTTAATTGTTTACAATTTAATATACCCTTTAATAACAGAAAATTGCTTTTGAATAAAAAAATAATGAAGCACATTTTCAAAAAATGATAGTTAAACTTAAAAGAAAAGATTCTTAGTGCTCTGTGCTTTACAGACTGTTTTATTCTTAAATGGCAAACTTACTTGGTGCTTTGGTTTCAATAACTGCAAATATATTCATTATAATACAGAAGAATGTGAAGTGTATTCAAAAGACTAAAGCAATCCTCTTAATTATTTAAAATAGTTAACGATGAGAATTTTGCTTGATATTTATTACTAAATTATCAATTTAAAGCTTAAAACTATGTAAAAAGAGGTGAACCAGGAAAATCGAAATGAATTAAATAAATTGGCAAAACCAGCTTTTTAAAGTAGCACACATATTTAACAATTAAAATGTAAATTCTGTAACATTTTTTGGGATTCTTATATTAAAAATATTTGTAAACAATTCGGAAAACCTGTCGGAAATGATATGCTTTTAAAATAGTCGAACATCCGAAGCACAAAGGAAGAAAGAATATAAGAAATTGGAACAATACAAAGTTTTCCTATAATTTCCGTGGTAATATGATTAGAATAAAAATCAACGTGCTGCATCTTAAATAAAAATAAATTTAAGAGGTAAGATAAAAAGCTATTAAGTTTCCAATTATTATGATCAATAATAATTTCCTTCAAAGATAAACGTTCTTTTGCACTTCACCTTTTCAAAGTGAAGAAATTGTTTTAAAATTTTCAAATATTTCTTCAACAACTGAAAAAATTCTTCAATATATAGTAAAAGAATTTTTGATAAACCTAAAATTCTTATAAAGAACTAGGTATTGAATTCTTTTGATGATGTAATAAATATGAATGAGAATTGCAATAAAATTACAGCTACGCTATCAGTATAATGCCAAATGAGATTCTTATTTGATTTGTATCTGCTTAAGTTAGTAATACATTGAACCGACTTCAACACGTACATCAAGAAATATGTAATCAATGAAAAATACAAGCGTATTTTGCATTTCTTTATTTTAATTCCAGAAAAATACTTTTGAAGAAAAATCTTAAGAGATTCCAACTTATTCTACTTCAAAATCTTACTAGATTCTCGAATGTGGATCCCTTTTTATCTGCATATTGGATTAATAACGATACATAGATATTTAAGATTCACCTAACAATGTTTTCTATATCCTGAATCAATCTGCGAATTTAAAATTGGTACATCTTGTAATATTGATATTTAAATAAATGATATATATATATATATATATATATATATATATATATATATATATATATATATATATATATATATATATATATATATATATATATATATATATATATATATATATATATATATATATATATATATATATATATATATATATATATATATATATATATATATATATATATATATATATATATATATATATATATATATATATATATATATATATATATATATATATATATATATATATATATATATATATATATATATATATATATATATATATATATATATATATGTATATATATTTATATATATATATATATATATATATATATATATATATATATATATATATATATATATATATATATATATATATATATATATATATATATATATATATATGTATATATATTTATATATATATATATATATATATATATATATATATATATATATATATATATATATATATATATATATATATATATATATATATATATATATATATATATATATATATATATATATATATATATATATATATATAATACAGAGAGAGACAGAGAAAATTCAAAATTTAATTTTATCATTCAAAATTTGTTTTATATTTTTTTAAATTATTTCATATAATCTAAACTTCTTGCGATCTGATCCCATAATAAATGAGTTAGTGATTATGATATAAATTACGACGGATTATGATATAAATTACTAAGAATCGGCTAGAGTTGTAATATGGTAAATAATTGTGTAATGATTATTGCATAATAACTAGGCAATGGCATTTCACTATGAAACTCAAAATTTTTAAACGGTATTTTATAGTAACCTGAGTAGGATGAGTAACTAAAACTAGCTTTATAATAGCACTGTTTTTGCTCCAGGTACACTCATTTTAAAAAATGTGCACTTATTTTTAGATTCACTCATATAATTGAAAATTACTCTGCAACCAATATATTAAAATTCTTTAATTATTTTCCTTTTAATAGAATATAGCACTCAATGTGACTATACATATCAATGTCATCAATGATGAATTAAAAATAGGTAAAGAAAATTATATGAAATTCCTTTTTCTATTTGTATTTTTCATTTTTTATCTAATACAAAATGGGAGATCTAATATATAGTATCTTAAAATGTTTTGAGTGAGTTTTGCATTTTATAAGGGAGTCCACTACGGAACTACAAAAGATTATTTGATACTTAAGAGAAAAACAATTTAATGGGTAATTTATTTAGATCTTAATTAATTCAATGTTATTATATTCTTCTGAATATATGTTTCTAAAAGGTCGAATATAAAACCGTCCCGTAAAAACTTATTTCTTTCACTTAAAGAATATAAGAAAATGAGGAACCTATATTATATGCTTTAAATTTCCCGAACTGGTTTTGAGTTCTACAAAGTCTATATCATAAATGCACTGAATTAAAATTGATGTTTTATAAGAATGCGAGTTTTTTTTTTATTCCTTAGTTATATTTTAAGAATATAATATTCCTTTCCTTATATCATATTATTTCCAAAAAGTAAATGTGTGAAAAAGTATTTTTGATTTGGTTGTCAAGCCTCAATGTATGAGATACCTTTTCTTACATCAATCTCAGCAGGGATTTCAGAGGACGTGTCTTGAACGATTTAAACTTGAACTTTTGTCTTACCTCAAGATCAATTTGCCATGAAATACGTGCTACATTTGTCCTTTACTGAGCTGAATCAAATAACCCGTAAAAAGATTACAGCGCTGTTTTATGTGATCACCAGCTGGAGGAAATCTTTACAATGTTTAAGGACAGAATACTAAACTTAGTATCTCGATTAAATCTTTAATTTATATCGCAACCAAGTGAAAGTTTAAGGGTGTTTTATGTTCTGTGTTCTTTTAAATTTTCGAATTAGATTTGATTTTTTATTACCCATTTCAAAGTTTTATATTTTATAACAGTTCTAGACATAATATATCACAAGAAACCACATAAATCGTTAATATCTTTATAGCTTCTTTGTCAACAAGAAAATAAAAACGAATAAATAATCAGTAGTTTGTTTTAAACGAAAGAGATGATATTTAAATGTAAACAGGCTTTAAAATACATCTAAACTTGTTTCAAGTTTATTAATTTAAATAATATTTTCGTTAAATTTCAGTATTTATCTAATGTATATTTTCCTCATGCTTTAATTTTTCTTCAGTCATTTAAAATACAGTTTTTAATGTTAAAAACTCTAAATTCATAATAACTTTATAAAAATGAAAGCTTATGCTCTAACATGTTTTTATTTACACAAAATATTTGTGTTTTGTTGCGGTAAGCAAAAAGCGAAAATACAAGTATATCTCATACGACATCAATGAGAGGAAAATTATATCAGTATGAATTAAAATTTAAATTCCCAAAAGAGCCCGCTTAAATCAAAATCATAAAACTTGTTGCGTTTTAAATATATGCATGATATTAAACTTATAAAATGTACAAGCAATGTAAAAGATTTAAATATTCATAAGCATTTTGTTTGATCAATACACGAAAAGATTTACACAAGACGATATAAGATAAAATGAGGAAGAAGAGAGAAAAATTTCAGAAACGAACACAACATTTATTTCATCAAGTTATAGCTAATAATTCAATTTGTTATTTCATAAGTAAATAAACAAAGTTAAATATGATAAATTATTATTTAAGATAATTGTAGAAATCATGAATAAAGAATACATATTCTAGAATTTCTGGTTGATAATAATGAATAAAAAATGTTAAAGTTATTTTTCAATGACTATTTTAAACATTACCCGATGAACTTTAGTACAGAAAAATGTATTTCATCATAATTAAATAAATTTATTTGATAAGTATATTTCAAACATTTCGCTTATAGCATTGAAATTATTTATACATTTACTGAACATAAAGTAACCATTACTACAAAGTAATAACAAACTATTTATATTATACATTTGTATAACAATCTGTTATGCAATTTCATACTATATATATATATATATATATATATATATATATATATATATATATATATATATATATATATATATATATATATATATATATATATATATATATATATATATATATATATATATTATCCATAAGCATTCTTTTCGAGAATTTTTATTGATTTTTTTCCAATATCTGAGGTATTCTTAAATAACTAAAAAATAACATGATGATAAATAATAATTTATCGAAACTATAAGATTGTATTTCTCAATGGGCTGTTTGAATGAGTTGCAGAATCGAACACTTTAGAATGGAACTGGGCTTCCGAGTTTTCTTCTTTATGAATCATGAAATATGGCCAATTAGGAAAACGCCTTAAGTAAGCAATACTCGAAGAATGTTCTAATGCTTTTGAGCAGACTTCTTTTCTAAGATATTGGAAAATCAATTTGGATTTAAATGTGATGATGTGAAAAGAGTACTTCTGAATTTTTACAGACTAACATTTATTATATAGTTGCGAGTTTATCTTAATCTGTCACAAAATTCTTCATTATTTTAGTGAAAAATTGTGTACAAACACTTATAGTTATCATCCAGTAGTTCAAAATTCATATAAGGTTTTTAGCATGTCCACAAACGAATTGAACAATACATAACTATAATCAGTCTTTTTTCTTACGGTTGATTCACACAGACCTTCCCATTTGAGTTTCATTGGCAAACTTTAAATTTTGTTAATGACCATATTCTACCTATATGGAATGCTTAAATTTAGCTCAAAATAAAAAAAAATGTTAATTTCAAAATTTTATCTCTATTATTTTGAATAAAAAAAGTCTTATTCAGTAATAAAACACTCTTCTAGATAGATATATTTTCACCTTTTAACTGGAAGTTTCTGCACATATACTGTATGTGGTAAACGTCTGTGAACCAGAGTTCTGAATTTGTTTTTACGTGAGGCATATGCTCGAACTTTATGAACTTATGAATATTTTTCAGCTAATTATTTGATGGCAATATATCATAATTTTCTTATTTTTTTCATTAAGAATAATAATGTTATTACTTTTTATTATTTATTTTTTTAAATTTCCATAAACATGGAAAATTTTTCAAATTTGCTATTTTAAATTAAGATAAAAGTAAGTTGCTCTTAATGGCTAATTTAATACATTTATATTACATAAAACAATACTTAGTCTAAAAATGAAATAATTAGTTCTCAAATGCAAAATATAAACAATCGTTGGACATTTATTGCAAAGGTCTATTTTTCAATTTTAAATAGAAAATAAATATAAATTTCGAGTTCTTGCGAACTTCCATAAATGTCATTGTTTCTTCATATCTTGGTAAATGTTTAATTAATAATCAACTAAAAGAAAGAATTTTAAATAAATATATAAGAATCTAGGATTACTGCCATTTTATTCAATGTATATAATGCAATTCTATTCTTAAAAAATTATTTATTTTAAGATATTTGTTAGAAAAACTTTAAGTAGACAACAGGAAGTAGAAAATCAAAATTTTAAGACCTTGACAAATATAAAAATTTTAACTAAAATAAAATGTATCGCACTGGAGATATATGGTGTTATGAATTCAATTAAAGAAATATTCAATTTAAACATGCATTTCTGATATCCCATGAACAGAGCTTTTATTGATGCTGACTTATTAAAATGTCTCTAGCTTTCGTATTACCGGTTATTATAATATTATACATTAATATATAAGTCAGAGTATGGAAAAAAGGAAATTAAGAAACAATCCAAAAGAAAACTCATATTACTAGACTACAATTTTTGTTACAATTAATAAGTATAATCATTAAATCAAAACATCACGTACAACTTGTCTTTGATATGACATTTTCGGCTGTCTCAAAAAATTTAATAATTTATGAAACATCTCAGAGAAAAAACAGCAGTATGTTATGTCGTTTTAGAGATAAGGTGAAGTAAAAGGCACGTGTGTAGTAGCAGAGAATAATAAAAAGAATGTAATTTTGAAAAAAAAAATTAAAACACAAGGAATGACTGCAAACACGTATAGCAGACAAATTAACTTAATTTTAAGACACATTGTTACTTTAAAAAATGATAAATTGAACAATTAAATTCTGAAAAAGCATATTTAGTAGAACTCGAAATATTTACAGAATTTAAATTATTAGTATATGGGAGTAAAAACTTAGTGCAATATTTATTATTATCAATGTAATTTAAGTAATAATAGTTCATGTAAGGTAAAGAAATATTTCACAATATATAAAACAATTTAAAGTTTTTAATGAACCTTTCACATTTTATTTAATAATTTTAAATTGATATTTTGAATTAACTTGATTATTGATACTTTTTTCGTAATATTCATTTAGCAACATTTATATCTGTATTTATATATGTTTGTCAAAAATTTTGATTCAATATTTTGCTTACTATTTCTAAACTATTTAACAACCAGAAAAAAAGGAATTAATGAAAAGTAATGGAGTTTCACAATTGCAATGAAAAGTATTAGAAATACTCTGAATATTGTCTTCAACAAAATATAAACACTCCTACAATAAAGATAATTTTATATTTATTTGAAAAATTGCGCAGATAAAATAAAAGTATTGCAATACTTAGCATTGTTAAATGTATAAATACACAACAAATGGCTTACTTATTTTATAAATCTTATGGAATCACAATTAAAGAAAATCTTATAGAATTATTTATAAATCTAGGTTAATTAACTATTATCATTTAGAATTTGAAATATAATAAAATGAATCTATTAAATAGATTCGTTTTTTTACATATCAAATTCTATATCATAATAGTTAATTAACTTTTTTATAAAGGGAAAAATCTTAGATTAGTTAGTATAATTGCACATATTTTCAAATTAAGCATTGAAATAAGGCTTTAGTTTAAAATTATTTTCAATGATTTTCATGTTTTTATGAAGATTATTGAAAAGAATTTAAAAAATGAACCTCAAATAACAAAAGCTAAATAAAATGTAAAAATAGTCTTTGAAAAGAATTTGTATACTAGATAGTAAAAACCTATTATATACAAATCTAGCAACTAACATAAATTGTAGTTTATATGTTTGTACCCTACTTTAGTCTCGGAGGATTATATTGGTCTGGAAACACTTTAAATTGTCAAAATTATCCAGTGATTCCTGTCAAATTATACTTGGGGTGTAAAAAAGTTACCATAGGGGGAATAAAAAAGAATCTAATCGTGCATAAAACCAACGGAAAATGTTGCTGGCCACGCGCATGTTCTAGACTCGTCATGGAAACAATAACGATGAAGCATTTTAGATGGAAATTCAAAAGCTTGAATTTCGGTAATTCATTGTAAGCAGCATAAGGTTAACAACTATTTGTACATTAGCTTTCCCATTCATAGCTCTTTGAAGAACGGTTCTGCTTTAACTGTTGAATACATAAAAAGCAAGCACCCAGAATGCATTGCCGGCAGCTTAATAACAGGTACTATCAAACTTGAGGCCTCCCACTCCAAAGAAAATTCTAATCTCTTAGAGGTCAAATCCAAATTCCATGGGACGATTGATTTCAAATGCTTACATAGTTGTAATATAAGATCATCAAACCTCTGATGCATTATTTAACGGATAGAAGGAAACTGATAGTTCCGTGCTAACACATTTATAAAAATAATTCCATATCTTTTTTTGAGAAAAATTAATGTGCAGAACGAGTCTTAAAATAATTTACACCATGTAAGATTTTCAGAGAAAATAAAAAAAAATGTTTATTATGCATAGGAAAAGTAGTTTGAATCTTAAAATAGTATTTTATAAAAGTTTTAAGAAAATAAGAGATTTTCAAGTCAAGGAGATCACTGAGAATGAAGAGAGAGAAGAGAGAGAGGGAGATCATATAGCCTGCATTCAACAAAATTATTGAAATTTGCAATTGTACTGACGATCATCAATATCATATTAAAACAGAATAATTAAGTTTTAAATTTTAGAAAATAAAATTTACTTTCTCTCAAATTTGCTTTCAATTATTCAAATTTAAGTTCAATTTTTTTTAAATAAAAGTATTTAATTTCTAAGAAAATGAACGAATGAAAATAATTAGGATTCCTAGAGAAAATTGTACAGTTTGCTTCTTTAAATAATTTTTATGGAATTTCCCATAACAATAATGGTTTAATAAAATATGAATATTTGATTCATATTTTAAAAAATTTTCTAAATTATGCAAGAATTTTATGTAAATTATGTTCTAATTTTTCTCGTGTAAGGCACTACTATTAGATTCCTGAATCAGATAAATTTACATTAGTATTTAAGAATTTTAAATTAAATAATAATTCTTACTATAGTAAATTAATATTGTAATAAGTCGTATTAAAACTGTCTTATTAATCTCTTGATAAATTTTTTAGTACACATAAATATAACGTATAAGAAAAATATACTTAACATTCCTGACAGTTGTAGTAATTTATTTATTTTGCTTATCAAATCATTATAACTATAATCATTAGCAGCTTACCTAGTTAAATAATTTGTTATACAAATCTTTTTTTTCTGCAAATTTTGCTCCAGCCCATAATACAAATAAAGTCATTTTTTAAAAATAACTTACATTTTATTAAGAGATAAAAATTAGAAAATTTACTGTACTTTTTGCTAAGAAACATTTGAAACTGAGTTTTCTTTACAGTTAACAGAATATAATATTTTAAAAGTATAAAAGGATATAGTTTTTTTAGAAGCATCACTCATATGCTAAGGAATGTTAGGCAAGATCAACTAAAGTGTACAGTGCTAAAAGACGGCTTCTATTTGATTTTAGTGACGAGAAAGCACAAGACGTCAGGTTCCAAATAGTTAGCTCTTTTCTCGCTAAAGCTTTTAAAAACAAAATATAAAAACATACCATTTATTGAAAATTGCCATTGGCATGGGCAATAAAATCTTATTTGTTTTGTTCTCTAACATGGGCTTAAAAATACTCATATCTAAATCATGATGGTCTTTGAAAATATTTTCCTACTTACTAAACTAAAGATGGTTCAAGTCGCATTTTTCTTTTAAATAAAATTGTCAAAGAAAAGAGAAAATATTTTAAACATTGCGATATGGTAGGATCATGAGGTTTGGTTTCTTTGATTCTCAGTGGATACTTTTTGTTCACAAGATCTAATATTAGACTCTCAGACTTACAGTTTTAGGAAGATTCCAAACCACTGTACACCCAAGACCAAAGCAATACAAGCCCACGATCTGTTGAACCGAATGCCAGAACCTTAACTATTCAGTAGCGAATTCGTCCGGAAAAAACGCAAGAGAAGTCGGAAGAAGATTATTTGCGATATTTGTTGAGAACAAATGACAATCGACCTTGTATGTGGACAAAATAAATCAATGTAAAAGTAAAGTTTTCCTCTTCCCACTTAAATAATATTCGATATATGCTAAAAGTAAAAGAATATACACTCAAGAGAAAGAAAAGTGTATCCTACAAACAAAATTCATTTTGTTTAGATATTTTTTTTTACTTACTTAATTCACAAAAGTAATTAAATTTCAAGTACAACATGCAAATAAATTTTTTTATTAAGTAAAGCTTTATAAAGTTCGTTCATGGCTTGTTAAGTATTGTATTGTTATCACAAAACGGAATTTTTGCATATAAAAATTCCACAGATTTAAATAAAATAAAACAATCCTTTAAGGACATTTTTATTGATAATTTCTAATATGGTTTTCTTCGTGTGTAATGAATTAAACACGAAATTCTTAAAATTCCTTTTGATACATCTATGACATCATATTTATGGTACAATATCTTCGGACACAATTATCGTATCACATTTTAATGACATTTAGTGTCAAATGTTGGAAAACTTATTTCATTCTTAAATAATTTTATAATTCCTGCACATTTTTTAAATTCATAATAAAATTTTTTTGAACTGTTATATTAGGTCAATTTGAATCCTACGTAAGCCAAATTTTCTTTGCGTAAGCATAACAAATTTTTGAAGTTTCAAATAGAAATCTAGTAAAAGTAGAAAAATTCAGATTTGGTAATTATTGCAATAAGGTATTTTACAATTTCCAACTAGAAATGCATCTTTACGAGAAATGGCTGAAAAACTATGATTCACATCTTTTTATGGCAGCTGGTTTATAAATATCTAATAATAAGAAATTAAAAGTTTTAATTTAAATGGTTTTGGTCATATAAAGCATACTATTTAACTTTTAAATAGGGATTTGTTATAAAAATCCATTCCTTTTCTAAGATAATTATATTCAGGAATTTTGCCTTTATTAATTTTGATATTTTCACGTAAGCAAAGTATCTTATATACATAATACTTTGACGTGTTGATGGCCTCATAAATGACATCGAAAAGAATCGGGTAAAAGTAACTGGCGCTCTTCATAGCGTGTAATCTTAATATATGTGCACTGTCTTTAGTCAGATATTACGAGAAGTATTCTTTTGAATCATATATATATATATATATATATATATATATATATATATATATATATATATATATATATATATATATATATATATATATATATATATATATATATATATATATATATATATATATATATATATATATATATATATATATATATATATATATATATATATATATATATATATATATATATATATATATATATATATATATATATATATATATAATAAAAGTTTTTAGACTAATAAAAATCCTCAAGTTTTGATATACCAAAAATAAATTTAACATGACACTAATCAGAAAAATGCACCATAAATTAATAAAAAATGCTTTGATTTAGATTTGAAAAATTCTGAATGATTTTTTTTTATCTATTTTTAACAAGCAAAACTTTGAACAAATTTTACTTAGTAAATTTAATAAAGAAAAGTTAAAACATTTTGTACAGTTCCAATGTATTTCACACTACAATATTTCTGGAATATTAAGTTATTAATCAAGTAAAATAGTCCTGAATAAATATATTTTTTGAAGGACATTTTTTAAAATTTTTATTATACTTCAAAGCTGTTAACAAAATTCTATAATACAAGCCAATGAAAAAGGCAAGGATAAATAACAACTTCTCTTACTTGGGAAATTTTTTTTTTAAATTTTCCCAACATGTTTACTGCATAAAAGAAATTCTTTTTCACATTAAAAAAATACTGTTTCTAATTTTTGCATTCATGGTTGCTTATAACATAATTGACGAGAAGAGTAATGTGAATGTGATATAAGTGCTTGAAGATTGTAAAATTTAATGCTCACCAATCTCACAGACACTTGATAAAAGCAATGAAATTAATGGCTTCGTTTCTGAGGCATACTTCGTAAAATTGGATGGCATTCGTAAGTAGCTTAGCCTTTACATTATCAATTTTAAGCCAGTTGGGCCATCAAGATGTCATCTACCATTAAAGAAACAGAGTTTTCGGTAAGCTACAGTTAAAAACTTTTCAGAAATGACGGGAAACTGTACGAAAAATGAGGAGATCTTCAAGTTAGTTTACATTTAAAATGCGCGAGAAATACTGTGTAGTAGGTGATGATGTCCAACTCGCGCAGTTGCGATTACCGAAAATGTCCCTGTTTCAACAGATGCTTAAGACTGGAGGTGATTGTTTATTTGAATTCGTGCTTGCTGACGGAGAAGCTCTTCATCGTTTACTTGGCGGAATGATAGAAATGTTTGCGTTGGAGGGGCGCCACGCGATTTAACACTAACAAATGATAGTGTTTTGGGTGGAGTAAAGTCTTACATTCGAACACAGAATCTCCGCTGTGGATATACATTCTTTTTACGAATTCGTTCGGTATACTTCATAGAATGGATTTATCTGTTTGGGCAGAAGTGCTTCTTATTTTGTCAAAATATTATCTTCTTTTCCCGAGTATCTTTTCCGTTTGGCCTGAAAGATTACTCGCAGTTGTAAGGATTTCAACGGGATATGGAAAACGTTAAAACATGAGTTGATTTTATTTATCTGAAGAAAAAAAAACTTCATTTTATCACTCAATGATATTTGCAGAAATATCCGGGCTCAATTTAAAAATTTATATATATTTTTAAATTAAGAACATTGAAAATATTTACTGTGAATTCAGTTTGGAATTAAGTTATAAGTTCTTGAATGAAATAAAAACTTCCCATGTTCATCTAAAAATATTAAACTGGGCAAAGTTTGTATGTAAAATTAAATAAAATATTCCCAAAAAATTTCTCCATTTATAAAGAAAAAGTTTATAATTTATTTCATTTCATAATTGCAATACATAATATAATATTTAGCAATAAATGCGTTATTCGTAATTTGTTAAAAAATATAAGAGTTATTAAGATATTTTTTGCTATGTCAAATTTAAGCCATCACACACACACACACACACTTATAATTTAATATTTTCAATGTTCACAAAATGACATAGCATTAACATTTTATGTCACCAACAATTTATTATATCAATATTTTATATTATCGACAATACGAAATTAGCAATAACAATTTTTGTTAAAGAAAACATTAAATCACCGCATCCTTTAACATTTCGCTATCTTTTTTTTGTACTCGTATCCAAAATAAGTGACATGTTTAGACTCATCTTATTTTGAGTTTAATTAAAAAAAAGTTGCAAAGCAACTTATGTATATATGGTGAGCTCATTTTGCGTACATGTAGTGTTTCCGTGCTCATAAGAATTTCAACAGAAGAAAATAATATTAATTCATAAAATGAGAGCATAAAAGTGTAGAATTCTAGGGTGTAATTTTACAATTCTAATTAATTATTAAAATTATTAATAAAAGGGAGTAATTTAAAATAATTGAATTTTATCTATAAGTTTTAGAAACAAAATTTAATTACTTGATTAGGACAGTAAAGGGTAAAAAGATTTTGCTTATGGATAAGCTTGATTTCCTTAGAAATATATAATATGAATATATTATTATCAATAAACTGCGAATAATAAAAACTCTTTTCCTCATTACTTTCTCTATTTATTATAACTAAACAGAATCACTCATTTTTAAAATTTCTTAAACTGAATTTCTTAAATAATATTTATATTTCTTATATATAAAATTATGAAAAATGTGCTGCATGAGAATACTTAATATTTTCCTCCAATAAGAAATTCCAGCTTAAATGAAGGAATTATAAAAATTTATAATTCTATAAGCAAGAAACTTAAGCCTAAAATACCCTTTGTAAATAAATTTGATTTTAAATTTAGAAATTATTTTTATAGAATATTCAGTGTGATTTAAATTTTATATTAATATTTATATTTCTTATATATAAAATTATGAAAAATGTGCTGCATGAAAATACTTAATATTTTCCTCCAATAAGAAATTCCAGCTTAAAGGAAGGAATTATAAAAATTTATAATTCTATAAGCAAGAAACTTAAGCCTAAAATACCCTTTGTAAATAAATTTGATTTTAAATTTAGAAATTATTTTTATAGAATATTCAGTGTGATTTAAATTATATTACAAAGAGTTTAAAATTAGAATTTCTTCTTACAATTTATTTGTAACAGAAATAAACAATGGTAGCAGCATCTTCTGTTTGCTTATTTATGTATCAATATAAAAACACACCAAATAATTAGTTTATATTTTAATTAACAGTTTTTAACTAAAAATTAGCATATAAAGGTAATTTTTTACAACTGGAAAAGCAATCTTACAGTGGTGTATAGTTTTTTTAACATTAACTTCAGTCTTTAAAGAAAACACATCAGAGAAATCATATTGCTGATAATTTATAAAAAATGCTACATCAGCGTATAAAACTTTAACATATTAGTTTAAAAGTAATGATTTTCGTACTTTTAAAGACTGCTAATTACTTTCTCTTTTGTTTATATTGTTACTTTTCATTGGGATACAAAAGTGCATATATGTATATATATATATAATATATATGTATTAAATTTATTATGATAAAATTTACACCAAGATCATGTTAGTTAAATCACAATACAAGATGAGTTAATGTGTGGTATGAATTTATATGTAGTGGTTGAGTAAAATTTAAAGAAACAAAACATACATTAATAAATAAAAATAAGAATCTTCGAAAAAGCAAGCTCAGAGAACAAGCAAAAAAAAAGAATTCAGAAGGATTTGATAAATCCTTTCACAGATTAGTTTAAAATAAAAAAAAATTATAGTATTTACTAGTAGTTTTATAAGTCGTAATTTAATTCTCTTTAGTAATCTGTAACATTAGATACTAAAAATTTGAGTAAATTTTCAGTTTAAAATGCACATTAATTCTTATAATAATTTTTGTAAAGAAGTACTTGTAATACACAATTTACATAATTGACAGGTATATTTAATTAATTCTTGTTTTTGAAGTTTCTAAATGCATGTCCACTGTATCAAAAATTAAATTTTACTAACTTCTAATTAATATCATAAAATGTATTTATTATATTGATTATTTATTATGTATTTATTATATTGATACTGTTGTATAAAATTTTATTTTATTTCAAGCATGGAATTATTTATTTTGGTAAAAATGGCATATAGATAAGTCTGAAATATGATGCTATGTATATATATTGATTAATTTTTGTTATAAGCGCTCACTAGCTTATTTCCTTTGTGATAATTAGTATCCGGGAGCATTTGTTATGGGTGTAAATCACACATTATTTATATAAAAATTTTGTCTGATGAAAAGTTTTATTATTCTTGAATCCTAGCTTTTACTGTTATAAATATTTAGTATAACTTACGGTTCAGTACCTTTTGCAGTTATATTAATACCATTCAGTACAACATCTATGAGCTTTTTCGCATTTATCCATTCGTTGTTGAAAACTGTTGTTCACAAAATCTCTAAGATCACACATCCGCTTAAAAGATAAACATCATTAAACTCATTGACACACGTATTGTGTATATAAATGAATTGTATAATCTAATGTTGATACTCTAAATGAAATAGAATTTTCAATCGTCCATATTTAACAATATTGTATTTAAAATAAATTGAAAAACTTTTAATTTCAGTTGAAACGTGTCATATTATTAGCTTTGCAGATTCTGCTCTAGAAAATTGTCACGTATAGAACCTCCAATTGGTAAACATTAATTTAGAATGATAGTAATTTACACAGGAAAATATCACTGATGTTTTTTATTGACTCTGTTATAGTCAAATTTCTCTTACATTTAAACTGAATGTACTGGATTTTTCAATGTTGCATAAAGATAAAAATTGAAATTATTATTAAATAATAAGTTATGTATATATATATAGAAATTTTATGCACAAAAATATTTAAGTATAACTATCGCAAATCCCAGATTATAAAATATCTTACAAATAATCAAAATATAACAATATTTTTCTCAGCTTATCATAATGAGTGGTAAAGAGAAAAGTTGAGAATATTTAAGCAATTTATATTTTGGGAAGAGAGCCATGTTTTCAGTGTAATTTTTGGCTGAATAAATATATTTTTTTTCAATTTTTAATCAAATGCCTTTTTCTTAAAATTTTGTCATTACTATAAGTTGTCATATTACAATCTAGAATATTTAGCATGCGTCATTTATTTAAAATTCATGTGCGCATATACTACATCTAATGCCAAAAAAATAATATAATGCGTGCAAATTTTTCCACATATTTAATTTATGTTTCATGCATTGCAGAGAAGACGTATAAATATTTATATTAAATGTGAAAGAAGAAAAAATCTTAATTCTGCGTTATTTTATTTTAAAGATGGCACAATACTTGATATTTAAATCAATTATAATTTTCTTTAAGATATTTGATATTATAATTTTTTAACCAATGACAGCATTGGATTAAGCATTTTATGGCAGCTAAAAGTTTACAACTATGATGTCATATAAATTTCAACTGGATAAAATTAAGAAAATACATTTCGTTTCCAGAAATAAATCTTACTATTTCTAACTGAATATGATATTAGTAATTAGAGATCATAAGTAAATTTTTAGGCATAAAAAACTAAAAAGTGTTTCTAAGCATAAAATTTCTGTATCATTTTAATATTTTGAAAATAATGTTACAAAAAGAATACATGTTTTATCACTCTCATAATGTGTTTCATTTGCGCTGATGATTTAGATTACCGTGTTATCTTTATTTAAGTAAAGATAACGTTTCAATGGAAATATTGTATCATTAGGATGTGTGTGTATCGGGAGCAGACTTTAATGATAAAAAAAATATAAAAAAAATTAACAGGTATGGAGCATGATTTCTCTGGGGGCATAATCCAATTTTTGTTTTTATTAAATATTCAATGTTATTTTTTTTAAAAAAATAGATGGCAAATGTATTATCTTTATCCCCCAACATTTTCTTTTCCTTCAGTCAGTGATTGAAACCGAGCCATATCTCACTTGGAATCAGAAAACAAGGGAATCGTATTTCGATTATATCAAAAACCCGTTTATTGATAGAATGTAGACATAATAGTTGTATGCTCTCCTAAGTGCTTCCTCTTGGAAGTTTGTGGCATCTTGCGGAAGGGAGTTTAGGGCATGTGCATATTCACATAGACGTAAAAAAAGTAATTGCAATTAATTAACAAATTTTATGAACTATTACTCTTTACATAATAATAAAAAACTTAAAAAATAATTTATGACCTCTGGATCTCAAGGTTGAAATCCTTGACTAATTGATTCATCCACTTACAACAGATAAAGTAGATACCATCTTTTGAACTTTCAAAAGATGTCTTAGCTATCCAGTTCAATTTAATTCAAATAATTTAAAAATGAAATAATATTTTGAATTTTTGTCTTTATAAGAATGTGAAATTTTTTAGGGCAAGTCAAATAAGTACATAGTTAAAAAAACTATAAAACTATATAATAACTTCAAATATAATTTAATACAATGAGTAACTATGGTAATTTTTAATCAACACAGGTTTATCGTAATAACTTAAAAATTTAAGCATAATAATGTATTGTATATAATTGTATTGTGCAAAATCAAGTAATCAAATAATTTAGAATATTTGCACGTTCTCATGATAAACTGTTATGCCTTAAAATAATTTAAAGAATATAAGTAAAGAGATTCTTTTTCTAATTTTATTATATACTGAATTTGATACCCATTTTTAGTTTAAAATATGTATCTGTAAATTATTAAACTAATAAAAATTTCTGGCTGAAACTATTTATTAGACTTTCTGAACAATTAATTTATGAGATTTACTGGATAAACTATCAAATTATGGGAATATGTTTTACCTTCAGATAAATGTGAAGCACATGTCTTCGTGATTTATTTCATTATATTTTTAACGCAAAATATAGTCATACATATATTTCAGAATTCCAAGTATAATTTGTACCTTATCACTTAAATTAAGAAAATAATTTGGCCACTATTTTCTCCTAAAATGTTTGGAAAGTTAAAGATAAAAGAATATGTCAGATTATAACCTTCAATAGCCGAATAAAGAGCACTCCCTTCTACTTTAAGAAGATAATTTTGAGATCAGCTTTAAATCAGATATAGAAAATAAAAAAAGCTGACATCTCAGCATAAAAAGGACACCATTTGCGAGCTCTTATCGCCTTAGGAAGCCTCAATTCAATTACAAAACTGTAGCCTTATCAGTTATATAGTTTTCTAAAATCTATGGAGAAATTTAAAACCTCAATACTGACTTAGCCGAGCATTGCCATACATCAAATTTAAACATAAAGACAGTAAAACTGCGAAAGGTATCCTCCATAAGCAATAAACTCAAACTGAAGCAACATTTTTTGGCTCTGTTCTTTCTTTGCTTCTGTCTTAGAATGGTCCATACTGAGTGACAAGACTCATAAAATGTCGAAAGTGTGATGTCTTACTCGACTGAGATAGATATGCGGAGTGGAAAAACTCACATAATGGGGCCAAATGTGACACGTGCACTGTGTCTAAAGTATACGTAACAGAATGTTGAATGGCAATTTATTATTATTATAGATAACATTATTTAGAGAATGTAATATATAAAATAAATGTTGCATTCAAAGATTTTTTAAAAATTATATCAAATCTGTGAAATATTGTATACAATGGCAAAATCTAATATCAACTTTTTTTCATAAAATCTATATTGCAAAGGAGTTTATATAATTGGAATTGGGTCTTATTGTAGAAGCAATTCAGTTTATTTGGTTAAATATATTGATTAAATAATACAATGCTTATAATTCATTAGTAATTTCGTTGAGTTTAAAATATATTAGTAAAATTTGCTATAGATATTAGTAATTTCGATGAAGGGAAATTTTTAATTTTTGCATTTGAAAAATGTAAGTTAGAGTAATTTTTTATTTTTGGACTATTTATTAAAATTTCTGTTACTAAACTTTGATTTGTTTATGAAATAGGAAAACAATAAATGTTTTCAAAACTAAATAAAATAAACCAAGAGCTATATTGTAGTTTGCATTTTTGTACAAACAGATTTTTTATTATTATGTTTACTATTTTCAATAAATCTTGAGTGTACGAGAAAAATGTTTAAGTTTGGAATTACTTAAAACCAAAAATATTTTGTTATTTTATGTACATGCATAACTTTATAAGCAAGTATCATGAGAAATTTTATTTACTGTTTTGTGTAAAGTATTTTTAGTATAATTAAATTCATAGTATCTTTTATCATATTAGCTTTTTATATTACATTTTCCCCCCATTAATAATTAGACATTGTTTTTCCTGCATAAGGTGTACTTAACTTTATATGTTAATTAATAATTTATTAAAGTTTATTAAGCTATATTTTATTTTACAAACTAAATGAGAGTAACTGATTCAATGAATCAACGCAAAATTTTGAGAATACTTTTAAGAGTTGTAAACTAAATGCAAAGTATACATTTTCAAATATAAAATAATGTTCACAGCCTTTAAACAAGTATACGATAGATATCTCTTGAGAAAATGTTTCACATATTTCCTTAAATTCAAAAATCAATCAATCGGCTGTTTCCTTGCAAAAACAATTTAAAAATGGTGCTTGAATATTGTTTTATATTTATTGAATTCATGCGAATTTTTTTAAACTAAATATAATTAAACTGTGCAATAAATGTGTAAGAGTTGTACTACATAATAATTAATGCATTTAATATTTTAATTTCTTTTGATGTAGGAAAAGTTGAATTATTTTTCATGTAACTAAATATTTTTAAAATAAAAAATTTTATAGCTTTTTACCAAAGTATTAACAAATTTAAATTTATAAATAATATTTTTTAGAGTTATTTTAAGCTCATACAATAATATTTTAATCATATTTTAGACATGATTAAGTAATATTTTAGAATTTAAAATTATCTAAAATGTTATTTTCAATTGTATTTGTTTATCAAATTAAAAGTTATAATTAAGTGCCTGGGTAAATTAGAAAATGATTAAATTCTTATGGGTTGCTTATAAAATTTTCTTCGTTGAGTCAGAATATTATACCATATATTTAACCTTGAAAATGTCACTAATTTTACTATAAAATAATTTTTATGAGGAAATTTAAAATTAATAATCCATAAAATTAAAGATTCAAATTTATGAAAATTAATGATCTTTGACCAAAATAACCTGCCATTTATTTTTGAATGCTATGATAGGCAGAATGTGACAATAATGTTTAAATTACAGGCAGCTTTAATAGTTACTTAATCAACTTTGAAAAATCTTTAAAAACAATGACAGAGCTTTGAATTTTAGGCAAAAGAGAAACTGTACGATTTATGATTATAATGGAGCTTAAATAATATTTTTGAATTATTGAAAAATATTTTATGTATTCAATTTAGTAAGAAAATATTGATGAAAGTGATAAGCATATTTTTGCACCATTTAGCGGGAAAATTGGCAATTAAAAGACTTTAGTGACAATGACAGAATTGAAAGAAAATCGCTTAAAAATGAATAAGGTAAATAAGTATTTTAGCCTAAATAATTTTTCACTGAAAAATTTTACTTTTCTAATTGTCATTTATTTCAACTTACAGCAGACTTCTATAAGTGCTGCATAGTTAAATAATTTAAGCTAGACAAATTTGAGCTAGATAATGACTTAATTTTATCGTAATTTCATTGTTTTGCTAGAATTTACCTTTATATATATATATATATATATATATATATATATATATATATATATATATATATTTATATATATATATATATATATATATATATGGAGAACAATGTACTTCAATAAAATTTGATGTTTATTTAATCACGATATTTAGAAAAACAAATTACATTCATTTTAAACTAATATTACTATTTTCATTTACTTTATTTTAGACTTTACAAATTTCATAACAAATAATGTTTATCTAACTGTAATTGAAAATAAATTAAATTTTGGTTTCATAATTGAATCACCAGTTTTAATATTCCTATCAAGCAAAAATAATATTTATAAATCCAAAATATCTGATAGGTAAAATTTTTTAAAATAAATAATTTAATGAATAAAACTTAAAGTTGCTTATTTCATCTATTTAAAGTAAATTAAACGAAAAATTCATTACTCATGTGGTTCTACACGTTAGTACTTAATTCTTTTTACCTTTAGTAAAATTTGCTTTAAAATTAGAAGCCAAATAGTAAATTAAATTATTAAAAATATTTTCCGATATTTGTTTTTATAAATTTGCTTGCCACAGAATTAGAAACTATCAAATGGCTTATATATATTTAGAATTATAAAGAACTTTCATTTCAACTGTATTAAAAAATTGTAATTACTTCTTTGCCCACGCATTTTACAAATTAAATAATTTAATTTTTTCCTTTAATTTACAAGTTACTTTGCATGTTAAAAGTATTTAAAGTTACATTATTTTTAATGTTTCCTTGATTCCTTTTATCACATATGCTATATACTTTATTACAATCACATTTACCAAATAATTTCTTAATTAATTCGTTAAACCAATTTCACATTAGTGAATTATTTCTCTTATGTCTCAGATGAAAATTATTTTAAATTAATAAAAGCAAATGAAAGTAAAATTTTTCTATTTTTTTGTCAGTTCAAGACTGCAAATTAAATTATGTAATACATAGCAGTGTAGAAATTATTTTTATATTGTTTTTTGCTTTTTTATTTTTTAAAATGCAGTCAAATTGGTTAATTTAAATCTGTGGTAGTCAACCTTATTTCTATTTCACACTAGTGTAAGCAGATCAAGCTTTTATGGCTAAAATGTGAATTATTTATCAGTTGTTAATGCGATCGGTTGAACCATTTTGATTAAGAATGCAGTATCAAATAAATTTCCAAATACTATAAGTACATGTAAAATACAATTTCAAATACTTATTTTTATTAAAACTCCTTTCAGAAACAACTATTACTTTTTGTTTGTTCCAAATAAAGGTGAGAAATACGGGAAATTTTAATATTTTTAAAAAAACAGGTGGAAAGATAAAAAAAGCTGTCTAATCCTGGTGTAAGTTGGATTTAGTTGAAAGTGAATGGATTAAACTACTTATTTTGGTTGTGCTCAAATAGGATCGCTTCGTTAAGCCCCCTTTAATTTGACAATCGCTCTTGATGCATGGTGCAGCATCAATGAATAAATGTGATCGAAATACAACAATCACGGATTAAAGCCCTCAACTTCAAGACATCTTTTCAGCTAAGGATTTGAGAAGCTTTATTTAAAGCCTCAATTGAATTCATTGCTCTTACCCTACATGTTACATCTAGAAACCGATTAGGATTAGGGTTTAGTTGATTAGTCACGTTCTCAGGTGTGAGAGGAGATTGATGCGGAGGTTATACAGAAACTTTTCGAATCGCGGCTGTTTTTGTGAATTGAGGTTTTATTTTTTCATGAAGCCAAACTTTAGTCAAAGTATAAATTATCTTGATCAAAAAATAAAAATCCTGCATTAAAATGTATTTGGAAATTCACTTATATTTTCTTGCTATCCATTTCATCAAATAAATAGAAATCAGTAACATTAGCTAAGTACTAAATTAATAATTAATAGAATCAGAAGGCCTATAAATCGTTAAATCAAAATAAACCCAGAAATTTGATTAACAGCGATTAATATTACACGTCAATGTTAGCTTGATTCTTTTTTTTTATTTCTTTTTTTATAAATTACGGTAAAAACTAGAAAAACAACTTCGCACAAATGCAAATCAAGATTCAAATAAAAATCCTCTAATTTTTATCAGTTAGAAGAGGAGACTAATGTTTTCATTGTAATTAGAAATTCTTTCAGAAATCAATCAATTGAAAAATCTGTCTGTCAATGCCTTTTCATTTTCCCCATCTATTACCCTCATCATATCATTAGTAACCGGTGGGACATTTTTTATTGAGGTGATATACGAGACTTTATATACATTAATTGTCTTGAAATCAAGTTTTTTTCTTTATATCTTTCTTTTTTGAACTTCCTAAATTTTTTCATCGTAATGGTAACAGGTTTCTAAATGAGATTTCAATTTTCTGAGAAACCAACAGAAATTTTTATAAACAGTTTACATTGTTAATTTACTGTGAATTGATATATATTCTGGATTCATATTGTGAGTTATACTTATTTTTGTCTCTGTAAAAACAAATTCTAAGTAACCATCATCATATTTACAACATTTTTCATTCTTTCCTAGTCATGAATCTGGTTAGCACACAGGGCGTTTTCTCTAAACTTTCACTTTTATTATTTTTCAAATTTTGTGAACCGTCATCAAAGAAACACGATAAAAAATCAAACTTAACAATAAATAGCGCCGTTTAGCAAATTTATCAAGAAATGGTGAAAACTATTCATCAAAGCTTTGATAATTTTGTGGATTAACTTTGCCCTAAAAGATGAGGTCAGCGATTATCAGAAGATTGGAAGTAATAGCGAAACAGTTTTTAGGATAACATTCAATTCTAAGTTTGATCAGGCCTTTTATTATGCATTTTTCATCATTGATAATCAGATCCGTATTGTAAGATAACCCTCAAAAGCCATAAATCTATTCATTGAAATTTAGTTTATAAATTGTTTATCTAAAATAACTTTCATTTTTAAAAATTTCTATAAAAATTACTTTTTTACGTGGGGGAAAGTCAGAGCCATATATTGAGAAGGATTTCAGGGAATTAAAGGGGTTTTAAGACGCTTTCCTTTGATCGATAATCTCTTGTGGAGACTGCTGCACCCCGGTGCGTCGCGGCAGAGACTTTGTGAATTACTGGATAAGTCGATTCGAAACCATATGACGGCCTTTTTGTACTTTTTACTCATGAAATACAATAATTTGCTTAAAGTTTTATGTAATATTAGAGATTTTAATTTTTCTTGCAGATTTTGTCAGCAAAATGGAAGAAAAGTAACATATGTTGAGTACAATATGTTTCGTGTTAGGAATAATATGATGTTATTAAATAACTAATATATTGATTAGAGTGAGCTGAGATTCTTACGAATCTGCATCATATTATTTTTTTTATTAGAAATTGTGATCAGACGAAATTGCTCTCTTCATATTTTTTTGCGTATATGTATATAGAATAATTAAAAAAAAAAGATAAATGAAATGTTTTAAACACTTATCCTTTTAAAATAAAGTTAGCTCCTGATATTTTGCATTATCAACCCAATGATTGGAGAAATAAGGTGTACAATGTACTTATATTTAAACAAGAAGGCTTTTGATTTTAAATTAACTCTTGTTTAAATTAAATTTCACTATGTAGGATATAAATATCTACATCAGTTGCAATCTTTGAACTATTAGATACTTGAATAATGTTGTTTCTGATTTATTTAAGGTTAACAGTTTTGAATAATTTGATACAGTTAATTCTCAGATTTAATGACATTTATCATGAGAATAAAACTAGCACTAATAGTCGCTACTATACTCTATATCCAAAGAAATTATTAAATTATAATTAATATATGCAAGAAAAAAATTCATTTCATTTATTACTTGATTGATAATGAAAGAATATCTGCTAAAATTCACGAAAACAGCCATTGATGAGAAGACAACCAACAAAAAATAATCGTGAACAACTATTAAATAGGTCATATATATATTTTACTCTTAGGGTGAAGATTTTTCTTTTGTAGAGAGTTAATGCTTGTAAAATTTTTAATTATACTGAAATATTCATGGTTTTAAATTCTGCAATTTGGAAGTCAGGATATTTTTAAGGAAAATAAGCTTTTTATTTAGAAACAAGCTTGAGTTCAAATTAAATATTCTTATTAAAACGATTTATATAGCTACGACGAAAACAATAAAATATTTTGTTGTTTTCATATAATTTTGAAATTTAGTTTTTATGAATAAGAAAAAATACCAGTGTTTGGTAATGAATGAATCGAACATGCAATTCTAACTAATATTCCACATTAAATGTTTGTTATTTTCCTTCATGTGGGTATAAACATGTTAGAAAATTTTTCACATATAACTTTCATTTCAGTATAAAATTGGACATCATAAGCACAACCTTTTAGAGCAATGGGAAATTTATGTATGATAACATTTTTTACATGTCTTCACGTCTTTCATTTTTTTAGTTGTTGGTTGTAGATAACATGAAGTTACAAAAATGTTTTGGATGAAACGTGGAATTATGTCTGATTATTAGAAATCCTTCATTCCATTGGATTTCAAACTGATAAGTTCATTGTTTTATACAGCTTCATAAGAAGATAACTATAAAAGTGGAGCCAAATGATCAAGAAAATCAAGTAACAGTGTCATAGTAACCGATAATAATTTTTTCGAATGCTTCCAGAAAAGCTTTCCATCCTGGTCGACAAAGAAGTTCCGCATGATTTTTTTAAGCAAGAAAAATAAAAAAATATCTTGATCATCATCAAAAATTCTAGCATAATATTTTGATATAACTCTGATTATACAGTATTTTTTTTTAAATAAAACACTTGTCTTATTACACTTGCCCCGTGTCCTCTAGTTTCATATTCAAAATCAAACATTATAGATCTCGGTACTTACTATATGACTGGCCACATGATATATTCTTATTTCCTCGGTAATGATAATTTTTTAAAATGTCGAATAGAGTGAAAATTGATTCTTCTGCTCAAAGAACTTTTTCAAGAAATAGTGAAGGAATGGTAAGTTGTTCACTGCAATGTTCAAAAACTAAAAGTTTACTTTACTTGTTAACAGCACATAAAAAACTATGTAATTAGGCTGAGAAGCAAAATTATTAAAATTTTGGATGAGCAAATTTATATAAAATCTTCATTCATGGTTATCAAAATTCAGTAAATTTATGGTGAACATAGATGAGAGCAAATTTATTAAATCTTCGCTGCACACAACAATGAACAAAATTACACCAGGCTTTGTGTTCTCTAGTACTATGATGGTGATGGGGTTGAAAATGTGCAAGTTTATATTTCCATTGCTTCTACATCACAACACTTTATTGTTATCTGTTATAACTCGAACGATGCATAACGGAACTTGTCCCCCATAGTCATCGTTTCAGATTTTAACCAAATTAAGAAACTTGATACTTTTAAAATGGGAAGCAAGCAATCTTCAACATTTAAAAAGGTCATCACGTCATTGTATATTTTGAAAAAAATTATGGATGAAAACTAATTCCTCAAAATGGGGCAATATTTGGTGCATTAGGGAAACCATATCCTTTATTAACATTAAAAACGATTGTTCCAATTGAAGAAATAAATAAATCATGATTTAATTGGGTTTCTCATTAAAATTAAATTGCCTTATTCTAAAAAACAATAATCTTGTATCTCTTCATTGATTAATCAACACAACTGATAATAGCTTCAGACATTAAACCTTGAGATCACTTAGCCAAGACACTGCACGATCGCTTAACCTTCACTAATATTTCTTTCCCCACCAAGATTCTGTTAAAATAAATGACCAGCTTCTAGCTGATATAACCTATTACATAGCAGGCGAAAGAACCGTCACCGTTGAACACGGGGAACTTTATGGGGTCATCACGAAACACTCTTGAAAAATGTTAGAACTCAGATTCTGCCTATCTGATAATATCACTGAAAAAGAAAAAATCGTTGCAGGAAATGTTGTTTGACTAGGTATAGAATAAAGAGAGCCATTATAATCTCTGCGTATCTCAGTTGTTGTATGTTTTCCGTGACTTCTAGTCTTATGAAAAGTGAATGTTAACTTGAGCATAACTCACGGATTCTGTTATTTGATTTTATTTTGAGTAATTGTCATGACTTTAATCTTAATGAACCTTCAAAAACGATGCAGTTAAAAATTTTATGTAATTGGAAGATAATATTTTGTAGTTCAAAGTAAAAGAAGCTTTAACTTTTATGAAAAATAATGGATTGAGCTACAGTTATCTTGTTAGTTTATATCTTGACAATGTTTTTACAAATGTGAAGTTTTTGAAAGTGAGTTCATAATTTAGAAATTATTTTAAACCACGATTTGTTTGACTTCAATATCTGAAGGTCATATCTGAAATGTTTTCAGCTATTTTGAGTTAAATAGCATGATAACATTAAATATATGGAATTCACTAAAATTAAATTTTGCTAACAAACTTTTAAGAATCCTTTAATAAGCACAAAAAAGCCTTCGAATTAAAAAAAATCCTCTTGCTAGTCTGCATAAAGGTTCATTAATATAAAATTTTGGGATTTTCTATCAAATAATTGCTTTACAATACAATAATATGAAATCAAGTATCTGTAAAAGTACAATAGAATTCAAATATGTATATAAGATCTGTGAAAAGACAAAAATAATTCTTGTACATTTTTCCTTCTTTTTTTTATTCAAGAAATATCATAAGTTTTTAATTTGTATACTTAATTAATTAGATATTAATTTTAAATTTAACAATAAAATCTAATTTAATCATTTTAAAATTATTGATAAATTAAATATATAAATTTACTTCATTAAAATCAAATTCGAATATATTTATCAACACCAAATCACATTAAAATACTACAATTTCTATTTCTCTCACTTAGCACGCATTTAAAATCTTTTCTACGAATTTAGATAATTTTTTGATAAAATCACAAGGAATTTTATAAAAATAATATTTATGCATTGTTTTAAAAATGAAACTTATCTATCACTTTGCAAATTTTATTTATCGCTAACATTTCAAATAATTATAATATATTTCATTGATTGGAATAAAATAGGCATAAATAAATTAATACAAAATAAAATATTCCGAAATACATTTCTGCTCAGCTTTTGAAACAAAATAAAAATGAGGTCTGAATTTTTACGCAAGTTTATTTAAACAAAGAAGCAAAACTTATAAGCGTTTCAATATATATGCTTGTAAGTTCAAAAAGGTACGTAATAATGGTATTTAACTATCCTGAAAATTCAAAAGAATTAGTATTTAAAGATATAACTAGTTTTGTGTTAAGTATTGATGTATTTTTTATATTTTAATTATAATAATATAATAATTTTTATATAATTTGAAATAATTTTCTCTTCAACCATAAATTAATTATTTACATGGAAATTAATTAAATATGCTGCATACTTTTTATGAAAAGTATTTATTAACTATTTCATTTGAAATACTTTTAAGTAATTTGTTCTTCTTAAAAAATAAAATATGAAATGTTATGAAGAATCTGTGCTAATACGCAACTTTCTTAAAAACTGTGGTAGAAAAGTAGTTGCTATAAATAGCTGAATATGATGGATTAAAATTTAATACTAAAGAAACAATTTAGTTTTCTTGCAGCAGTAATTTACCATACGATGTCTTCAAATTAAATGTAAACTATCTTACTTGTCTTCAAGTGCTATACTACTCCTTATTTAGAAACAATTCCATTTTGAATCAGAGAGAGAGTTTAGAGTTTTTTTTTTACACAGATGCGAATTACCTTATATAAAAAATCTCTTTAGTAAAATATTAATAAATCCTACCTTTTTTCTCCTCGCCTTGACCTATTTGTCGCTATGCAGAGTAGAGTTTTATAAATAAATAAGTGTGGAATTTAGCAGATGTAATTTTTGTTTCAAGTAGCTCTCAATCAAATAGTGATCTCTGATTTGAAGGAAGAATCTCAAATTATTCTTAATAGACAAACAACTTCAGTTCTGCTTTATTGGAAATTTCTTGGAGCAGAAAAAATGGCAGAACAACAATTCATTACTGCCACTCATTCTTTTATTCAAATTGCCTCAGATAGCTGAGAAGAGTCTTTAAAGATAATGAATTTAAAAAATACATGCTTTTAAGTGCAAGAAGACAGTCCTAGTGCTGGCCTTATCGGGCTTTAGATCACTGATGCATGAGGCAATTTATTTTTCCCCAGAGGGTCGAGCACACGCTTTATAAAGCAAATTCGCTGTGATATGTAACGCTTGTCAACACTTGCTTTAGACATCATCCCCGCTACGAAGTAGTCATCCTGAAAGCATTTGGGTGGAATTAATTATGACGCTTCGCTTGTGTTTGTTCGCGTTTTCCCCCTTCACATTTGATACACATTTTATGCATTGTACTTGATGTTAAGGCCTATAACCCAAACACGTGTTTACACGATTCTGAATGAAGTAGAACATAGGATAATCTATTTGAACAGCTCTTACTTTTTTGACATCATTTTTAATGAATAATAACTATTTAAAATACGATAGTTTTATTCGTTTCATTTTATTATTTATACTTTTGAATTAATAGAGAAATTCAACGATAACTAAACTAGTCTAACAATTATACATACTAAGTCAATTATATAGGAAATGAATAGTATATTAGAAATTCTTTTCTGGATAAATTTTAAAGCTATAGTTCCCAGAAATGTTTTTTGTGCCTGATTTATTAATTCTCAATATCAATGCATACATTTGAAAGAAATATGCTTATAAATATTCCATGGTAAATGTAGGATTATTTAAAGAGAATTTTTTAAATTATTCAAAGAATTTCTAATCAAATTTCTTTTAGTACTAAAATTTTAAATTTTACAAAAATTTACGACTGTTATAAGTTTTATATGCAAACTTTTTAAAATACTTTAGGACGTCAATGATTTATAGATGTAATTTGATTCACGAAATTTTCTAAAGGCTATTTTAGTTTTTTCCGATGTAGGTGCCTTATATTGCAATATAAATAATATGAAAAACATTACTTAAAAAATAAACAGGAATTTTTCTTAACATCCTTTTAAAACGAAGTTCATTATCTTTTCCTTTTTAGTAATATTATTTCAGTACTGACAGGGTCAAGCATTAAATTATTTTAAATGAGCTAATTCAGATAAACAATAAAAATAATCATGTAATAAGCAGAACAAATGAATGAAAAATTTATTTTACTGATTATTATAAACACTCACTATTATTTTCATACAAAACTTATTCAAGCTGAATACGTGATACTTATATTGAGAGATATGTTTTCATGATATCTCAGAATAAATTCTTAACAATTTAATATAAGAAAGAAAATTACCCTCATTTTAACAGAAACATGAAATCTTATGGAATATATATATATGCATATTAAGAAAATATTTGTGCCACCCAACTTGTCTAGTGGTCAGCGTGCCTGACTGCGGATAAGGATGTACTTTCTCTCTCTATCTATCCCGCCTTTGTCCTTTCCTTGTATGAAAGAGGTGTGAATGGTTGCCTATCCTATAAACGGGTACCTATGGCATGTGTGTAGAGTAAAGTCGTACTTTCACCTTCACGATGCTCTGAACGATTAAAACGAAAGATGCTCCCAATTGACTTAAATTCGCATAGCCAAGGCATAGCGAGCTTGGCTTGTCCAAGTGTCATTAGTAACAACAACAACAAAAAAATATTTGTAAATTTCTTTGGCTCACGATATCTTTAGCCAAAGTTTGTTTAAAAAAGTTATCTTTCACTTTTTTCAAACTGGAATTTATTTATTGAAAGACCAAATCAAGACAGATTTCCAATACTTTTGGCACAGTTACAAAAGAAATAATTGTTAAAATCTGTAAGTATATATCTATTAATAAAAATTAATTACAAAAATCAAAATATAATATGCAACACATATTTTATACTTTTGAATGTGAAATTTCAAAAAATGTCAGAGTATAAATATATAATAATCTTTCAAATTCTTAATTTATATTTCTTAAAACCATTTTGAAAAGAATTAACATCATTAAAATGTTTTGTTTGCAAAAATTTGGAGCATCATTGGATTATATGTTTCAGTACTTTATTAATCATTTCGTAATTCAGTAAAAACACAAAAATATCAGGCAGTAGGCCAGTAATAATTAATCACTATGCCCAAGAAAATTGTAGTGGATAGTTTGGCTATGACTTGGTAAAAAGAAAAAGAAAAAATTTATTTCATTACATTTTTAGGACTGAAATTGAAAGCGAATTTAGGAATATATATTTAGAAATAAAATTGGTTTTAACCTAAATTGTATAATTTTGCAGATATATCAGTATTAACAATTTTATTGCAAAAATCGAGACATACTAAGTTAAAATTTAATTTTTCGCTAGAGATGTAATTGATTTTTTTTTTCTTAAAGATGGAAAAAATGGAGAGATTGCTTTTTGATCGTAATTATAAAATTACCATTCCAAAATCATCAACATATTATGATGAACTGTATTTACTTGAATCAAATGCTAAATTTATAAACAAACAAGCATTTTAAAATAGTACCTATTAAAATAATATATTATAACGTTCTTAAGGTATAATTTTTCTTCAAATGCAAAGCTTACTTTACCAAAAATGAATACATTATCTAAAATACTTTACTATCTTATATTTTTAATTGATGCATGAGTTAAGAAGCATAAACTTGTAAATCATCCAAAAAGGCACTGATAAAAAAGTTTCACACGTCAATAAAATTTTAACTTCCTAAGTGTGAACGTTAAAAATACTCGATAATTTAAATAGAAGAATCAATCTTGTCTACTTACAATTTCTCGCAATTATTAAGCCGAAAGACTTTGTGTCAATTTTGGCGTAAATGATTGTGCTACGCATCGTTGCCGGTGTAGAAAAATAGATAGAGCAAATTAAAATTCATTTTCCGTTCCCGAAGAGCAATTTTCCAATTACTTTGCTTGTAAGCAACTGGAGTTGTACTATTAAGGTGCTCAATAACGCCACTTTTTAACTTATTAAGCTTTACTGCGAAAAATTTATTTTTACTTAATATTCACTGTTCATATATTCAAATATAAAGCTATATCTTCATTTTTTAAAGGACTTGTAGACATTAAACTTCATAAAATATCAAATATTTAAAGAAGTATTTGATGTAAACATAAGTATTTATATCAAATATTTAGAAATTAAGTGGCAACTGAGCCTCATAACTAGCTTAACTCAATTCTCTGGTGAAAAGGCCTGAAATATACAGTATAGATATTTATTAAAAAAAATTTACGGGTATTTTTCAACTGTTAAAACTTTATTATATTTTAATATTATTTAATGTAAATATGATAAGATGATTCATCGCTAGAAAAAGAAATTTGTAAGTTTTCTACGTTATTTCTGACAAGCAATTGTAGCTGAAATAAAAAATGTACCAACTTGAAGGAAGTTTTGCAAAGAAAATCAAAGTCAGTTTGTTGGTAATCGTTGGGAATGTTACCATATATTATAACAGTTGTTTCACGTTAATTTTCAGGCATGTATAATTTAGGTCTTTGGAATGATATAAATTAATATTGAAGATATTCAATTATTTTGAAAATGCATTATAGTTTCCCTACATAAACGTTTTTATTAATTGAGAAAACAAACTATACAACAGGAACAAAGAAAACATGAATATCACCAGTGTATAAGAAAAAATTTATTTGTATTTTGTCGTCCTTTTAATTTCTCGGAAACTCTATAACATCATAGATTTAGTATTCTATATATGAAGTATACCCAAGGTCACTTTTTTGAGTAATTCTGAGTGGTTTTTAAAAGTACTTATTTCTTGAATTATTTATCTTGCTGTCAGTCTGCCATGTTTTTGGTTTAATAATTTATTTGTTCTAATTTATATATTTTCTAATTTAAAGTAATGCTGCCAGTCTCATTACATTTCATTATGGTCCCATTAACAAGATTTCTTTGAGTTTCTACACACATGAAAATTTAATCTAGCATATTATTATTAAATAACGTTTTTAAATTTATGTTAGATAGCGTTTGCTGTACTATAAAGAATATTTTCTAATTTTCTACTGACCTCTGTTTTTTAAGCGTAATGTATAAATGAAACTATAAAAATATTACTTTAACTTTACTCTTGAAAGATAAGTTATTGAAATGTCAATTATATGAGTAAGTGAATCTAAGTTTCTAAATTATTTCTATTATGAATAGAAATGTAAATTAAAATCTAAATACATGCTATAGAAAAAATTGAAGTCGTGAATAAAATAGAAAGAATTAAATATATACAAATAAATAAATGCATATAATTTGAATAAAAATAAATATAAGACTACAGTTTTATACACCCACACCCAAACCCACACATACACACACACACACACACACACACACATACATATATATATATATACACATATACTATATATATATATATATATATATATATATATATATATATATATATATATATATATATATATATATATATATATATGTAAGAGAATAGTTTCTTGAACATGTAATCTTATAAATAAGCCTCATAAGAATAAATTATTTTTTTCTTATGAAATTTATATAAATATTAATACACATTTTTCACCCTGATATTAAGTTTAAAAAATATCAAGGTGAAAGAAATTAGTGTTCTAATTGGAGTAACAGAATCCATCACGATGTTTACAGAAATATTCAAATATCCAGTTATGAAATAGCCAATTAAACAAGAAATTTTCCTTGAATAATATTTATTAGATGTGTCACTATTCCAGTAGTATAATGTACATTTTACAACATTTACTCTGAACTTTCTAAAGGAAACAAAATAAATTATGCTTTCGCGATAAATTCACTATCGCTAACCAAATATAGAGAAATGCATTAGCAAAATGTTAAGTAGTGCTTAAAAATTCTTCAATGTTCTAAATTGAATTTGCATATGACATTATATCTTTAGTGAAAACAACAAAGACATTTTTAAGATCTAGTGAAGTAATCATCCATGAACATATAACTTCTAAGATATTTGCAAATTTCAACTTTTTAAAAATGCTGTCTTAAGTGCAATCAATATATTTAACAAGAAACAAAAAAGAATATAACAGCTGTTTTAAATACTGAAATCCTCCGTAAAAGTGAGCTCTAAATAAAGTTAAATTATGTTATATTAAAACACACACACAAATGCAAAAAAATCATATTAACAGCAATCGGTGGGAATTATTGTGTATGTATGTATGTGTGTGTGTGTGATTATACAAATTTAAAATAAGTTTAAGATTTGCTTAGTAACAGTTTTTAGCAAATTTTTGAAATGATATTTTACAATTTTTTGCTAAACAATTTTAAAGTCATTTCAGTTATTTAAGTAATAAAATAATCTATTTTTCTTTAAATATCAGAAATTTAATAGTTAAAAGAATAATAGGAAAAGCAGCAAATAATATTTATGTAAATATAATAAATTATGTATGTATACACATTACCTCCAACAATCAGAAATATTTAAAAAATCTAAATTACCTTACTCTCTATATATCATAGCTATGGCGGACAAAAAGGAAGATTACATTGTTTGGTCATTTATATTTTATGGTAATTTACTTTTATACTCTTATAAAACAAAATTCCTATCATTATTCTAAGTTTAGCTTTATTCAAGTTTAAACTGTTAAAGCAAAAAAGTGAATTTTATAGGCGAAATTAAAATAAATACAATTTTTCATAACTTTATTGTGAATTCTCTTTTAGTATCACGATTTCTATGTAGAAAATTCCTTAATAATTTTTTAATGAAGTTGAGTTTTTAACTTTCATACATAATATTTCTTTTATGATCCATTTTCATTTATGTAATAATATATTATAAACAAAATATATTTAGAAATCTATATGCATATTATTGTTTTATATTTGGAAATCTAAATACATACATAAATATAGTTGGAACTCTAAATGCCTTACTGCTTATGCATGTTTATATATAAATTACTTTTAAATTGCTTGATTCACACGACTTTTACTTTAACTGTGTTAACCGAGGAAGCACAAATAAAACACAATCCTATCTTATAGTCGAATATACATAAATGTAATTGAAAATTCGAACTCTTAATCTATCATAACATAAAATAATTTAAGAAGATTGTCATATTGCATGGTAGAAACTATAAGATCTGAAATTTTCTATGCTTATAATAAACTTTCATTTGTATTTCATCATAATGTTTTAATAAAATAGTGTTTTTCCAATAAAATAGTGTTTTAACTTGCTTATTTATTGCATTATATTTATAACTAGAAGTATCTGATAGCAGGTAAATCGTGTTTATAATAGTTTATTGACATTGTCTTCATGTTTATTTTTATTTACCTTTAAATGTTGGTAATCTGGTGAAAATATATTGACCAGATTATATAGTAAAAATTTTTTACATTATTTCATATTGTAATAAAATAATATCAATGATTTACATTATATTGAATTTATACTAAGAATAAATATTATATCCGAAAATGTGACTAAACTTTATTATATTCATAAAAAATATTAAAAGCATTTCTAAAAAATTACACTAGACTAAATGGACAAATAGTGTAGAAACGTGTGTAATTGATATAGATTTAAAATATCATTGAATTATTGAGATGTTTCTTAATATGAAAGGGAAAAATACTTTAATCTTCATTATAGCATTCATGAATTAATTAATGTATCTGACTCATCAAAATTATGCTCGGAAGCTTAATTAGATAAGAGAAAAATTGTAATTTTTTCCCATTAAAGTGAACTGAAAGTATTTCGAAACAGTTGTCTCAAAGACAGGTAATTAAGATCCAAGACACGTTTAAGAAATTACCGGTGTTTAAACCTTGAGGCAGTGATAAAATTATATGTTTAAAAATAAAATAACTATTATATTTCCTTTTGCAGTTTCAAAGTTGTCATAATATTCCTCCAGCGTTAAAGCGTGACTTGGAGCGAGATGATAGCATTAATGACAACATTTCAGTCTGTATTTTACTTTCATAGATTCCGTTGGTTGCTAAGTATGTAAGATCTCTAATCCTCTGTGAACGTATCTAATAATGTCAGAAAACAAATGTCTAAATGGCTGTTTGAGAAAGATTTATTTATGCCATAAGTTTACTTATCATTGCAATTCAGCATTTTGTATGTATGATATACGTAAACTCAATATTCAGAAAAATCATAAAAAAGCTGAAAAATTTTAAGTGTTTCGACAGTTAAGCATTTTATTTTGAAGTAGTTTTAAGGTATTGCTATTCATTGTAATGAAAAATAATATGAAATAAATCCAATTTCTTATTAATAAAACGTAGTTTTTGAATAAGACATAAATATTGTTTTTCTTTGTGTAATTTGAAAGTTTTTCTATATTTGTTAATTCCTCTGACAAAAATATTCATTTTCTACTTTTTTGATATTTCTTATTAAATGTATGCATATTTTAATATTAGGTAATAAAGGTGAATAACTCTCTGCGTTAATTTTGTGCATTCATTGTAGTCTTTGTATTATTTATTCAAACTAATTCAGTCAGTTCTATTGTTATATCAAACATGAAGTGTGTATTTAGTAAGTGATTAATACTATAATTTTAAACACAATTCTTGAGAAAAATAAATAATGCACATTATAAAAGGGATTTATTTTTATTACTTCCTTATTTTCCTTATGATTATGTTTAAATAAAAAATAAACATAATTCTGAAAATATATCAGTGTAAGGAGCACTGAAAATGGATATTATAAGTAAAGCTAGTTGAGATCCAGTATAAAATTTGCGAAAAACTTTAACATTTTACAGTATTTTGTAAAAAAGAAAATAATGTATCAATAAGAAAATGTACTCAGTGATTTTCATTCTTATATGATTTTATACATGCATATAATTTTAAAATATTAATATTTAATGAAAAATGCCAACAAGAAACCACTTTTCTAAGCAAAATTATATTTTATATTTATTTCACGAAGAAGTATTTTAAAATTAAAAGCCACCATAAATTTTATTTAATATAGTTTTGGATGATTAAAATTATATGGACGTTAGTAATTATATTTCACATTCAAAATTTTAGAAACATTAAGTTGCTTAAAAGTTATGCATAAAAATAATATTTCTTTATAAGTTTAAATGAAAGATAGAAAAAAACTAAGATAAAAGACATTATATTAATCTAATATAGTTAAAATATTTTTGTTAAGTAATTAACGAAAAAATCAATTAGATTTCAAAATCACTAACGATTGAATGGATTTTTTAATATTTATAATTGTTTTCAAATAAAATGAATATTTGTTAAAACTATTAAAACCTGTATTGTAATACTTAACGTGCTGAGAGCATTTCATTCCCAAAAATAAAGGAGAAATTTTTGTGAACCTTTATTATCAATTTTCACTGCAGAAAATTTTCTCTTATACTTATTCTTAGATTATTTGAAAGTTTGAGTGGAACTGAATTAAATGAATAAGATAAGAAACTCATTAATATTCAGAGCAATATTAAAGAGTATTTCTTTTCGATTGCTATCTGAAAAGAAAAATGATCAATTGCATTGAATTATTGCATTAAATGAGATGTATCTCATTTTGAAAAATATATTATTTTTAAAAACAGTCAAAAGTTGATACTATGAATACGCTTTGAATACATTAGATATTTGTAGAAGAAGAATGGAAAATGTTGTATAAAAATGTCTATATAAGCAGGTACAGAAATAATTTTATCTTCTACTTTCATGTTCCTACAAATATTTACATATTAAGTAAAATTATAGCAAAAAAAAATCACTGTGAAATTTCAGAGTACTTTATATGTACTAAATTTAGTTTATACATTCCTTTAATTTGAATATTATAGTAATTTATTACTATTATTACAGTAAATTAAAGTGTACTAAGCAGTCATCTTATTTGATGCAGGTCAATCAAAGTCAATTACTGAGACAGAAACTTTATTGCATTTAGTACTCCTTAAAAGTTCTCACAAAAATATTTCAAAGAAAATATAAAAAGTAATTATTAAATTTATCCTTTTAAGGTAAAAAAAAAAATATATTTATAAACATATCAAAACTAATGTAAAGCAAATTTCTAAAAAAAGTATTAAATATTGGAATACAAACGATTGAATGTCTGTTGAAATATCAGTATTTGATTTTTGTATAACTACAATATATTTGAGTTTGTGTAGCTCACTTTAAAATGTTGTTGAAAGGTATGCTTTTTTTAAAATTAATAAAAATTGGTTTTCACATACGAAATAGTAAATATAGTGAAATGCCCGAACACAGTATTATAATAAAATAGATAATGTGTTATAATAAAAAATTTTTAATACAATATCATGTATAAGTATTTTATACACATTTTCTCTCTTTATAGACAGTATAAAACTCGAGGCGTAAGCCAGAAATTTTGTTCCAACTTTTCTAGATGTCCAAGCATAATAATGTTAACTCTTTATTTTCCAACCTAGGGTAATCTGTGTTGCATTTCTTTCGCATGATAATTATGTGTGAGTAGTTTCCTTGAATTTCAATTCAAACCGAAGTCCGTTGTGCAGCTTTGGCGAATCACACAAGTACAAATAACAGCTTCCTTAGATGTACCCATTTTATCCTTATATTTAATGAACGTGACTGCCGCCCATCTTATCTAGGGGTCAGCGTGCCTGACTGAGGATAGGGAGGTCCTGGGTTTGAATCCCTACTTGGGCATGTATGTACTTTCGCTCTACATCTATCCTGTCTTTTGTCCTTTACTTGTATGAATGAGATGTGAACGATTGTGCATACCCTATAAACGGGTACTTATGGCATGTGTGTACTGAGGAAATCGGACTCCACACCAAAATATGGTTCAGCTAGGGAAAAGTGGAGCAGCGCACACCATAATGCCAGCCTAGCTGGCACACTACAATAACAAAGAAAATTATTTATATTTTTATTGAGAGTTTTAAAAAGTCTCTCATTAAAAATATTAAAACTTTAAAATATTTTAACTTGATCATGTAAGTTCCTGTTTTGAAACTTGATGGAGATGATTTTAATTGCTTCTTTAAAAGTTGTAAATGAAAATTTTATGTCCAAGATTAGTAGAAAAATGTTTAAAAAGTAATATTAATTTAAAAATATAAAACGTGATTATATCACATTGGAAATCCAAAGCATTTTCCCGCATTCTTAGTTTGCTATTGAAACTTAGCACTTTACATATTAGCTGGTTTATTATTATTTATTATATTTAGCGTAAAGTTTATTTATCTAGCTAGTGTACCCAAAAGAAAGCTAGTGCTATTCCCTGTTTAATGCCTTATACATTGTTTTCACATTATATATTTTATAACTAGCTTTGAAAAATGGGCTATTTTTCTGTCGTTTTATTTAATTTTAATAACATTTTAATGAATACTTAACATTTTATTAGTTGAATATTTAATTTATAATTTATTAAGACACAGATTAGTTTAAAAAATTCTTACCTTCATTATTATTTGAGGAATCCAGGACCAGATTTTAATTGTGTGGAGACCAATGGAAACGCTCCCTCAAAAATTTAAAATCATTACATTTTCTTCTTAATATAAATTACAGTTTTATTGAATGTTACATTGATAGCTAGTTTTCTATCTGTTTTATCTGTTTAGTACTAGTTACACAATGAAACTTTTTTACGTATATTAAAATTATGGACTTTACATGAAATAGCTCAGTTGCAGTTTTTATACTAAAATAGTTTCATCAGTTTTGGTACTATTTCAATCAGTATTTGTTCTGAAATAGAAAATTAATTCACTAAGCTAAATTCCCTTTTTTTTTTCAAGTAAATATATACTGAGCGGATAATTTATATAACAGAATTATGAAAATAACATTTTTTAGTTAATTTTATTCCCAGTCAGAAAGTTTATTTGAAATTTTTACATTTATTTTTTTAATAATACTATTTAGATATAAATTCTGGATTCATGCAAAAATTGAATCTAAAAACAGTATCATTTAAACTAAATGACATTTTGATACCTAATTATGGTATTTTGATTTATTTAATTATATATTTGAGAATCTGGTTTAATTTAAATTTTCAAGTAATAAAAATAATTTTTATTCTACAACTCTGTGAGTAAAAGAAAACATACGGGAATGCAGTTCTTCTTTATGTATAGGATGCCCAGTACAATTGAATATTTTAAAGCTTTAAAATGCCTGAAAAAAAAGCGTACAAGTACGTGTATTAGAGCATTCGCTGAAAGTTCATAAAAATTCAGAATTCAAGGGTGCTGTTTTTAAAATATTTGAGTTTTTTTACGCCTAATATTCATATAATAAATAGAATTTGTAAGTACACCTGAATTAAAAATCAGAACCTTTATATATAACAGTCTTTAAGTATAATTAAAATTTTACTTTTAATTGCAATTTCACTGAAAAATTCTTCCACCCACTCATTTACTTGAAATTGATCGAACATGATTGTAAAAAAAACTGCTATTTTATTTTAAGTATTATTTTAAACATGTAGCTTATCATTTTAGGAGCCTTTAATTTATTTTAAATGCAAACTAACTTTCAACATTGACATTGAAAACATTCTTTAGATAGGAAGTATTTTACTTTCTACTTATAGTCTAATTAATTATATTAAATTTCTAATTTTAGCCAAAATTTCAATAAAAATAAATAGAGCGTTAATATTTTTAGTAGTAATAAAATTTAACAAAAATGATTATAATTTGGCGATATTTAATTCACTTACATTATATATCATTTTCAGTGGGAAACAAATTAATTTTAATGGATCGTATCCTTTGTGAATCATTTCAAACTTTTACTAATATATCGAATAAAAATTATATATATGTTGCTTTCAAAATATAAAATATATTAATTCAAATACATATACACAACATAGGCAATTTATAAAAATAATTTTTTAATTTCTTTGAAAAACATTCATTGGCACATAAATTATTGTTTTGCAAAAAGGAAGTAAATAATTTATTAAATAAATTTATTGTTCGTTAACTATTGCAACTGGATGAGAAAGATGGTTGGGAAGATGCTAAATTTGAAATAGAATTTACAGGATTCCATACAGTTTCCTTATTGTTCTGTAAAAGATTTTCACCACTTGATTCAGGTTGGGAGAACAGAGATTCGGATAGAGGACTAGATTTTTCTGAAACTGTTTCTTCTTCCGAAGAACTGCTTTGTTCCGATGGATCAGAGTAATCTTTGTTTTTGAAATCACAGCTTTGATCATCTAGTTTTTGCCTCTTGTGTTTTGTCCTTCGATTTTGGAACCACACTTTAACCTAAAATATAAATAATTTTATTAATAAACATTTATTTAATTTTAACTTACTGATAATCTGTTCTTTTATGAAGGTGTTATTCAAACAATGTTATTAGAAAAATATATGAGTTACCGAATAATTTTTATTTAAATTGCATAATTCCTTCTTTTATGTAAATTACATATTACATAACTTTTGAAATGCCCTCCGCCTTCTCTATTTTCCAAAACTGGGTCACGTAATATGTATTTTTATTTCTAATAAAATAAAATCATTTTTCATTACTTATAAAGATAAGTAATATTGTATTAAATTTATTTTTGAAGTATGATGGAGTATAAATTTGTTTTTTAAAGTTACAAGTGTTAAGTTATCTCAGAAATCATTGGAGGAATTCTTTTCAAATTATATATATATATATATATATATATATATATATATATATATATATATATATATATATATATATATATATATATATAATCCTCTATAGAATAATTGCATAATAAAAAATTAAAATATGAGTTAATATGTAAATATGTTTATTAGAGTTGTATTTTGTTTATAATTCGAAGAAGTGTTCTAAAATCTGTTTACATAAAACAACAGAATTACACTTCAGGAAATGATAATTAAATTTCATGAAAAAATTATCCCAAGTATAACTTACGAAGTCAAATAATTCCTTAATTATTTTTTAAAAAAATCTAAGATTCAGGCTAAAGAACTTCTTGATATGATAATAATAATTTATATCATTAATAAAATAATTGCTCAAATTATATTACAAAAGGGTATATACATAAATTTACGAACAAGAATTTTTTTTGTTAATGTTTACTTGCAAGTAATTCAGCGAATTCAATGAGTAATGATACACATTCAGAGTAAGATTAAATAAAAAATATTTTATAATTTTATAAATTTTCAAGTAATCAATAAATTATTGAGGAGATTTTGGCATCCTCTAAGCAATGAAAATAATTACATAATTATAGGTAGCATACTATTAATATAACTTACATATAGATTAATTTTATTAAAATAGCATAATTTAAAGGAACCAGACCCTAAGAATAAAATTTCAGGTATCACATTTGATGAATTAATTAGATTACTTCAAGAAGAAATTGTGTAAGTATAAATGTTTTGGCTAACTGTCATAACACAATAAATCACTTTGGCTCTACTTATTTAAGAATACCTTTAAAAAATATTGAATTAAATTCCTCTCCATTTAAAAAGGAATATTAAAGGAGGAGAGAAAAATACAAAGTACAATTCCTATTATTTTTTTTGAAAAATTTTAATCGCAAATATTTTACATTTTTAAATTTCTATGATTATTATTTTATAGAAGTTGTATTACTTCAGTATGCTATTATGAAAAATAAAGAAACATATGAGTTCAATTTATTGTAAAATGTTTGTATTTCGAAGCAAGTAACAAAATGATATTCCTAATTTCAACACTCAATAAATATGAATTATATCAAATTCTTTTCTCATTTCAAACTGCTTTTTTTCCCCCTTAATGCGCGAATGCCCTTCGGATATACCTACTCAGTGCTGCACTGGGCAAAGATGATGACATCTGATACAGTGGGGCACCCAGTGGGTGTGCAACCTTCGCCCCGAAATTGAAGGGATAAAGAAAAACAAACACAGAAAGAGAAAGGAACACCCAAGACCAAACCAAGACTTGAACTCGGGACCTACTGCTACGAGATTAGGGACGCTAACCTTTCCCCCATCGGTCGGCTCAAACTGATTTTTGAATTTAAAAAAATCTAATTAGAGACCATTCAATAGTTAAAAAAAAGATTATTAAACTTTAGTAGCACTTATTAATTCTAAATTTCATTGTTTTTTTTTTAAAAAATATGATACAGTCTGATTTTAAAGGCAAAAAATTATAAAGATAATGAATACAACACTTTTAATCCAAACTCATTATAGAGAAAAATGTTTATTTAAACTATGATATCTATTATTTTGTTTAAATATAAAGGTAAATTAATTATTTTGTAAATAAAGTATATTGATATTTTAATAAACTTTTATAACATATTTCACCATTATAGAGCAAGATTGCATTCGCTATGATTTATTGATTTATGCATGTCTTATAGTGAACCATGTTTTTATAAAATCATGGCTTTCAAACAGATGACAATGTACGTGTAAGAATGCACAAGTAAGATAATATGAAATAAGCGAAGATTTAGCTTACCTTATCGATCTCGATTATGATAAATTATATAATTTATTTTTCCTCTTTCCTCTGTTTTGTGATTAATGAATCAATCTCATTAAATGATTATTTAGACTAATCTTTGCCATAGCCAATATGATACGGAGAACAGGAGGCTATAGAAACGGAATTTAGTTCCGATCAAAAAACGAGGGCTGCCGTAGGACACATCGAATAAGGGAAAATGAATTGATTTCTTATTGAATAATGAGGTTTATCTTCTGGTGTTCGAAAAAAGGAAAGAATACTAGAAGTGTGAGAAAAGCGTGCACATAAAAGTCTGTGAATATAAATCATAATATAAGAATAACAAAAAGAATAAAAATTTCCCTAGCATTAAAAGACCTCAATTTAAGATTTCTTAAGTTATAATTAAATTAAGTCCTCCAAATTAAAAATAAATATAAAAACGCAGTTTGTGGAAGCATTTCATAAATTTATTGAAAAAGTACGACGAAAAAAATTTATAAGTAAATAGATTAAAAAAATATTTGTATCTTCTACTGAATCAGCAGTTTTAGTTTAGCTTAAAATAGTTATAAGGGTATCGCGTAATTTTATGCTCGAGTTATTTTCAATTACTGGCATCCGAATAACTGATCTAAATTGGCTTCTAGAATTTTTGCAGAAAGTAATATAGTCATTTGTTATTCATAAAAGCAGAAACAATAGACATTTAACCAATTAAATTTCAAAAAATTTGCATGAAAATAATGGGGCACACAGAAATGTTCCATTTAATGACTATTTTTAACCACTCATTCTTTCACCACAGAAAAAAGAATAGAGCTATAGTAACTTAACACAATGTGTCAGCGGAAAACCTTAATAGACAACATTAATAGATATTTATAACACTAATTTGTCTCATTGCACAGAGTAATGCTAAAATTTCATTAAAATGCATAATGAATTTTAGTTTGAAATCTTTAAATATACATATATATATATATATATATATATATATATATATATATATATATATATATATATATATATATATATATATATATATATATATATATATATATATATATATATATATATATATTTGTTAATTTAATATATAAAAAGGAAATTAATAATTATTAAATAGTTTTCAAATTTAATGAAATTTAAAGAAAAATACATCATCACACAGTCTCCAAGATGGTGTTAAAGCGTTTCGATACACATAACAAACTCTAAGTGAATTAAATAATGTGAGTTTGGTTCGACGCTCTTTCAACAAAACAACATACGATAATAATAAATATATAATAAATAATATTCATGCACTTAATACTGGTATTTAAATTATTTTATTAATTCCAATAACGTAAATATATGTAGTTATTTTAAAAGGTACAATGGTAAGATTACCATCCTGAATTGCTTTTTCACACTCAGATGAGAATTTAAAAACTTGAAAAAATTTCTAGATTAAGTGGACTTCATTTAAAAAGTAACTATTTCAAATATTCAGAAATGTGTAAATAATTATTTTTTATTAAAATATACGTATGTCAAGATTTCTTTTTTATGTTGATGTGTTTGCCTATATTAAACATATATAAACTTCTCTCTCTCTCTCGCTATCACGAGAGAGGCATACATCGAAAAGTTTTTGCTTCTTTCTTACATTTTTAAACTATATAATTAAGCTATTGAAAAATTTAAAAATCATCCTTTTTGATTTCATAAACTCTCATCTTGAATTTATTTTCAATTATTTTGATTTGTTGTTTTTAATAATAACCAAAATATTCTTACTTGTGTTTCAGACAGGTTGAGATTTTGAGCTAATTCCCTCCTCTCATTGCCTACCACATAGTGATTTTTTTCAAAGGCATGTTCTAGCTGTAGAAGTTGACTCGGTGAAAAAGCTGTTCTTATCCGCTTAGGTTTACGGAAAGGATGGTAAAAGAATGCCGGAGAACCTTAAAGAAACAAAGCATCTGTAGAAATGTTTGCCTTACAAAATCAGGAACAATTTGGTTTATATAAAACAAACTTTACATATTTTAAAATCTACTTTCTCTTTATTTGGAGTGATATTACCAAGATAAATTGAAGGAACTGATTATTTAGGTAGCTATTTAATAGCTAACAAAGTTATTAATATTACTTAAGGAAATAAAAATAATTTTAAATGATATGATATTGAAAATTCTTTAAGGAAACAATATTAAAAAATTTGTTCGCTTATTAATCAAACAACATATATAATCCCTAAATATTTAAAACTAATTTCTCTTTTTTCTGTTTTTAAAAAAGGAAAGCAATGCATTGAATATCTTGAATTGTAAGAAGAATTTATATGATATATAATAATAGCTGTCCAAATTTTAAAGATTTAAAATAAAAATCCTTTATTAAATGTAAATGTTTTAAATTTAAGTCAAATACACATTTAAAAATACAAATTGTTAATTAAATTACAATTTTATATAGTAATAAAGAAAATTACAGGTTATGGTGAATAAATTACTGCAGTTGTTTTACAAAATTATCCTGATATATTTGAGGATAGGTTTTAAGAAATGTGTGCTGTCAAATCCTAATGTATACCATGAAAATTACTTGCGACAATCGTAATATCAACAATTTGACACAATATTTGAGTTATTTTAATAAAAATATAATTGTTTTTTATAATAGATTTATACTAATGTAAATATTCTGTTTTTCACTATAAGCAAAATAAAGGGAAAATAAAATTGTACTGCAATAAAGCATTAAATAAAAAATTGTGTTAAAAAATTTAGAAATGTTGCAGTATTATTTTTCAAATAACAACTTTAGACAATAACATACAAATAAAAAATTTTCAAATTAAAATCTTTAATTGGATAGCTTATTATTTTTTTATTTCATTGATGCAAACCGAATGCTTTTCTATTTACAGAAATTACATATCTTATTGAAAATTATGACACATATATTTTTACTTGCAATATTTATAAGTATCATTGTTCTTCATCATTTTGCTTGTAAATTAGCTTTTTGACATGTATTTCACCATTACAAATGTCATTTAAAAAATAAGCGAAATGTGTTGAATTGTTTACATATTTAAAAAATTAATATATATATTTAAATATTAAATGCAAGAATTTTTGATTTTTAATTTTTATTAACATGCCAGAGAATTTCGTTTGTAAATCAGCAAAGAAAATGAGGCTTACCTGGCCATTTAGGTGCTAATGTACGTAAATTCTTGTTCATAAACCATGGATACATCATCTGTGAGTCTCTATTAACCGCAATGGGTAACTGTGCTTGAAGGTGGGGGTGCAGAATAGGCTCACAACTATTGTAGAAAGGATACTGTCGTCTAGCAAAGTTTATATAGTCAATTTCTGAATCATAGGAATTATAAGGGGAATTTTGCATCAGGTAATTGTCCGGAACAGCTGCCAGCAAATGCTGGCTCCTTTCTAGATTATTGTACTGGATTTTTGTATTATAAATGTCTTTTCTGTTATCAATCACCACTGGTTTCCCAAAGTGAGGATTCGGTAAGCATACTCTCTCACTTTTACCAACTATATCATCGATTGAGAAGCCCCGCTTGGGTCTAGTTGGCTTTGGAATTGCAATTGGTAAAACTGAAGAAATATTTACTAATGCCATCATAAGAATTTCAAAGTAGATATAATTCTCAAATAGCTACAAAATTATTTGTAAATTTCTTTTTCGTAAATGAAGGCCACTGAATTTCATATTTTCCCATACATAATAATTTTTCTTATTCACTGACTGTAATTTTGCATAATTTTTTTTTATCAATATTAGTGTGCAAAAGTAGACTCATCAAGAGAGCAACACTTTATTCGTAGATTCTACCCCTTACCGTAAGGCGAAAAATGCTTTCCTCAAAAAGAGAAGAGCGAATAGCACACACTTAATGGCTTATCACGAACTGCAAGAACTAACTTTTTTTAAGCGTTCCATCTTCTTTGAGGATCAGAATAAGCATCTGTGATTGGTTGCAATGGGAATCTGGGAGTACCGCCCATTCACAACTTATTACAAAGTTCTTCATACTTGTTACCGAGTTTGCTGTATCAGAGCCATCTGTCGTCCCTGCATGCAACTTTTATCACCCAGTTCAACCATTTCCTTGAATTTAATGTTTATTGATGTTTTTATTACTGTGAATTTTTTAAATTATTAAACTTTCATTTTTTGTAAGGATTTTATCCCATTCGTAACAATCTGTATACATATATTTTAAGCATTCCAAAAACCTTCATTAAAAAAATCTTTTTTTTTTCTTTTTATACTGAATTTATTCGGGATTCATGATCGAATAAATCTTTACAATTCATTTTAAATATACGAAGCGAATTTGTGTAAGTTATATTTAATATTATCTTTATAATCTATTTAATCAATTGATTTTAGTTGCATATTTTTTTAAGTAATGCTATTAACTAAACAAAAAAATAATTACGAGACTAAAATGTCAGCTTATATAATGTTTCGTGAAACATTTGTCAACAAACTTAGCATTTTTGATGCATTAATTTCAAATTTTTGTAAATACTAATGACGATTAATCAAATATAACAACAATATTTAACAAAAATTCAAAAGCTTAAGCATCTTCAATATATTGATATTCTGAATTTGAATGACAATGTAGTCTGTGTTAAGTTATAATTTTTAGTTTTTCTCAGTTGCAATTAGGATTATTTTAAATAATAATGATACATAAAATTAACCCTTCTAATTATTTTATGTGTTGTTGATTGTTAACAACTCTATTTACTGAATATTAAAAAAATTTTATAGCGAGACTATTAGTAAGATTTAAAATTAATAAGGCCAAAATATGAATATCTTTTTTACTTCTTTTATACCTTTTTATTATAAAAATCGTCTTTTCTTAATTTTAGATTTCCCAGTGTAATTTCCTAATTTGGAAGTTGTACAGGAAAAATACACACAAACAACAAAATAATCAAAATTAACAAATATCTAAGAAATTATGTAGCACTTGAAGAGGTGATTGGTCAAGATATAATTTTTTTTAATATATATTTTACCTTTTATTAGCATTGAAACATTAAATAAATAACTAATAATATCTTGAAAACTTACATTGGTATATGAAAATATTTTGGTCCTAAATTTGTAAGATTGAAATACAGAAGGAAGCCAAAAATGTCGGCATTAGTTAATTTACTTTGTATTATTTATTTCGCAATCCCTTGAAATGCAGTTAGAGTTAATTATAACTTTTATAAAACCTATCTTCCCTTAAAATTTATGAATTTTTAAGAGATATTTAAGTTAAAGATTTATGATTTTAATATGAATTGAGTCGAAACTCATTAAAATTACTTATTCCATTTTTACTTTTTGTATTTCTTTCATTTCCTCTAGCTCCCCTTTTGTATTTTTACCAAATCGTACATTTTTTGAGCAATTTATTCTCATCATAACATAATTTATTTATAATTGTTTTTCGCCATCTTTAAAAACTCAAACTTTATCAAATACATATATTCATAAATTTATAAAATACATACGCAAATATAAATTCATTAAAAATTAAATAAACTCATATGAGCTTTATAAATACACATATATATATTTATAAAATAATTTGAGGAATAAAAGAAGTACTCGAGCGCGCGTGTACCCTGTCTTATTCATAAATACCCAGTATAATATGCAGCGTAATCGGAAATTCATAGCATATTTTTTTGCTTCTCAAATAAATTGGAAATTTTGCTGTGAATAAAATAAATTCTATTATATCTTGACTTTTTAAAACTATGTTTAACTGTAAGCATCAAATTTAACATGAAACTTAACTTAAGAGAATAAATTATCTCGAAACTTCATTAAAATGTTTCTACATTTTAAGTATAATTTATAGGTGAGTGTAAAATAATTTGAAGGATGTTTTCTGCGGTACATATGCACATTTAACTTACATATTACATTACCAATGCTATGTCCTATTATCTTCATCTGTAATTTGCATTTATTATTTTATAACTGTGTTTTACTCTTTTATTTTTTTAATTTTCTTAGAATATTGATTTTATCTTCAAAACTTTATGCTTTAGAAACATTTTCAAAGTATCATAGGAGTATATTTTATAGTTTAAAGATAAAAAATTGATAACAATGTCCCTGAATAATTCATTCACATTTTACCTATCCTAACACTATAGCCGTGACATGTAAAACCTTTTAAGCAATTATTTAACTGGAGAGACCTAAATAAAACAATTGGAGCCTTAAGAGTAAAAACAAATGATTATTCAAACACGCTACTACAGTTTAATTATTCACATTAAGCAATTAATACTCTTTACCTTTTCAAGCACATTTCTATAGCACATTAATCTTTAAATTCTTTAACAGGTTGTTGGGAAAATCAAAAGACCTATGAAATAAAAATGATTTCCATGGATAGAGAGAGAGAATCATTTATCTAATAAAACAACATCATCACTCATTTTAGATAGATACTTTTTTAATTTCATTCACGCACGATAGACAAATCTCCACTCTTAATTAGACCCACGGCTAAACCGGAATTTTCTCAATTGCCACCTTGTTCCTTCTATAAAATATTAATCGATCGTTAATGGTAAGTAATCTCGTTTTTTGACTTAATCTGCCATGACCTTCAGTCGTTAAGTAAGTGTTTAAATAAATATTTATACACAAACTTCAGTGGATGTTTCACAACCATGTATTATTGCATGATTTTCAATTGCCGAACTTCAATGCTTAAACTGTATGAGCTGTAGAGCTATTCAATAAAGTAAATTATTAGGACTGATTATCTTAAATCATCCTTTTAAACATAATTTTATGCAAATTATGCCACATTGTGGGACTACGAACATACTTTTATAATACTGGTTATAACTTAGAGAATAATGTATGAATGAGGAATAATAAGAAACATGGATAAAATGAGAGGTGGAAAAAACACTTAGTCATTGATAAATGGAATTTTGTGTTTCAGAGAATAATTTTCTTTCTCGGGGTCAAATGTGAGCCGAAAAATGTCACTACAAGAAGGATAGACGATTCCATTAGTTGAAAGGAGGTGCTAAATAAAAACTAACTTCTTCAGCTCGACGACAAATTGATTAGACTGTGACCTTTAGGAAAAGTCAGTAAGAACAACTGGTACATTATTTTCATGTTTTTTTCTCCATATTGTTTTAAATGAAGCAATTCATTAAAAAATAAAAGTTAAAAGTTAATGAGTTAACAGGACACGACTAAAATCAAGTTTCCTCATAATATTTATCATGATTTGGTAATGCATGTATGATTTTACTAGTGACGATTAAAAAATTTTGAAAATATTATAAAGAAAACTTTTTTCGTTGAATGTCATCCTTTTATGGCAAAACATTTAAATAAAGAATTTTTGTTAAAGTTGAGTTTCTAAAACTACTACACCTCAGGATTATTTTAGTATCAAATCACATCTTGAGATCGCTTTTCAAAATAATTTTAATGGTAATTTTGTAGAAATATCGGCTTATTTCTTAAATCTAAAGAACCTTAAATGTGTTTGAATATTATTATAGTCCAGAGATGGCGAACCAATGGCACACGTGGCACAAGTGGCACGTTTGAAAATTTTGATGGCACACACAGAAAAGAATTATTTTTTATAAGTTATCTTTTTAATAGAAATGAATTAAAAATTATTAATCTACACTTAATTTATAATATAAATTTGTAGTACTGAATACACCTATCTTAGTATGTTAACTGGAACCGACAAATTATACATTTTATTACTAAAATATCGCATGAATTCTCTCGAAGTATATAAAGATGTGCATTAGATAAAAAAATAAAAATTTGAGCATCCAGTTTCGCCTCCTAATGTTATTGCATGTTGTTGCCGTCGCAGCACTCGAATCAGACGACAGACTTAGACATTTTTAGTAACCATCGTCTTTGAAACTTCAGTGACTTGTTAAAAAATATAACCGTTTATTGTAAATAGATATAGTGCTATTTTAGGTAAATATTTTTACATATTATTGTAAATTTTATATATTCTGCATTAGTTTATAAGAACATATAGCGCCACGACTGAAGTTTTAACATGTAACAACCTTAAGGTATTAAAAGTTACTAAACTTATAATTTATGTTGCTTATTTTTGAACAATAAAATGTTTTAATATTATGAGAAATTATTTTTTCATTAAATCAGTATAAAATATAGAAATAATTAGTAAAATTATTTAGAATTAATATATTATTTATTATTTTCTTGTGTTGGTAACATTTTTAGTACTTTAATATGTAACGAAATATGTTCTTGCAAACGAATGCAGAATATATTATTTATTTTATAACAATATTATCAAAATAAATATTTTTAGAATTATTTATTGGATAAAATAAATAAAATTGCCGAAGATGAAATTCTTACTACATGGAAATCAATTCCTGACACGTTTAATTATTTAAAAATATTAGCAAAAGCAATTTTATCAATATTTTCATCGACGTGGGAATATGAAACTGTATTTTCAGAATTATATTTTATAAAAAATAAATATAGGAATAGAATGACGGATGAGTCAAGCTCTGCATGCATACTGTTGAAATGAACTAAATATGAACCAGATATTAAATCTTTATCATCTGGTGCACAGCAACAAAAATCCCATTAAAAACAATTGAGTTTAACGTGAATTTTGTTTCTAGCATATTGCTTTCTGTCAAACATTGATTAATAAAAAAATGGTTAATTAAGAATTGATTTTATTTGTTTATTTAATTATACTTACTTATAATTTCACCACGCTAAATTCCGAAGGAAATTTTATTGTTACACGTTACCTAGTTAAAAAAGAATTTTTAAGTCTTTGTGGCACGGACATCAAAAAAGGTTCGCCATCCCTGTTATAGTATATTTACTCGAATATTTAATAACGCATTAGTGGCAAACAACTTCTCAATTTCTATTTATTTAAAATTAAGAAATACACAGAACTGATACTGGAATAATTCCCAATAGCATATTTGAAAATAAGAACAAATGAGAAACAGTAATATTTATTTTGATTATTTTCCTATCAAATGTTACTATTTAGAATTAACCTAAATTTTTTTCATTGACAATGTTTCTTCATTTTCTTTATATGATGGTAAAGAATCGATGTTTACTGTTTTCTCAACTCATAAACTTAAAAAGTATTTGTATTCGTATAATGGAACTCAGTTAGAAAGCTTAGATATTTTAGCATCATAAAATGTATAATATACAGTTTTGCATTTCAAAATAAAGTGAATAAAACCTTGCAAAATTGATATGATCCATGAAAAGATAAGCGTTTTCTTCCAATTTATGTTTTTTAATGTACTTACTTGAAAATTTTTTGCTTACAATTAAGTGTAAACTTTTAATATTTTTGTGTATCCTGTTTAATTAGTCTCTTCTTGAAAGTATTATCTTTCTTGTTTTTATGAACAAAACACTTTTTGAGTTACTTTTAGATCTGTTTTACTTTTGCTTGTATATTAATCTTTAATCGTTCATACATTTAGCTATATAAAAATATCCGACTACAAATGAAAAAAATGTTTCTATATTTCCCACCTAATTACATAATATCTGTAGCAATATATCCTAATATTTTCATTCACTTTTTTACTCGAAGAACAGAGAAAATGCAATTAAACATATTCAATAGTAATTTCAACACTTAAAAGTTCTGAATATCCTTTTTCCAAATGAAAATGTACTTATTAACACCTCTCTTTATATTATTTATTAAGAAATAGGATTTTTTTTGTTCAACTTTGTAATTAAAAGTTTTTTATTTCCTTTTTGTTATTTTATAAAAAAATTTATAAAAAGAAAATATCCTTAAATATTACAGGTATTGTTTTTTTCTGTTTTGAAGACACGCTTATACTTAAATTTCGTGTTAGTTTAGAAAAAAGCATTATATTCAAAATAGACTTTAATCATTGATTTCAACAATTTATTTCATTAAGACTTAATAAAATAAAGTGTGAAAGTACTTATTAAAGAAAATTGGCTAAGAACTCTTAAAACCCAATTCAATACTCAATGAATTTGATTTATATTCAAAATTTTTTTTTCTACATAGAACAATTATTCCTATGTAAAATCTATACGATATATAAAAGGAATACAGATATAATTAAATAAGTTAGACAAAAATGAATTTAAATAAACAGCGTAATATTTTAATTTATATAATTTTAAGAACTTAAGTGATGATAAGATGATAGTTCAGTTTGAAAATTACTATGATCCATCAAAATTTAGATGAAAATTTAGCATCCACTCATGATATTATTCCTCATATAATACATTTAAGAATATGTTTTCAGCCCCTCTAAGAGTGAAACAGCCGGGCAAGATCTGATAGCGAATCTATGTAAACAGGCACCTCCTTCTCATTACTGCACCTAAGAAACGATGGTGAAGACCCATTACTTCGTAATAAATTAATGTTCTAGCCAACAAATTATAAGGTTTCGCCCCCATACTTGCTGTCTCCTTAATAAATCATTTAACTTGACATGGCTCACACGAAAACGGACCTCGCTGATTTTCGTAAGCTGTAGATGGGGACTTCTAATAAATTAACAATTGTTCTTCAAGGACTTCATTTAAAAGCGATTACGCCTGTAGTCTGTCAAGTATTTAGCACATCATCAGAGTTTAAAACGAGGTATTTTTGCTAGAACCAGATTTTTTTTATTTAGCAAGAAAATTTGAGGACAGGTTTTCAAAATGGAATCTTTTAATATTGGTTCATTAATAAATTTTTCATTTTTATATTTTGATTCCGCAGTTTTTCCCGTTTTTTAAAATAAATAATTTTTAACTGCGTGAATTTTGTTGATGTTTTAAGCTTGGTTTTAATCAAGGATGTTTGTTGTTAAAGAATGAGAATTTTTATCCTTTTAAAAAAATATTGAAAAAATACTTTTATTGCTTTGACTTGATTTACAAAATGTGTCTGTTTTATAACTCCATATTTTAAAGTAAAATAAATATTACTATTTGCAAATATAACTTTTTTATCAGCCATTTTCTACATATTTCACGTTAACGTAAATTCATACTATCTTTATAACGTCCATGAATATTGAAAAACTATACTTTTCCACTGAGCAGTTTATTGAAATATAGTGTATGAAGTTGCTAATTAGTTTCTATATGATATGTTAGTTCCATAATAAATAACTTCATTTTAAATGATTTAGTTTGATATTTTTTATAAATCTTAAATACATAAAGATATGTGAATTTATAGATCTAAATCTAAAACTAACTATAGATTCCTCAAAAATTTCTATTTTTTTCAATATATGAACAAAATTCTTATTATAAAAGAATATGAAATGTAAACTTCGCTTATTATGTTCTAAAAAGTTCCAACTTAACTTCTATTTAGTTTATGTAATTTAGTGTTTATAATTAAAAAAATTTCAATCATAAAAAATTTGCTTAGTGATAGTTTGAATCATTTTTTTATATATATAGTTTATTTGTTCCTTGCATTTCACATTTCTTGATCAAAAAACAGTCACTGCGATTTGCTCTTTCTTTTAAAAAAGTCATTTTTGTTGTCTACTCTTTTCATTTTAATTCCAAATATCATTTAGGAATAAAAATGTAAAAAGGAAAATCAGATTTGATGTTCTGCAGTTTTTAATTTAGAAAGCGCATTGAATGGTCTTAATAATTACTTTTCCTCAGAGAGAAACTATAAGGAAATATTTACAGTCTCCAATTTGTATTTTGAACACGTTTAAAATTTTATTTAAACACATTTGCATTTGAGAAACAATAACGTTCAAATTGTTTTGAAAAAAAGGCTCATATAGTTCCTATATAAGAGTGTGATTTTTTAAATTAGTAATTATACTGCTATAGTTTTCTTCTTAATTATTTATATGCTACAAAAATTAGTAGATAATTCATTTTCTTCACTATTTGAGAGCTTATTTATTAATAACATTATTTATGCATACATAAAGAGAAGGAGAACGGAAAAATTTTAATAAGTTTGAAATTTATTAAAATGAGCTTTGAGTATGGTATATGTTAATGTAGAATAATTTTTAAAAAATTCTAAGTCGGATATCAAATTAATCACAAAAAAGAAATTATTAACTCTACCCTATTAGTTAACTACATATTATATTTACCAGACACGCATTACTTAAATACAAAATATTTAATTTTTCAAACACAAAAAAAAATGTTTTATTTTGTATTCAGAAATATTCTGGTTATAGAAATACATACCATATCATAAATATATTTTTATATTTTCATGTTATTATATTTATATACACTTTCATGTTATTTTATTATTTTTTACACATTTTCATGTTATTATATTTATATAAATTGCTAAAGCAGATGATTTATTTCTCTTGAAATAAGTAATATTTTAAATAATAAAACACTGTTTCGTTTATAGCTCGATTAATTAAGAAAAATATATGAATAGTATAAAAATGTTGAAATTCATTAATTCTATCCAATTTTTTTGATAAATACAAGTTGCTTTTAAAACAATAAATATAACAATTTATAATCAAAAATTTATTTTCAGTCATAATATTTTCTGTTGATAGATATCTCAATATTTTCCTCGGTGGAATTAACAATTGAAAGATTAGTACTCTGGCTTTTTGCTCAAGAGTTCCAAGGTTTGATTCTTACTTCGGGCATAGATATTTATAATTGTTCCGAATCTGTTTTAAGAAGCTTGTCCTAGTCAAATTAAACATCATGTACAATAAAAAGACAGTAGACTGAAAAACAACCAATTAATTCACTTTAAAAGCTTTAAACTTCCTCTTTTTTTGCTTTTATACTGTTAACGTGCAGGAAAATAAATATTATATTTATAATGATGTCTTTTTTATAGAACAAAATATTTTTTAAGAATTTCTCGTTCTATGTCATAAAAAAGTCACTATTTTTGATAAAAAAAAAATCTGTTATTTATCTAATGTTTAAAAATACTTTAACTATCATTTCCTTTCTGTAGAAGAATAAAAATGAATTTTTCTCATACTAAATATTCCAATTCCATTCCTATATCAATAAAGCGATGCTCCTCTTTGTGCTGCGAGTTTAGGCAAGACTCAGGGACAACTTTCCCTCTGTTATACATGTCATAGTAAGAATAGAAACCCTATCAGCATCATCAGTGAAAAGTCTCCCTATCACTGTGAAGTATATTTCCGACTGTTGAGTGACAGGTTAAAGTTACCGAATATAGATAATGCCTCACGAAATTGTGGAAGCCGAATAAAAGATTTGTGAAACGGAGCTTATACTCATTGCGTCACAGCTAGATAAATGAGATGATTCGTTTGAAACATTACTTTGTGAAGCTCCCTTTCAACTAATCTTTTGCACCTGTAAAGGAAATATGAAACTCTACTCAAAGGAATTTGTTATGAAGGTGAGTGTGGAATATTTAATTGAAAAAAAAATGAAATTAATTCTTTTGGAAAAATCAAGGGAAAAATATTATATTCCAAAGAAAGCTATTCCTGAACTTAATAATTATTGATAAAAAATAGGTGCAACTGATTTATACTGGGTTTAATTTTGTAAAAATTATAATGCTTCCTTGCTGAAAACTTGGTTCTATAATTTTACTTGTGAGCCGACCAATGGCTGAGTGGTTAGCGTTCCTGACTCTTGAGCTGTGGGTCCCGGGTTCGAATCCCGGTTCGGGCATGGATGTTACTATCTCTCTGTGTTTTTCTGTCCTTTCTTGTGCGTTGATGTATGAATGTGGCCCGCCCTATAAACGGGTCTGTGGTGGTATGACGCGGGTAATGCTACTCGCCTCCGTGACTTGGTTCACAGGTGCCCGCTGGGTAACGACAAATGAGTAGCAGTTTCCGGCCTTGTTGTGGCAAAGGGTTAGTCACCCAAGTGCCCACCGTTATTAAAAAAAATAATAATAATTTTACTTGTAAATATAAAATTGCATTACAAATGTTAATAGGTTTAAAATTAAAGGAAACAAAATTTTCCCATATTAATATTAATTAACTCGCGTAAAAAAGAGCTATCAAAATAAGATAATCTTTGTTAAATTAATGCATTTGATTTATTTAATAAATTGATGGCGAATTTTTGTATTATAATTGATATCTGAAAAACTCTATAGCAAAGTATTGTAAGTTAATTTTACATTTAATTAAAATCTCTAAAGAGGAAATGCAAGTTAAATATTTATGCAAATTCATACAGCTAAAATATGAAAATTTTCAGAACCGAAATGAAGCAGAAACTAAAATAAGTTTTGACTGTCCGTAGTTAATTTTAAACTCTTTTTTAAACTCATAACTCAACGTTGTACGAGATCCTATTATTATCTTCTTAGAATCATCAAAAAATGGATTTTTTTTTAGCTTTTATATTATTATCTTTAAGTTATATAGCAAAAATAACTTTTTTCTTGGTGTTTCAATGATTTTCCAAGATTATAACAGAAACAAAAAAACAATGAAGTATTAAAAATAAAATGTACTTTTCTTATTTATAACGGGTCATAAATATACAATAATATATTTTCTTCGTAACTATTAAAAGTTAGAAGAAAAATAGAAATACTAGTTAATATTCGTCTCATAAAAGCGTGTGCATATATTGTAAAAATAATTATAGAAAGAAGTCCAAAATAAATTATTAAATTTCAACTCAAAGTATTATGAAAAGAAACTTTTTTAGATAAGTAAACTTATATTACTTATCAGAAATATATTGATAAAATCATCACGCGAAAACATCATCACAAAGAGTATATTGATAAAAAAACATCATACAAAAATTCCATAAAAATTAGATTTGAGAAAGAACAAAGGAAAGACTTACATTCCTCAACATAAAATTGTTTTAGTTCTATTATTTATTGTGTGTAATTAAAAATAATTATAACATAATTAAGGCAAGGGATCATTTGCTGAATAAATTTATAAAAAAATATAAGTATTTTTAGTAAAATGTACTTTAGAGTATACTCTTTTGTGAAAGATTTTTTAATATCTGAAGTGCGAAAACATTGAGCAAAAGCTGCGTCAAGATCGTGCACTAATGACCAATATATATATAAGTCTGAACATACGAGTATTTAATAAATTATCTTCGAAGTACAATATCGACTATTGAGAAGTATTTTAGAATAGATTGTTAATAGAGATAATAATAAATTCAAAGAAAGGCTGATTTATACATCTGTACTATTTTAAAATATTATTTTATTGAGATATATAGTAAAGGTACCCACTTTTTAATTTTCTAATGATAATTAAAAATGATAGTTGAATTACGGAAAATAGTTTCCTAGATTCGATTCTTATTCTTTTTTTCAAAGTCTAAAACTTTTACTTGCTTCTTTGCAAAGTCAAAAATCTTAAAAAGTAAAACCCGTAATATATTTTACTGACAATGCGTATAAGAAATAAAATTATCTTTTATTATTAAATAAACTGGACAGATGTAATTTTACGTAGATTAATTTTTTTCCACTATTTGTATTTCTTTCGGTGTATTTCGTTAAGAAAAACTGATAGTTGTTAAACTCATTCTTACAACTCATATACTTTTTTCAAATCGTAAACAGATTAATCTTGGAATCTCGATTAATCACGAAATAATTGAAAAAGATTTTTTTTTCTTTCTTTATATAAGATAGTTTATTATTTTAATATTTTTTTACATTTTTAACATAAATAGGCAAATATTTGCAAAGCATTAGTTTTATTTGACCATTCGCGCATAGTTTAAACTTATTATAGTTCGAATCATGACAGCTTAGAATTTTATTGTAAGACTTAATTAACGATAAAACCATAAAATAATCATATAATAGCGTTAGCTTCATCAATTTTAAAATTTGAATATCATAATATATTTGTCTTTAGTTGTGTGCACATCTTTTTGTTATAATTTGGACAATTAGACATTTTATTTAATTGAAATAAAACATGTTTATTTTTGATATAACAAGTATGAATAATTGAACTAACATAAAAAAGACTTTGACAAATTATTTCGTAGAAATATTGTACAATCTAAATAATGGGAGTAATAAATAAGTGAATATTGTAGTGTGCTAATTTCATAGAGTTTGAAATAATTATCGAAACTATGCTTTTATATTCATTAAGATATTAAAATCATCAGATATCTTGATTTTCCCTATTAAAAACTGCTTACTTCAGCAGACACCATTAAAATTTTATTTGTTTTCTCTTTTCGTATGAATATAACAACGAAATATTTTTTTTAGTTTATTCAGTGAAGAAACAACATACGGATTTTTATATTTAGCATATAATACAAACATTCCATGAATACAGAATGATTTTTTACACTCTCACTTAGAAACTAATAGTATCTACACAAATAAATTGTGTATATCAATAAATATTTGTATAATATTTATGATAGTAAATAATTACAAATCAGTCGATGTAGTGTAAAAAACTCTTTTCAAATTCATTGCCTTGATTCCGTGAGTTAAATTCCAGTGAATGCTTTTATTCCTAAATTTACCTTTAATAAGGGAACATAATGACATTGGTATAACCACACAAAAGAGGCTCAGAATGTCCTTTAAGTCTTCCCAGAGAACAAGAATCCAGTATATTTAGTTAGAAAGATTTGAAGCTAATAAAACCTTAATTTCCGGAAATCATAATACCGGAAGCTTCTCAATGGCGGACATATGTCACAAGTTCGAATGCGTATGCACATCATAATATTTATTCATAGTTACACTTCGAAATCAGGAACAGCTACGCAAAGAGATATTTAATTAATGATACAGCTGCATCTTCTAATATATTTCATGTCCATTTAATTATTCATTTATTTGGTCGGCATTTCCTATCCGTTAAATGAATTTCCTTACTGAAATGAATCCCTTTCGCTTGGCTTTGTTCTAGATTTTGAAAGGAGGAAGGAAACATCCGTTATTCAGTGATTAAAGTGAGTTTGGAATGTAATATATATACTGATTAGTTGCCATCATGAAAGTGGAAAATGACAGACATAGATCCCGCGGGTAGATAAAATATATCAAGTTATGTATTTCGTTCACAAAAATTATAATAGAAATATATCTTTAAATACACTCAATACTGTTGTTAAATGCCATCCTCTTGTTGGGTGTCTGAGAAATTAAATCAGGAAAAGATGAAGTTTCACGCATAGTGTTTTAAATGGAAAATCACTCACTGCAGAATTATACAATAATAATTAAGAGAGAGTTGTTATAATTAGTAAATATTTAGTATAAGATTTACCTTTCCCTATACTCTAATATTTTAAGTACAAAATTAGTGAATCGAAAATTTGCTTGAGAAAAAACTAGAAATATATATTGCTCTTAAATAAGTTAGAATTTTCGAAAGATTTTATTTAAAACTAAATATTTTTCTATTAATTTCAGATATCTATATTGAATTATAGCTAATAAAATTCTTCTTCGTAATCGTATTTTAATTTAATTTTCTCATCGGTTAAAAGTTTTAATAATTATTTCATAGGATGAAAATTATATTTTTCCTTAGTAAAAAAAGAAATTGAAAAGTTTTTTAAGACGTGAATTTTAATATATATGTATTTCATCAAATGCGTGTGTGTGAATCACATAAGCCAACAATTAAGAAGCAATACTGTTTTCTACTTTAGTTATTTAGGCTGCAATTGAGAGCTCTGCATTCAGTTTTCTCTAGAATAAATGCTGAAACATAAATTCGGGTGCAAAAAATAACAATTCATGGAAAAGGGTTTTAATAAAACTCCACAAATAGAAACCGGACTAAGGGATCTTTTATTCTCTTAGAAGCATTCTATTATTAAGTTGCTTAAACTGTAACAAAAAGAGCTTACACAATCTTTTTTCCCACAGTAGTTTATCAACTGGGATAAAGTACTTTTCTCTTTCCTATGGATTTACATTTAATGACTTTACATAATTCTAGAGTCCGGCCTATTATAAACATGGAGTAGGATTCTGAAGTTTTGAGAGATTTTGCCTCTGAGTGGGCCTTGAGAGGCAAACATAAATCTCTTTTGCCCTCTCATATCGCGGAAACAACATTTGGCACTTCCACTTCAATATTAAATATCTCTTAAGGAAGGCCCCTTTAAGGAAAATTGAAGAGAGTAATAAAGATTCGAAGTCTTGATTTCAAGTCTAAAAGAAAATAATGAATTAAGCAAAATATAAAGACATTTGCTGAAATAACTGGAAAAGAGGATGTGTGATCTTTTCAATACCGAATTAAAATTTGAAGCTTTTTTTTTTAATAATGAGAAACTTATTCTATATTCATTCACATTTCAATATTTATGAATGATTAAAAATGTTGAATCTGAGTTTTATATTTTACATAACAGAAAATTTATTAAACCATCATAATTCAGTGAAAGAATTTTTTCTATCTAACATTGAGGAAAAAAATTTTAAGTTGCCTTACATATTTTCAGCTTAATAGTTAAATTGTTTTATATATTACTTTTTGAAATAGATAAAATTTATAAACAGGTAAATTTAATTAATTTTTAAGTAAAACTAAAAATATTGCTTGAATTTGATCCTGAAAGCAGATAAAAGGACATCAAATAAAATAAATATTGAAATTAATATGAAATATTTGAATTTAATTTTTATTAAAAAAAGTATATTTAATTTTGAAAGTACCTCTAGAAAACTATAATTGTATAAACAGCATTACTTTTAATTGTTACTAAAGTTTTTAAACGTGCATCAATAATTACAATTTATCATTTCAGTTTTTTCAAAATATTTAGAAATTTATTATTTGTGGGGATTTTTGTTTTGCATATACATCACAACTGTTATTTCATTCGCTGAGAAAACACATTTAAATATAAGTACATAGGGAAATTTTGTTATATTGAATTATGGTTGGTAATGTACATCGCTCAATATAGAGCCAAAATATCTTTTCCTGTAAAAGGTGATCAGACGTTTTGAAAAATAGATCAAATAAGAAATCGGAAAAATTTAAAGGCCTAAAACCAATGTATAATGTAAATAAAGGAAAAATATCAAAATATAAAAAAGTTTGCGATTCATGCATAAGTATACATTTTTAAATCATCAATTGTAACAATTAATTTGGTCAGAAGACCTAAATATACAAATTCCACAAATCAAATATGCAAATAAATTTACTGAAATAAATAATTACTTTTTCAGTACTTAGGAAAAATTTTTATTTTAGGGACATGATGAACAAATGTTTACCAAATAATTACAATAATTCCATATAACTAGCATGATTAAATGAACAGAAAAGTTAGTTTTACTACTTTTTTAAAAAAAGTTAGCAATAAATATTCCAACTAATTTTATTTTATTTCCTACGTAGAAAACAAAATATCATGAAATTAACACGAAAGTTTATATATATTTTAAATTGATCTATCAGCTTAACATGAATTAGTTGCAGGATCAAGCTCTCCGGAAAAGAAGAGTCCAGGCTTAATCCAGTCACCATGGAGAATACATGTTAAGCTGTGGGGCTTCTGTCTCAACTTCTGCTGGGCCGAGTACCTGGTAGTTTTTCGGTTTTCTTACCTTTTAAGGCTTGAAGACGGCATGCATGAACCTTTTTGAAAGGTAAAGAATTATAAGAATTGGGAAAAACTTGCGACAATTGTAACTGTTGAATGATGAGGTGATGTCATCTAACTGTTAAAATCACTCTCATATTGTGCTATCAAATTAATACGATATTTAACAATTATAACCTTTCAAAAATAAAAAAAATATTTGCATCGTTTTGAGACACACAAAACTGAAGTAAAGTTAAATGAAAGCCTATTTTAAAAAAACAATTTGAATGTTTCTGATAAACTATTTCTGCATTAATAATCAGTTTTATTTAAAATTATATAATTTATTTTTAATGATCAACTTAATCTTAAATCAATTCAAAATTGATTTATATCATTTTTTACTAGACTTTTAAAATTTTTTTTCATTTTCTTCTAAATACATAAAATAAAATTTCTAAACTTAGTTGCAGGACAACCCATATGAAGGCCAAGGCTACAGTTCCCAGGTCAGTTTTCATGACCGAGCGCATTGGAGTGTGAACCATATCCTGGTTTGTTGGTCATTCTCAAGAGAAACCCCAATGCTTAGTTCCAAAGAATGTTTGGTACGCAGTTTTATCAATACACTGAAGGGATGAAAAGCTGAACTGGCCTTGCCCAACCTGAGGATCGAACCATGAACCTTGGGATTGGGAAGTATGACCACTACACCACTGGACTTCTTCCATTCATATACATACACATTTTCGTGAAGAAAAAAATGAAAAATAATTTTTTTCTATAAACCTTATTAATCTTTCATTTTGTTTTAAATCGTCCGAAATTTTTTTTTAATCAAGTTTACTTTTATTACAATTTTGAGGTTGTTAAAAAATAGTGAAAGTTCATTTCAGATTTGTTTAATACATATTTTTAATAATTTTTTTGACACAAAGCAAAAACAAGATTATAAGAAAATATGAGTATAGAAAAAATTTAAGTATAGAAAAAGACAGGTGAAAAAGCAACTAGAGTAGATTATTGCACTTTTTTAAATAGTGATAATTCTTTTTTTTTCCCCCTTAACGATAATTATAAAAATTATAAAAAATAAATATTTGTGAAATCATTATGTGCTATTAAGTTCTTTATGATGAAACTTGTAAAACCAAATTAAAAAGTATTCAGATCAGCACACACGAAAAATAATGCAACTTTTAAACTGCGATCGAAACTGTCTCTTCACACACCAAGAGGTGTTTAAGTATTTGTTTTTGATAAATGGCAAAGTTTCTAACCTATCACGAGTTGGACATCTTTCACATTCACGCTGTTCATTCCCAGGTAGGGGTTTGATGCCGCAATCAGTTAAAACTTCTTTTTCTTAGCCTAAACGTGTTCTTTTAGCCTCATCATTATGAAGCGTTTCGACAGTTCCAATTAGCTAGCCAAACCGTAAGGTCAGAAGAGCAGAAATAGATCAAAGCTGTTATACACTGTCATGCAGGCCCATCCCCTGAGTGAGGGGGGTACGCCTAGGGAGGGAGAACAGAAACATTCTATAGGCAATTCATCTTCTTCTTCTAATATACTTCTTGAACATTTTTGTATGGAAAAGCAGAGATTTAATTATCTGCTTAGCACTCTCTGTTTATCTGTGACCATCGCTTATCTTGTAAGATTAAAAAAAATCCTTTCTCTTCTTACATTTATTCAGTTACTTTCTTCCCAGCTATCAGCGCTCAATAAATCCTCAAGCAATCAGCACCTACGAAGAAACTGCGAAATTTAATATAAATAATGTTCCCAGATGGAGTATGAAATAATGAGATATAACACGCTATTATTTCCTAAATTGACTCATTCAGAGACTAAAAATTGTGGTATGTGCCATGTTAAGCTCAGAAATCTAATAAAAAATGATAAATGAGGTTTTTAATTCTGAGCTACTGTACTAAATATAATGCGTAGTTAAGTTATCACAAACACTTATATATAAGTTTATATAGTATATATAAGTTTATATAAAACATTGTGTTTGGTGAATAGTAAAGAAATAGCTTCTTAATTTTCTATTTTTTTTTTAATATGTAAAATTGTGTGTGTGTTCGAACATTTTTTTACAAATTAAATTGCTTAAGAAATCAACATATCTCTTTAAATAAGTCATTCAAGTTTCTAATATACATACCCTCCAATTTTATGTAGAGAATGCAGTAAAAATACGTTTGAAGATTTTTTTTAATCAACCTAATTTTTTATTGAAGAAACTAATAAACTTTTTCATAGTTTATTTTGAAATAGATATTTTTGACATAAACACCATTTTCAAGATTACTCATCATACAATGGTCTCATGGGCTGCATAGATATTTTCTTCCATGGGAAATAGTATTTGAGTTTACGTATCCAAGTCCAAAGTTTATCTATTGCCAAGCAGCTTAATGTACTGGTGCACCAAAATGTTTTGCACAGTCCACAAATTTTTAGAATATGATACACAAAAATGATCAAGATTCTAAAATGTGAAAATGCTTATGAAAAGAAATACAATGCATTTCTTTCTGGAAATAGAGTTGTCGACCTTCTGTCCCAAATCATGAAACATGTTTGATAAATAATACGTTCTGCCCTGGTTTTAAATCAAAAACATATTACGCTCTTAATTTTACAATTAATCGTATTGTTTATAAAATTGCTGCACCCATATGAGTTAGTATTCAACACAAGCCGCTAATAATCATAACTGCAAATTAAAATAATATGTAATGGATTATTATTATAGATCAGAAAGTATCATATTTCTTTGTTTACATTTCGCAAATTAAAGATGAAAAAAATTATGCACATATTCAAATAATTTTCTATTCAAATAACAATATATATTGAATTTAGATTATTTTTATTAAATCAACTCTATTATCAACACAACTATTTTTACTTTACAACATTTATATTTATTAAATTACGCTAATTAATTTGTATCAAAATATAGTAATTGCAAAAAGTCCAATTAATTAATTATTAGATTATTATTTTTTTTTTTTTTTTTGCACTTTAGATGTCCAATTTATAATCCTAACAGTAAACTGATAAGTTTATTTAAGGTGGTTGAACTTCTAAATTCAAACTAAAAATTTCTTCATAAAATATTTTGCTAATGTTAAGTCCGTTTTCGGAATAGATACTCCTCGATGAATTAATTTCACATTTAAAGCTTTCTAAATAGGGAAGTAAAACACTTAAAAAAATTTTAGGCTCAGAGAAAAATGCACAGAAATTCGAAATCATTTAGACACCTAAATAAATTTACGTTATTTTTTAACGGACAATTAATAAGATATTTTAAATACATACATACCATATATATATATATATATATATATATATATATATATATATATATACATACATACATACATACATTGTTTCAATAAACGATTAACAAGCTCATATCTTAAAAGATAAACGATAAGAATGAGCTAATAAGAAAATTAATCGATTCAAGAAATGGGAAGAAGAAACTTACATTTGTTTTCCAGACGAGATATTTAAAATGGAAATTTTTCGAATACATTGTTTCAGTAAAGAAATATTAATCATCAGTTCTTAAGAAATGGATTCTGAGCAACTTCTTTTTCGCGTAGCGTGTAGAATGCTTTAGCATTCTATTCAAAATTTTCAAACGTAAAATATCATAATTTAGCTTATATATGGGTGGAGAGAAAGGAAATGATTTTAAATAGAAGCAGAAAACTTATCCAGAGTTAATATAATAGGATAAAGATTGACAAGCGATAAAACAACGGGGAATAAATTCTCCTGTATTGAAATATGCTCCCCCTCGCTGTCTTCCCCTTGCCCCGTGGTTATGGAGAGGACTTAATCTCTAATGGCATCTACGACTTCTTGATGAGGGCTGATTCATAAAACAATTCTTACCAGTTCTCATCTATTTCTATCGCTAGCTCTAAAAAATATATGTTAGTTTTTAGAGATTTTGCATGAAACGAATTATTTTTCATTGCTACGAAACAGTAATTTCTACTATTTTATTATTACTTTAATTTGGTTTGTTTATTGCAAAATTGTAAATTCTTTTCAAAATTAAAGTTTTTTCAAGCTTTTTTATTTCAAAACATAAAATGTAGCTATAAGTTCAGTTTTTCATAAAATTTATCAGAAGATTTTTAAATATTCCTCAACTTTTTATGCTTTACTTTTTTATATCCCGACAATTTTGCTTCTTTATAAAAAAAAGAGCGAGAGAGATATCATTATAGCGGTTATAGTTTTTATCATGATCAAAACTAAAACAATTAAACTGGGCCACGATAAATGTTGCTAAATTTTCACTATGTAGTTTTTCTATAATGTACGAAATCATAAAGAAAACTGCAAGTGGGAAAATCAAAAGTTGAAATTTTTTGGCTCATTTTATGAAAATAAAAGTAAGAAATCATCAAAAAAGTTTAATCTTTTCTTTAAGATAATAATTTTTTCATTCTATGTTGTTGACCTTTCCTTAACACAAAACCCTAAGCCAAAAATTTTATAATGCTATGTAGTACAAAAAAATAGTAAAGTGAACTAAATGCTTAAATTTATTACGTATCTGAGACATGACTGTTTACAGAACTGCCTCTACAGAAATGGAGTGGTGGATTCCCCCCAAACTGTATTTTGTGTGACTCTAATCAAATTGATTTTTGAACATTTAAATATCTGCAATGCATTTTCTCGCTTTGAGAATATTTTTAAAAGGTGTTGAAGAGATCGTGAACTAATGGCTTAACAGCTAATGTTTGGTATTTGTTAATAAACAAAAATACGTATTTAAAATTAAGAAGCAATAATTTAGGATTTTTAATTTAGCATCTTTTTTCATTACATTCTAAATTCATTTTATTTTTCTTTATTTATGATTAGTATGGCTCAAGCGTTTCATGGCTATCTGGTAGCAGAATGGTTATTTCGCTGTTGCCTTCCGTTTAACAGTTCGTGCGTTCTATTCCCACCTTAAGCGTGAACGTTTATTTCGGTTTGGAAATCACTTTATGTTGTATGTTCCAAGTCTAATTCACACTAATCTGCAGAAAACGATCAATAAACAGATTTGCCCTTTTTATGTTGTAATTCAGTGGATATGAAACTGAAAATGAATAGCCCTTCAGCCCTATTGGTTTATATTCTTTTTTTATTTTTAGATATCAGGGTTTCTTCAAGGTTGGCCCTTCTATGATTCTGACACTTTTGACTAAAGCTTGTAACACTTTAAATCTACTCCACACATTACCGCTCTTTTTTTTAAAAAAAATAATAAAGCCTTTGTTACTAAGAATTTTTCATGTAAATGTAAGCATTTTTAATGAAAAATCAACAAGATATAAGTTTCTCCATTAATTAAATATCTTAATTTTACTAATGTGCACATTTTTTGCTATGTGTTCAGATTTTATATTGTAATCATTGAAAATTATATTCTAAACACCAAAAGCATAAATTAAAAATTTCTTTTATTAATTATACCCCTCAGTTTCCATTTCTCAAAGTGAAAAAATAATATGAAATTAAGATTTTGAAATAAAAAACGACAAGAAGACAATGTTTAGTCGTTCTCTTGAATATTCTTTCTTCTTTTTTTTTTCAAGATGATGGTTGCGAAGATAAAAGAACCAAAGAATGTGATTCTCTTTCGGTTTGGTTCGTTGAGTTTTATGGCGCAGGGTCCAAGAATGAAGATACTACGCTATTTCTTTCGGTTTGATCACCATTGCTTGATTCTTTTTCTATTTCCGGATCCAATAAGTTAAACTGATTTGAAGCAATGCATTACTTAAGAAATCTTGAATGAAATTTTATTTATTTAAAAATAAATAAAATTTAACTATACTATTTATTTTGAAAGTTTTAATTTCGCATTATCAAGAATTATTTCTTGTAAATTTGGTGCAATGTGTTATTTGGTTAAGAGCCCCTGTTTAGTAGCTAAAATTAATTTTAGATAATCTGTCTGTAAAAAAATGAATATAGTTTATCAAAAATAAAGAGAGAAGATAAAAAAAATATAAGAATATTTTATAAAAATATAAGAATTATATTATTATTATAGGACTGTAAGCAATTACTTAACTTTTTGAATTCAATAATATTTTCAAAAGTTTGTGAGACATTCATACATCAAATGTATTAAGAGTTTACCGTTGACTCAATGGCTTTTTAAACTTTCTAGAATTTTGTTCAACACAAACTTATATACAGACTGAAAGATGATGTAAATTGCTTAAAGGAATTAATAAATATATGCGGTTTGTTTTCTTCTTTGGAATTATAAATTGATTATGTTGTTTCATAAATTTTATTAAACTATTATAAAAAACATAATGAAATATATTAAACTATGTTTGTTGATTACAAATGAGTTAATAAAAATCATCATTCATAATAGTTAAAATAAATTGAAGATTCTAGGTATTTAAGCTGATAAATAAAAAGTAAATTCAATTTTAAATTACATAACGTGCATTTTAAAAATTTTATTTACATTAATTAAAAAAATATATTGAATAATTCGAAAACTTAAAATGCTTTTATGTTCAGTAGCTTTTAACTACTTTGATATAATCTTTATGCCTCTATTAAGTTTATCTCTCTCTCTAAGAAACATTACTCTCAATCAATTTATTGCTTGAATTTGAAAACACAATTGGAATAGCAAAGAAATTTTAAGAACATTCAATTATAATAAAAATATTCAATTTTTCAGAGAGGTTTTAAAAGCACATTTTTTATCTTAATGTAGGACAAACATCTTGAATTAAAATATTATACTAATTTTCCTTCAATTATAAGAAAATTTTCTCACACGGATATTTTTATATAGATACACATAAAATTTTAAACTCGTAATTCAATTCGTAAATTTATCCTATAAATTTAAAATTGGCAAAAAAATTACAATAATATTTAGTGAGTTTTCTGGAATAACTTCTTTTTGTCAGTATATATTGTTCATAATTACCGTAAAATAAATTTAAATTTTGAGGCATTTAAACAGATACATGAACACTAATTTTATGTAAAATTTTAGCACTGATTTCTAATAAAAAAGCAAAATATTTTGGCGCTAAATTCTCTCAACACACATTCATAATTATTCAAAATTTAAAGTAATCAGATGTCAGAAAGGTAATTTTCAAGAAAAATATCGCAAGCCACCTGCATAACATTCTTTAAGCTTTCGCTAAGCGTTTTATAAATCAATTGAATAACGAATAAATAGTTTCTTAACTGACGTTTTAATTAGCAAGAAAACAGGGGAGCATCACTTCTATTTTCACAGCTTTCTCCTAAATAGATTTCACCTATATTAATAGATTTCTATTACTCATGAAGAAATTTTTATTTTTCCTCAGTTTTTATGCGGTACTTCTTTTTATCTTCTTGACACCCGCAGTTTTTATTTCAATTATAAAGCTTTTAATTATATTTCAAATGAAAAGTTATCAAAAAGGAATAACCTATAGACAACAAGATTGGGATATGCCCTCAACCCCTAAGGGGCGTAACGAAGCATGTATGAAGAACAAATTGCACAGGGCTGGAAGCAATGTTTGTTTAATTTGCTGATAAAGTTATTAAGTATGTTCGTTGATGGAAAATCCTCTCAACATAAATATCCGGGTTAAAACAGTGTATAAGCTCTATATTTCATAAAACTCGACTTCTTTTCTACTTTTTTTTTGGCTGCGAGACGTTAATAAATCAAAAAACGATCAAAGATTTGTTCTATATCATCGTTGCGCCTGTTTTAACAGTACTCTCGCGTTCATAAAGACGTCATTTATCAAGATAGGTGTCTGAATTATTACTCATGAATGCGACAATTTAGCATCTGGTAAAGCAAATTTCGATATGTAAATTGTACAGCGAGGAGATAATTTTCCTAAGTAGCTGTTAATTTTTTATTGATATTTATCATATAAAAACAAAAGAAAATTCTAAAAATTGTACTTTTAAAAACGGCATTTTAAATGTCGAGAGCGATTTATTTATGAGTTATTGATTTGTTATTTATAAATTTGATAAAAAGCTGTAATGAAATTTTCTTCTCAAAAAAGGACTTTGCCTTAAAAGGAATTTTGAATCTTCAGACATAAGAAAAACAAATAATATATAGGTACACATTAGCGCATGAAAATTTTAGATAAAATCTGAAATTAATTTATCTAAGAGCAATATTTTAAACTGGTTTAAAAAGTTGATAAAGAAAATAAGCAGTTTATATTGAGGATCAAAAGGGAAACAAACCGAAAAATGAAGTTAAATAAAATAACGCAACAAGAAAGAAACTAAGAGAACAACAATTCAGATTTTACTGTGATAAATAAATAAAAAAATTTTCACCTTGAGCTTTAGAAGGCTTCAATATCATATATATGAAATACGAAGAAAATTATCCATGTAATACATGAAACATATACCGATTTATCATTATGTGATACATGAAATATGTAGGGTTTATTGACAATTTTACCCGAGAACATTTTAAAGTTAAAGATATCTGAAATATGCCAATGGGGTTTAACAATCTACAAGTTAGATACGAAACTTAGATTTCATTTAGTCTAGTATGAACTTATATCGTGTACAGTGTTTAGTATGAACTTAGATCTTGTTTAGTATAAAACAATCATATGACGAATGCTATTATACATATAATAAGTTAATAATTATCCTCTAAATTCCGGAATACATGTATTTAGAATACTGCGCACAAAAATACGTTGGATATTTTTATAATATTATATGTTTGACTTCACGAATTGACTTCTAATAACTACACAAATTATAAATTGACTTGCGAATATCTAAAGCAATGTAAATTTTGCAAAATGCTGAAGAATAGCCCAACCTCTCTGTGAAAATCGCAATACAATCCAGTATCAATTATGCTAATAATGTAACGATATCTTAAAATATAATGTAAACAGTTTAAAATACAGCTTCACGCACAATATTTGTAAGTAATAGTTAACTTAATCTAACTTAAGCCACCGCGTCTAGGAATTTTTTATAACAGACTTGAGAAGAGAATTTAACGTAGATGTTGCTCTCTTGAAAGTCTATTATCGTGCTTGATCCAATTTAATACCAAACCTTCGCATTTGTGGAGCCTGTGAATATCTAATTTGTATAGATTCAAATAAACTCTCTTCATTGTTAATGTAAAAATATGGCTCTGAAGTCACGTATTGATCTTTAATGATTCAAATTATAAATTCAGCACAAATTGGTATGTTCAAGCAAAAAATAGCTGGTTGCAATGTATCACTCCTTTCCATTTGTGGGAATAAGCCACAGGAAACAGTTAAAGTAACTTTTAATTTAAGCAAAAACATATATAAAGAATAAGTTCAAAATTTATATTTCGATTTACAAAACAATATGCACAGATCCATTTTTATTCAAAATTGCATGCATCTAGTTTTTTTTTCTTTTTTTTAATATAAAAGCACAAATAAATAATATGCACTTTCTTTTATTATTGCAACTGAAAAATGTTAAACTGTGTTACCTTGTCACAAAAATATAATCTCAGATACGCGAATTTTTAATGTTAAAATCTCTTGATAAAAGTTAAATAAATAACCTTTTATTTCTAAACTGAACTATATTAAAAACTCGTAAAAAAGTTTTAAAAATAAAATTTTAATTTACTTTACTCTTATATTTTGTTTTCATATTTTAAGCATTCCATCAAAATGCCTCTTTAGTAGTATATTTTACAAGGTGATATAAATATGCTTATCTTTGTTATTTTTTGCATCGGCTTTTAACAATCTATTATTATTTAATGATAAGAAAAATAAATTTTACATATATAAACGATAAAAATGAAACTCTGTAATGAAATAAGTTTAATACATTCAAACATATCAAGCAGTAAAAACACTCAATTTAGAAGTATATCAATTACAATAGCACCATTAACAAATATGTATAAAATAATTTATATTTTCAATTCTGTAAAATATTTTAAGAAAAACACACACAATCACACACACACACACACATATATATATATATATATATATATATATATATATATATATACATAATTACACTATTATTTAGAAGAAAATCCTCTTTAGCAATAAAAGCCACTTTATATATTTTCCCTCATTATACTGTTTTGACAAATTGTGTGACAAATACTGGAGATAAAAATTATCTTGTCAAACAACTCATATGAAGTCATGCGTGAAATTGTACAGTCATAAATTAATGCTTTCATCTCTTTTGATGTAGCAAAAAATTTGAGGCAGCAAATACAACATAATAAAGTGAAGGAAAATACTAAAAGTGAAAAAGCAAGAGACAGAAATAAGACTTTATTTCACTGACAAAAATTGAGGTATTAAATAATATATCAATTTGACAGTAAATACTTTAAAAAATATTTATTTTAGAAATCACTGCCTCGTTTTACATAGACATGAAAAATGTGTAATGAATAAATATTTAGATGAATTATGTACTATCAATTCTAGTCCAATACATTTTGCCCTCTTTCTGTTAGTAGCATGATTCCACACTCATAAAATTGTTGGGTTTTACTAGTATAAAACTGAGCAGTCCAATATATATATATATATATATATATATATATATATATATATATATATATATATATATATATATATATATATATATATATATATATATATATATATATATATATATATATAAAGAAGTTCAAATATTTTAATAGTATATATATTACTAAAATAATATTTGAACAGCCAAAGAATAAAGGGAATATGTCTTGCTGAGAAAGTGTATTTAGGTTGTATTTTTTAAAAGCATTTATTAAAATAAATTCAGAACATCAAGCAAAAAAAAAAAAAAAAAAAAACTAATTTTTTGTAAATGAATTTTTTTATTTCCAATTTTTAATTTTTAAAAGTAGTTTAACATGAAACAAACATGATGTCAATTTTTTTCTACTGGAAAATGATATATGTGTGTTTTATAACATATTCTTTTTTATTAAACTTCATACTTCATGATATTTAAACATGTTACATGTAAGATAATAAGGAGAAAATACATTTCAAATTACAATTAGAAAATAAATTAATGATTTAAAGTTAATTTTAAGTTTGAAAAGTTCCTGTTTATAAATAAAGCCATAGTTTCAAAAGTTTAAAAATTAAAATTTCAAAATGTTAAAAGTTCATAACTTTTAAAACTCATAATCTTAAATGTTCCAAATCTCTTTTTTTCATCAATATTTCCTTCTTAAATTTTAAAACTGTGAGCTGATGGTAAAGTTAAAGCTTTAAATATAATAAGATTTAGGTAGAAGACCACTTTGATAAACAGATACTTGTATCATACATATCTAAGAGAAAATCCAAATGAAAATTAAGAGATGATAGATAAATGGTATTTAATGGTTATTATAATTACACAGAAGGTAAAGGAATGTTCTTAAAACTGAATAAAATTTCTTATTCTAGTATTTCAGAAAGAATTTAGATATTTAAGGATGTAATTTAAATTTTTGTTTAATTTTTCTTGTGCGGACAAGAAAACTTTAGTCATGTTACCTTTATTTTCATTCCCCCCCCTTTATTTTAGATTTTTTTTGGCCATTCATTTTGGCCCTATTCAATTGTTTATTGGTATAGTTTTCTTTTTATGAAGGATTTAAGACTCTTCTTAAAACTAATAGGAAATTCTGATGAATTTCCAGCCTTCCCTAATTCATTAGCCTTTTCATTACCAACTTGAACGGAATTACCTCTGATCCACTTTATTTTAATAACTGTAAAAAATTTCCATAAAAAGCAATTTCTATTTTCAACTTTATATTTGTTTTTCTGTTGTATTGCATGTTGTATTCTGTTGTATTTATTGTACTTTATATTGCAATTTCTATTTTCAACTTTATATTGTATTTCTTTATCAGTGTGCAAAGTGAAGTTGTTATTAAATTATCAACCAATACAATATGAAATCAAATTTTAAGTTTGCAGAACAGCAGATGCCTCAAATTAGTTAAATGAACAATTTGGGCAAAGTTTGAATTTCATTTCTACAATTATATGGCAATTATAATAAACTATAAAAGCACACTCTATTATTTATCCTGTTGTGTGTATGTTTTTGGGAATTACTTCTATCATAAGAAAAAAATGTGTATAAATATAAACTTAAGCTAACATTAAAAGAATTTTTTTCTGTAAAAATCTGTTTAACTTGTGGGAATAATTCTAAATCCATAGAATCAAGGAAAATTAGTATTTTAAGAAAAATTTACCACTTTTTACTTATAATTTTGTGTGTGATTTTCCCCCCAGCGTCTGTAAAATTTCAGAAAACCATATAAATAATTTATCCTTCACCATTATAGATAGGTAAATTACAATTTTCACAAGAGTCCCTTATAAAAATATACCGATCAGTTAATTAATCAATTAATCAATTTATGTATTTAATTTGAAAAACTTTAGTTGAATATTAAACGTATTTTAAATTATTCAGTGGCACCATCTATCGCTTAACTTAGTTACTATTTCGGTATCCTTTCTTCAGTTTTAATTTTAAAAGCATGATTTTAATAAGCAAATAATGAAGAATATTAAAATGAATTGCATCATTATATAAAAGAGCAACATATAATAAATTACAATTGGCACAAATTAAATAAGCACATGACAGTGAGCAATATTTAATTTTACTTGCCAAAAAAAATTGCTTTTGAATCGTTATAGGTGATTTTTCTGACTTTCAATCTTTTGAATATAATAAGTTTACAATTTTTTAAATCTTTGTTAATCTTTAAATCTTTAACAAGAAGTACCATAAAAAGTTGAAAATTAAACTTGAATTCGTGAGAATAACTTTATTTAAAATTTCTGTAAGGTAGCAGCAAAACAGAAATAAGTGAATCCTCCAAAATGCTGTTAATAACTTTAGTGGAGCTACTAATATATATTTTATATTAAAAGTGTTAGTTGCAGTTATTTATGCTAAAAATATCATATTAATTGAGAGAAAGTTTATTTGAAACATTTAAAATGTTATAAAAGCTCAATTCACCAGCCAAACTCACTTAATCAAAGGAGTAAGCATATGTCAAAATAAATATAATAGGTGCAAAGATAATTAAAAGCCAAATGTGCAATAATTCTTGATTTTGTAGTAAATAATTTTCACGAGAAATGTAATTTTTTTTACAACTTTCTGTAAAAGTATTGTTAGAGTTGTTTATTATAAATAGGTTTTGTATAATACAAATAGGGAATACACACACACAGTAGTAAACGGATTTTTACTATTTTAGTCTGAAGGAATTGATATTTGTTTAATTACTTTCTAAAGTTGTTTCATTTATTTCTTAATAGCAAATTATTTTTCTTCCTGTTGCTTTTATTTTATATAAAACCTTAAAAATTATTTTATTTTAATTAATTAAGGATCCATTTTCTGTTTTTATCTAAGAAAAATTATTATGTTTTCCTAAATTACTTTGTGAAAGCTTTCTAATTATTCTTGGATAAAATCACAAATTACTTTCATACAGCCCTATCTGTCTCAATATATTTACGAAAAAGAAATAAATTATTTATTCACTAAGATCATAAAATTTCCGAAATTATTTTATATATTATCCTAAATTAATCAGTATTTTAGATGTGTAAGAAAATTATTACACGCAAGCATAAAAACTATTATTTTAAAAATTTTCGGAGTAAATATTTTTTTATTTTTTATGAACTTTTAACAGACAGGAATTCAAGGTATTTAAAAGTCACTTTTGTAAATGAAAATTATAATTTATAAAAATTTATACTCAAATGATATGTTGAGGATATTTGTGAGCTATTTTGTTTAAAATATTGTATTAGAATAAAAATAGCGCAGAAGTAAGTCTAGAGACAGCAGAATTATTACAAGTTTCTTTATTGAACAGAAACTTTGTTCGGGAACATCCCCATTGTACCACTTATTTCGAAATGATGATCTGATTTTGTCAAACGAGTTTGAAATAAGCGCAACATTGCAATTTTATAATTTAAACTTTAAAAATGTAATAACAATATGACATGTTTAGCTCTCGATAATGCGAGATGACCTATAATACAAAGCAATGTTGAATTACTAAATGATTTAACTGAGAAACTAATAACAAAGAATCAAATACCTTATATTTTTAGATAAGCCATGCAAATGCTAAGTAATTTAAATTTTCCGAATTCAATAAAATTATTTTCGAAGTTATTAAATTGCTTCCTTATTAAGCCTTAAATTATTAGGTGCCAAAAAATAAAGTTACAATTACATGTAGACATAAAAACTTTAAAAAAAATAGTATATTAGTAGAATTTTAAGAAATTAGTACATATCTGTAAGTTTAAACTCTGGTATTTATCAATATTCAACTGTGATACACAATTATATGAAATTTTGTTATAGAAAATTCTTAATTAATTGTATTATCATCAATTAAAATGTTTGAGTTCAAGCCATTCATTTCTTTTACCTTCGGCTTTATAAATGATTGTTGAATTTCACTTATTGATTTACCGTTTGTTTCTGGTAGACAAACCCAACAAAATATGCATCCTAAAAGAGAAAACGATCCATATACCCAATACACACCATAATCAGAAAGAACGTGTCGCAAATCATTAAATGTTTTTGTCACTATGAATAGAAAAAGGGAAGAGAACACACCAGAGATAGCTAAAACGGCACTACGACTATGAAGTGGTACAAACTCAGGTGTCATTAAATAAGGTATTGGTCCATATCCTAATGAGAAAGAAGCTACAAAAATTACGTATCCGGTCAGAGGAATCCAGTTAAAAATATTTTGTGGTAAAAGGTTATGTTTGCCTATAATACCAGTCAGGCCTAATATAAATAATGCAGTCGTTACAAAGACACCTGATACGGTATACAGTTTTGTGCGTCCAATTTTATCAACAATTGCACTACCGATTATAGAAGCTATTACTTGTGCTCCAGCGACAATCACTGCAGCTATTGCGGGATCTAAGTAGCTCTCAGCATCTTCGAATATTTCTACTGTATAAGCCATCAAAGCATTTACTCCCGAAAATTGTTGGAAAAACACAAGACCAATTGCTAATGCTATAGGTTTATAAAGCTGAGGTTCCTTTAGATCATGCAATGAGATAGAATTTTGTGTTTCATTAGCAATGTGGTCTAGAAGTGTATTATATTCTTCATTTGCACTAATATTTGAACCCCTCAAGAATAACATACTCTTCAAAGCTTCATCTTTTTTGTCTTTGGCTATCAACCAAGGTGGGGACTCAGGCACAAAAAATGTTAAAAGTGAAGCAAATGATACTACTAGAGCTCCAGTAATGGCAAGCCATGACCATCTGAGAATTATTCCAAAAGACATAACGATAAGTACTCCTATAGTATAAGAAACTTGATAACATGATCCCAAAAGTCCACGCACCTCAACAGTAGCAATTTCAATAACGTAAGCAGGAACGGCAACTGAACATATTCCTGCACACAGTCCACAAAGTAGTCTCCCAATATAAATCCAAAGAATTGTAGGAGCATAAGCAATTATCAGCCAACTCAATAGAAATGGTACAGATACATACATCAGGACAGCTTTCCTTCCAAATTTTTGTGTCAAGTATCCTAAGCAAAAAGAGCAAGTAATTTAATTTTTTTGATAAAAATGGAACGTTACATAAAAATAACAAATATAGCTAATAATCGTTATGAGAATTGATTTTAAGTTGTTAAACATCTGCTTACATTTACTGGTAGCTTTTAAAATATTTTAGTTTGCAACATTTATTTTACGCTCATCAAAAATTTTTTTACATAAGTAATAATTATTTTTTTTCATTACAAGGTAATTTATTTTTTAATTTTTGATCTACACATATAGATATGTAGAATAATATCGTATTAATTATCATTATTGCATATTTCTATGCATTTACTAGTCAAAAATTTATTGAATTGAATCAAGTTTTAATCCAAAGTTCTTAACACAGGAAAATTAAAAATATGAGAATTTCGTTTTTTATTATGAATACTCTTAAAAAATCTTAATTTTAACCATTACAATAAAGACTTATATATGCGTATGTGTGTAATATATATCTTATATAACATTCGCCTTTTCATTAAAATGGCCAAATTTTAGGCAATTTTAATCGAAACGCGAATTAGTCCAAAAATATAATATGCTTAAAAATTTCTTCAGTTAAAAAGTTGCATAATAAATAACAATAAAAATAATGTAGGTTTCAAGTCACAAAAAATAGAGTATAACGAAGGATTATAATAGTTAGCTTTTACAATATATAATACTTTTAATTAATGATTTTAAAAAATATAACACTTTTAATGAAACTGATATAAGTTGGTGTAAGTAATGATAATAAATTTTGGATATTATTTAAATTGGTAAAGTGAAATATATATAAAAATCTTAGATTCTATCCATGGGTGATAGAAAAGTCAATAAGCACAGAATAATATTTTGACTGGCATGGATAATATTCTGAAAACTGTAGATTGAGATTTAAAATGTTTTTCGGAATATTAGTCTTCAATTAAGCATTTCAGCCAGCCAAGTCCTCCCAAGAATATCATTAAATTTAGAAAGAGAATGTAAGATGTTAAATTATATTAATATAAATAGAGGCGAAGTGTTTTGTTAGAAATGAAAATGCTTAGAAAATATTTTTGTATTACATGGTTTTACTTTGATTAGAAATTTATTCTATTTAATTGAGACACATTTATACAGAGTTTTGAAAAATTGAATGCATAGACTTTATTTGAATGCATTTAACTAAATGAATTTGATTTTTTTATTTTTTAACGTAACGTTATTATTTTGAAACATAATAATCTGAAAATATGATTTTGATTGTTTAAAATATCTGATGATAATGAAGCATGGAAAGTGGAATTCTTGTCACCAAATTATATAAATATTATACTTACCAGAAATAAGATTTCCAAATATTGAAGTGATATTAGGAAGACTTGCAATCCACGTTACTTGACTACTAGTTATACCAAGAAATCTACTTCCAGGCTTTCTCATATCGGAGCTTGCAGTAAAGGCTGACATTATACCAATGGATATTACATTCAATAAAGTTGCCATCGATGACATATAAATATATATCAAATTACTTTTTTCATTCATCTTTTTTTTCTAAGTCTTCAAATTTACAGTAAAAGATTTTCTTACTTCCGTTATCATTTACGCAAAAGAATTTCAGGATATATGAGATAATATATAAGATCACTGCATATATAGGTAGAATAGAAAAATTCATTCTAATTTAAGATATACTTGTCTTCTTGTTTTGAGGCATCTAAAAATATTTTTCGGTTGAATTCCATATTACTATAATCTTGGACATTTCAGCGTTAAAAATATAGAATATTTATCGTGGTTTTACTGTTAATCTGCATACACATCAACAAGTCTCTTTTAGTTAAAAAAATAATCAAAGTTAATTACATAGCTATGTTTTATTTAGTAAACAAAAACAGCACATAAACAAAAGACTATACTATCAACAGGTTTACAGAATTAAATATAGATAAATTTTGCGTGGTTTTGTATCAGCATGAGATATCAATACGCCGTGGATATTATCTTATCAATTTACATCACTGTCAAAAATGTACTTATATTTTTTCAATAAAATACAAAACAAATCACATCCTTAAAAAGCAACATTGCAACCTAAATTGTTACTAACAATTAATGAGCTTTTTAAATTTTTCTGACTTCTAATGATTTTCTTACTTAAACATTATTTTAATTTCACTACATTTTGTTATTTGCTTGAGCTAATAAGTTGCTAATTATATACTTAATAAAATAAAGTAAAAATGCTTATGATTTCTTGAAATTATTTTAAAGATGCTTTCACTTAATAGAAATTTAATTAATAAATCATATGAAAATTTACAAATATATTTACTTACGATATTTTGTGTATTATTTTATAATAATTTTGAAAGCATTTTTGCATGCTTATAAATCTTCATTAAATAACATATGATAATTGTTTGTTTTTAAGCTTTTATTCTTTAAAATTACTCAAAATCAATAAAACAACTGCGTGGTTAATGAAAATTTTTAAGAAAGAAGGAATAATTTATAAATGAATAGAAATTATTTGTTTCATACAATCCAGGGCCAATTTTTTGCTTAGGCTAACAAGGTTTAGACTTAAAAACTCATCTTAAGCATAAAGGACCCCAGCTGAATAATTAAATAACATCAATAATGATCTCAGAATGAATAAGTTCGGACAAAGCAAAAAATAATTAACAAAATATTTTTTAATATTTCATATAAACTATATATTGCTTACAATTTGGTCAAAAAAATGTAAATATTTTCAACAAAGTAAAAGAGAGTGATACATTTGAAAAGTATTGAATCACGCTATTTGAATTAGTGTTCCTGATACTGCTAAAAGAAATCTTATCAGCAGTACCAAAGTTAATATAACATTAGTTACAGTAAAAAAAAATCAATTCTTTTGTATCTTGAAACATTATTTAATATCTTTCATACGACTCTCCTCAAAAACAATGAACATCTTGTTATTTTACGAGAAATATTTTTGTTATATATAAGAAAATGCGAAATTTGAAACTTGCTTCTGTTTTAATATTACATATGATTTTCAAAAAGAAAGTTTTAGAAAATGAGTTATAATAAATGAAAATTTATAAAATTATAATTAAAGTACAAATATTGACATAGAGCTCTAAGCAAGTACTTGAAAATTACTGTCTACATACAGTCAATATATGATATTGATAGCTTACAAAACTTCCACTGCAAATAAATTTAATGAATACTTTTAAAGAGTATTTCAGGACAGACATCACACACACACATAGATTATCCCTTTTTAAATTACAATTATCATAAAATTAATTATTTTTGCCAAAAAATAAAAATCACTTTTTTATTTTTATCATTTTTGTTGTAATTTTCATGCGTTCGATTTAGCGTAGACAACATGGAAAAAAATTAGAATCAGCAAATAACTTAGTGATCATATTGCTGGATTTAAGTATTAGAAAATAAAATATAGCTCATGATTACTCTCTTTTAGGGAACACTGGCGTGACTAGATCCATAAATTATAATCCAAGATAAACATAGCAAAAGTTAGTTACAAAAAAAAAAATATAAATAAATAAAATAAAAAAGAAAATAAAAAAAATAAAAAGAAAAGATATATAAAAATTCCGCGTTTATTCTAAATAAAGCTTCTTCTCACTCGAATCTAAATCTTGCTAATCATGAAATAAAATTTTTGAAAATTTAATTTTACAGGAAATTCAACAAATATTTTGTATTTATATGTACATATTTTTTTCTCTTCAGAAGCTAGTAAGTGATTTTGGAAAAACCTTCGTGATATTCTGAGGCACAAAACTCTTTCTGATAAGCGTGAACCCGTGTAAAATGTTCAGGATTATGTTAAATGAAAACTAGCTTATTGTTGAATTCTCCTCGCCTCAAAAGCTATAAAATATTGGAAACATCTATAAACGAAAGCTTTTTCTAATGAATCTGTTATTCGCATTGATTAAACAAGATGAAACAACAGATTTAAATTTTCAAGAAAGAAAGCAGAATATATATTTTTAAGGAACTAAGATATAAAATTTCTCATTTTAATTATTGTAATTTCCTTTCATTATTTTGGTTATAACATTTCTTGGATTTTGAGTATTATTTTCAATGTAATGATATTAGTGTTTGAATCGACTTCGTAGCTACTACTAAATGGCAAGGGAGGCGCCTATATGACATGCAGGAAAGAGGGATAAAAAAATAATCATTCAAATTACTTAAAAGATATCTATAGATGTCCATTTTTACTTTATAATTTTCAAAGAATATCTCTACACATAGTAAGAACGGAAATAAAATATACAAATTTGCAGTCATGCATTCACATTTTATCATAAAAAAAAGCTCGATAGAGGGATTTGCTACTATTTCAAACGAAGAAAATTTTTAACTTTTAGGGGTACACTTCTCTTTTAATTCTCCAAAAAGAAAGAGTCTGTGTGCTTCTATCTAGGACTTCGTCAAAGCACTTTAATCTAGAGTCCTGTTGTACACGTGAGAAGAAATTAACCCCCTAAGGAAAATATTTGTTCTTCAAAAGAGCTGTTATTTAAATACAATAATCAGATCATTGCTGTTAATCAAATGTGACGTCATTATAAGAACAAGTTAACAAATAAAGTTTTGAAGTCTAAATAAGGGGAACCACATTGGTCTCAACACACTTAATGTTGTCTAGAATGTCTAGTGTAGTAATGATGCTTTATTATAGAGCAATCGAAATGTTATGTTGAAACGCTTGATTGTTTCAATTAGAGAACAGAATTTAGCTTCTTGTTACTAGCATACGGCAACTTAGTGCTCATCATCAAAGGAGAGGACAAATTTCTGAAAGACTGACGAAAAACTCTCGCATATAAATGAAGAGTATAATAGAAAAGAAAATGAGTTATAACTATATGTAATGTCGAAAGTCTTCTTCTTATACATAGTGGCATTTTTAAGAAAAGTATTTATTGAATTAAAGAAGTTTTTTTGATTAATATTTTCGCAAAATATGAATTATTTTGGCAAAGTATTTGTTGTTGCTGGAAAATGTTAATTGTTCTTTCCAAATATTAATTAAAATAAAACTCATTGATTAACATTTTAACTAATCAACTCTTTCAAAATTTTTAAAATTTAAATATTTTATTTTTGACAAAAAGATAAAATATTTAAGTTATAAAAATCCCAAATTTCGTTAAAAATTTTTAATAGAATTAGGGAATTAATATCAAAAATAAGAACATGTTGCTTTAAGCAATTAGATTCAGTTGTAATTTACCCAAGAAAAAACCATAAATCTGCCATTTTTGATTAATTTCAATAATGTACAAAAAATTTGTGATTGTAGTTTCAAAACCATTTCCTGTTAATTTCTAAGATATAAACTATATTTTAAATAACGAGATTGGCTTTCCAAGTGTGTCATAAGTAACAACAATATATTTGAAATAAAACTAAGTAATGCACTATTATTACACTGTATTTCCTCATGGGATTTACAAAGAAACGTAATGAATTAATTATTGAAAGCAATTGCGCACAAATTATAATTATGTAGCACTTTTTAGGTTTGCACAGAATATTTTATTAAGGTACGTTTTTAACCACATGTCCTTTTTCATCTAGTTGGTCTAAGTACGAAACCCTTGCTTTATGCACAATCCATTATTACTGTAAATTATGTGCTTTGTATCTGGATTTAGAAAACAATCCCTTCATTTTTTAATTAAATTTGGAAGTTGGCTTTCTTATAAAAAATGCATTTATAAGGAGATTCATAAAATAATAATTTTTGTCATAACTGTTTAAAATTTCAATAATTAATTATTAAATTTATATATATATATATATATATATATATATATATATATATATATATATATATATATATATATATAGTTGGTAATTTTTTTTCATAAATTCAATAAGAATTTATATTTTAGGGATACTTATTAAATGTTTGAAGGCTTTTCCTTCTAAAATTCAGAAAGATGGTCATCAGGTTTTCTTGAACATAAGGTCATGGATTCAATTCTTATATCAACAAAGAGTAAAATTTTCTAACAATCTCTAATAGTTTCCTATAGTCAAAATTCCTGGAACCAGGGGGTATGCGTACCTCCCTGGGGCTTGAGCTAGCCACCAGGCGCGTCAGTAGGTGGTGGATGACTGAACGTCCTGTAGGAATGACATGATAGCCTTGAATATAGAATCAGAGGCCGCGAGCCAGCTCCCGTAAACCCTGGTGTTATGCGATCCGTGCCTAGGGCTAATTGGCACATCGGTATTCGTGTCTTAACGGAGCCTATAGTTGCCTGGCGAACTTCTAGAGTAAATTGCTTTGCCCAGTAACTCAGGCAATGCTGGGTGGAATGTCATATTACCTGAACTTATTAACTGTTATTATATGATTGAAAAGACATTAAAAATAACAAACATTTCTGCTTTTGCAGGAGAAACTTCTGAAGCAGACCTTTCTCAAAAAGGCAAGGGAACTCAGAGACAATCTAATGAAGGGGTAGCAATGAAACCTTCACAGGAGGTAGAAATGACCTCCAAACCATCTTCTTCTGGGGAGAGTCAGGAAGCTATCTCTAGCATGACTGACTCTCTGACCAGAATCAAGCTTAAAAAGTGAATATCTGGTGCTCAGAAAAAGAAGCTGGTGAAGGAGCGCAAAATCGTTGAGGGGACTTGGGTTGAAAAACCCAAGGCAACCAAAGGCGAGAAGCGTCCTGCCAATCGGATGAACCAGGGCAAGGTCGGAAAGGCTGCCAAGAGAGAAGGACCTGAGGGATTTACTTACAGGGCGGCTCTCACGGCGATCAAGATGGCTGTGCTCTTAGAAGGTCATCAGAAAAAACGGTTAACAGAGAATCAGGCCTATGACCTGGAACTCTTGTTAACCAGGAAAATAGGAAGGAATGAGGAGGGTTTTGCCTCAACCTTCCTATCCTGTAAACTTGAGAATGGGGCTCTTATTATCAACTGTGCAGATCTGGAGAGCTCAAAGTGGCTGGAACAGAATGTCAGTGATATAAGCCCTTGGCAGGAACATAAACTCTTGGTGGGGGAGGCAAGAAAACTTGTCAGAACCACCAACATAATTTCAAAACAGCAAAAAATCTGTAGTGAACTGGAACCTAAAGAGCTCCGGAGAAAAATCGAGGCTCAGATCGGTGGGGTCACTCCAATGGAGTGGAACGTTCTTAACATTAAGAACGACCCATCTGGGCGGAACATCGTTCTTAGTGTGCCTGAATTAGATGCTGCCACACTTCGTGTAAGGGGATATAGGTTTCATATTGGACTTCACCAAGTGCAGGCTAAAGTACTTGACAAACCTGCTCCTGCTGATGGGGGTGAAGGTAGTTCAAGCCAACCTCCACCACAGTGGAAGTGGTACTACTAACCTCAGTAAGAAGTTTCTTGCTGGGGACCTAGCCCTGATTCAGGAACCCTGGTTGGTTAGGGGGAGAATCAGTGGTCTCAAAGGAACTAAAGGTAAGCTTATCTATTGTACTAATGGTAACGCTAGAACTTGTATACTCTTACATAAAAACATTGAGGCTCTTCCCCTCTCTAAATTTATTCTTAGGGACCTGACAGCTGTGAAAGTCAGACTCAACATAGAGGGTAGGGACAGGGAAATTGTTTTTGGCTCTGGATACCTGCCCTATGAAGAGAAGGCTCCACCTGACCATTCTCTGCACAAGCTCATGAACTTTTGCAGAGATAACAACTTACAGGTAGTCCTAGGACTAGACTGTAATGCTCATCATGTTGTCTGGGGAAGTACGGACACAAATAAAAGAGGTGAGTACCTTTTGGAATTTATTCTAAACTATGGGTTAGATATTCTAAATGAGGGCAACGAACCAACTTTTATTACTTCCAATCGATCTGAAGTAATTGACATTACTATAGTGACAACGCTGATTAGTAAAAATATCAAATACTGGAAAGTAGATGACAGACCTTCTGGTTCAGATCATCAAAACATCCATTTTGAAATTCACTCTAATGTGTGTCTGGATCGCATATTCAGAGACCCAGTTAGGACGGACTGGAAGAAATTCCAAGAAGAACTGACTGGGTTGATTGAGCTCGGGAACAGACCTATTAGAGACAACTACGATCTAGAAGTTACAGCAGATCTTCTGCAGAGAAGTATTCTAGATTCTTATCATAACAATTGCCCCATTCGCACTAGAAGAGCTAAACTCCAATGCCCTTGGTGGAATGACTCTCTAGCTGCCGAAAGAGCAAATGTTAGAAAACTTTTTAATAAAGCCAAGAAAAATGGTGAATGGGAGAACTATAAAATGGCCCTCACTATTTATAACAAACTTGTTAGAAAAAGCAAAATTAACTCTTGGAGGAAGTTCTGTGACGAGATAGATTCTATTTCTGAAGGAGCTAGACTCCAGAAACTCCTTAAAAGGGATGAACCTATTTTGGTTGGTACCCTAAAAGACGAGGAGGGTAATTTTGCTGCTTCCGGAAAAGGGGTTATGGAAATTATGACCAGGACCCACTTCCCGGGAGCTAGAGATATTTATAGCAATGAAGGGGAACATTGCATTGGCTCTTTGCAAAGAGTCAATAGCAATCAATGGACCATCGCTAAAAATATCATAAACTACAACATTGTTAAATGGGCAATCTTTGCCTTTAAACCTCTAAAATGCCCTGGGCCTGATGGAATTATGCCCATCATGATCCAGAAGGCAGAGAAGGTTGTCATACCAGTGCTAACTAGAATTTATAGAACTAGTTTGGCCCTGGGATATATACCAAAGACATGGCAAAAGACTAGGATTGTTTTCATTCCAAAACCTGGCAAGGACACTTATGACCAGGCCAAGTCATACAGACCAATCAGTCTTTCTTCATTCTTTCTTAAAATTATGGAGAAAATCATTGATCGGCATATTAGAGATTACTTGGGTAGAAATAGTCCCTTGCATGCTCTTCAATTTGCCTATCAACCCGGCAAATCTACTGAGATTGCTCTACATCAGCTAGTTTCCAAGATTGAAGCCACTCTGGATCAAAAGGATATTGCCTTGGCAATTTTCCTCGACATCCAGGGTGCTTTTGATAATACTTCCATCCATCCATCCTCAATGCACTTAGAGGGGCAGGGAAATAATCAGACCCTGTGTACTTGGATTGAGGCCTTAATTTCGGATAGATATATACAAATGAACATTTTCGGTGAATCATTTGAAAAAAAGACTACCAGAGGTTGTCCTCAAGGAGGTGTTCTGTCACCATTACTTTGGAACCTAGTTGTAAATAGCCTTATAAAACATCTAAATGATAGGGGCTATTATACGCAGGGATATGCTGATGACATTGTCATCCTTATCCTTGGTAAAGATTTTGACATAACTTGTCATCTCATGCAGGATGCTCTAAGTTATGTAGGACAATGGTGCATGGATAGGGACCTGATGGTTAATCCTCAAAAAACCTACCTTGTACCTTTTACACGCAAAAAGAAACGGAAAGGTTTTTTCATACCAAGACTTTTTGATGTTGAAATCAATGTGGATTCAGAGGAAAAGTATCTGGGCATCTATTTAGACCAGAAACTCACCTGGAATAAGCACATTGATGATAGGATCAACCGAGCAAAGAAAAGCATTATGATTGGCAGGCGAATGCTTGGTAAAAACTGGGGTTTACATCCAAAACTGATGTTATGGATGTACACAGCTTTTGTCAGGCCCATTTTCACATATGCCTGTGTGATCTGGTGGCGTAAGGTGGAACAGAAGACTGTGATTGACAGACTGGGGGTCTACAAAGACTAGCCTGTCTCTGCATCACAGGAGCAATTTCCACCACGCCAACCAGAGCATTGGAGGTTGTGTTGGATCTGACTCCCTTGGACATCTTCATCTGCAGCGTTGCAAGAATGAATGCATACAGAATGAAGCTGCAAAACCACTGGTATGACCAGCCTGTTACCAAAGGGCACAAGGGCATCACCAGGAAAATTCAAGACCCTACTTTCATGATGCCATCTGACATCATGGAAAAAACATACATGTTTGATAGGACATTTGATATAGTTTTTCCAACTAGAGACGAATGGGATAACAACATGTTTGAAACTAAAACAGGAGATCTAATCTGGTACACAGATGGATCACTGAAGAACAGCCTCTCAGGACTGGGAGTTTGTGGCGTGTCACCAAGAATCAGCTTGTCTGTAAGCCTTGGGCGATACGCTTCGGTCTTCCAGGCAGAAGTTTTGGCCATTATCCACTGTCTGCGACTGAATATGAAGAAGGGCTACTACGGTAAGCGGATTCTCATTTTCAGTGACAGTCAAGCAGCTTTAAAAGCGTTTAATTCCTTCGAAATCAAATCTAAAATGATTCTGGAGTGTAGAAAGCTTCTTACAGAACTGGCAAATAGAAACAGGGTGATCCTTGTATGGGTGCCAGAAAGGTGTCGAAGGTAATGTAAGGGCTGATGAGCTTGCTAAACAAGGATCGTCTTTTGTTCCCATTGGTCCAGAACCTTTTTGTGGGATCAATTTGAAGACCGCAAAAACCAATGTTCTTAGATGGGAAAAGGGGAAGATGTATGAAGCTTGGCTCAAATCTCCTGGTCAAACCCACGATAAAAGTATGATCTGTAGATCATCAGCGAGGATTTCCTATGAAATTCTAAGATGATCTAGGCAGAAGATACATTTAATCGTAGGCTTCATAACTGGGCACTACTATTTCAGAAAACATCTCCATAATGGGACTGTTTCAGCAAGACCCTATCTGCAGGAAATTTCATATGCAAGAGGAAACGGCCAAACATATCATTTATGAATGCGAGGCTCTTGCCCTCCCTAGATTAACATCTTTAGGCATCATCCATACTAGAGAGTTACACCTAGACTCCATTAAAGGGTTATCAGACTTTATTAATAAAGTGGGTGACCCGAGCAACTGGAACTAGGAAACATTGGGTTTGGAGTTAATGGTACAAAATGCTGATAAAAGCAGAGGTGCCAATGACATACAAACCCAACTTGTAGAAGAAGAAGAAGATAGTCAAAATTGTTCATAGGTTTTGTGCTCATTAAATAGTCTAAGCTTAAATTCTTCTCTCTAGTTTGGTAAAGAAATTTCGAAAAGTGGAATTAAAGTTCACTCAAAGTGTAAATTACATACTTGATATTATTTCAAAATTACGTGAGACACTGGCTTTCGATATGTACTGAGAGGTATCAAATTGCCCATGATACAAATTTAAAAAAAAATTTTGCTTGAGAAACCTATTGTTTTTTTGTAAGCATATGTAAAAGATAAGAAAAATATGTGTGTCTTCCTGATTTTAATTATTTAATAATTTAAGAAAATTCAGATTCAGAGACTTTTATTTAAATATTAAGAAAACAATGAATTTATAATTAAAATGATAACCTCATAGAAAAATTATTTTCAATGAAACTAAGCAATTTTATATTTTATAGCATTCTAATTTAATATTAATAAAATAAATTAAAACAATAAAAGGAAATAAAACATAAAACAATAACAGAAATAAATTAAAACAATTAAAATAGGCCTTTAAGTTGAAAAATGAGTTAATAATTTGTGAAAAAGTTTTATCCCAAAAATAAAAAGTTGATGTGTTTTAGAAATATAAATGTGTTAAAGATTGATTTGTTTGTCACTCAACGGTCATTTTTTGCACACGAGGGCTAATTAGACCGGAACCTACGGCTTAAAGTGGATTCCGAACCACTGCAAACATTCATGCCCTAGGTGGGATTCGTACCCACGAACTGTTGAACCGAAGGCAAGAGCGCTAACCATTCGGCTGCCAACTCGGCCAAATGTGTTAAGAGAAAGAAGGAAACAGAATTAATATTCGCCTTATAATCATACTTAGGAGAGAAATTCCTATATAATTTTTAATAATGCGCAAAATTAATAGGGAAAAGATTGCATCATCTGTAGAGCTATTAAATGCATCTTGGTAAATGGACAATAAAGCATTTTTTCTTAAAGCGGGAAAATTACTACAAACATCGCCCCATCAAGAAATAATGAAACAGCAAAACAATTCATTACAGTATTGAAGAGAATAAAAAATATTAAGTGTTGCGAAAATATGTGTCGGAAATGCAATTAGTAGATGTGATCATCACAAAGCAAACGGAATAAAAAGAAATCATGATAAATAAAATATTTAATCACTAAATTTCTAATTTTTTTGTAAGTTTATTTATTTATTTACTAAAATTAAATGGAAGAAAGATTAATATTTTCTGGATTTTTCAGAAAGAAGGATGACCTATTTTGGTATTTTGATCCATGCATTCTTTGCCCATTATTGCTCTAATTTTTCAAAAATTCAAAGAACATCTCATCAAAGATCAATTAAAACTGATGAATTTCAAATAAATAAGAAAAAAATAGTAAAAAATATTGCTTCATTGTAGATTTCAATAATCTATTTTAATTAATTAAACCTCTTAATTTCGAGACATTACCAATAAATCTGTTGAGCAGCCAGTAACTGGTTTTTAGTTCAACAGTTCGGGAGTTCGACTCGCACGACACATGTAGTGGTTTGTAGCCTACTTCAAACTATAGCTCTTAGTTTAGATTGTTTTCGCATGAAGAAGCACCGTACAATACAATATATTAATGAATAATTGTAAAGGAATAAGCAATGTTAAACCACACTACAACAGTGGAATTTGTTTGTTTGTAGCTCAACGGTCAATTTTTGCACACGAGGGCTAATTAGACTGGGACCTACGGTTTAAAGTGGATTCCGAACCACTACAAACATCCATGCCCAAGGTGGGATTCGAACCCACGAACTGTTGAACCGAAGGCAAGAGCGCTAACCATTCGGCTGCCAGCTCAGCTCTACAACAGTGGAAAGACACCTAATCCTAAATAGTTTCTAAGAAATTATTGATAAATAATCATCGTAAAAATTGCCAAAAAATAACCACCGCAATAAGAACAAGAGTTATAGGTCTGTTATTTTTGAGGCATAAACTCTAATTATCTTTAAAACAGAAATAAACAAACAGCTGATTACTTTCCTTCCTATTGCATAGAACAAATGGTGTGAGTTAAAACATAAATATCTGAGGCAAAACAAAACTACATATAACCTACCAAAATTACAGTGACCTAAAATGTTTTAGTAATATAAATATCAGCTCTCTGAATAATATTATTAATTCAGTAATCTTTCATATACATTGAAAACTTTAAATTCAGAATCATAACAAGTATCCCGGATCGGAACAAATATTGAATATACATATGAATTTGAAAGATTTAGCACTGAATATTTGACTCTTCTCGGTCTGTTCTTTTAGCGTTTTTACTGAAGAGGAAATCGACAAAATTACAAAGCAGAATTCGCTTCGATCTCTGAGCCACGTATGACTATATATATATTAATTGCTTATATTTATAAGAGAAAAACAATTGTTTTGTCAGAAAGCAAGGATTGCACACGTAATTTACATTTTTTAAATCAAAAACAGTTGAAAATATCCATTCTAAATCCTTAAACAAAAAATTTGTAATTACAAATCATTAATATGAAATTCTACAAAAATTCTAATATGACTTCCAAAAGATACGGAAAAATCATGAAATTAGCAATAACTCATCCAAAGATTAGCCAGTTTGTATAAAATTTGATTCTGGTGTTAAGTAACGGGTGCAGAAGTAAACTGATATATGAAAATTAATGACATTGCAGTTGGAATACATTATCAACAACGACCACAAAATTGCATATGTGAGAACAAATGCAAATTTCGCTATGAGACTGCGATAAGAAATCAGATATAGGTTATTGGTAAAAATGACATATTTGTTGTGTTTGTCCTAAGAACTGCAATAGAGAGCTATTGAGAAATTAGAAGCTGTACAAAGTCAGAAATTAGTGGCCATATTGTTAAAAATGATTTGTTCTGTGTGAGGTTGATAGACATTGGCAACAATTTGTAACCTCAGATTCAACCACCAGAAGGTTCAGTCAAGGACGGCTGTACTCTCCAACGACCATCGATAACCGATAAGTTGTTGCTGTGGAAAGGAAGGTATAGAACCGTTATTTCGTTTGAATCCAGATCCTCCTTAACTGCAAACATCGGAAAGGGGGTATCAATGTCTTTTGTTCTTTAAGGACTTCACTAAGATGGTCTATAAGCAAAACCATCATCTGTTTGCGTTCCACTCACATTAGCCATATGTTTGTGATTGGCATCTCAAGACGAATGATCAACAGAAAGCTGTTCTCTTTCTAAATGAAACTCAGTTTAGCTGCCAAATTATAGTAGGCATTTTTTGATTTGGAGAAAAGCTGTAGCCTGTTAAAACAATTGTCAGACATCTGTGAAAGAGATTCATATAAATCAGACCGTGTTGGTATTTGGAACAGTATCTCCTTGGATTGAAGTATAAACCTGGATGTCTTTTCACAGGGAACTGTGCATGCTAACAGTTCCAGAGATGATATCCTTGATGCTAATATATGTTCTATATTAGAACAATAGGTAAAGAATTCTTGTTACAGGTTACATCATGACGTTGCATAGGGTTAACAACATGAATACTTATCTAGAGCAGTCATCAGCTGAGCGCATGAGGTGACCAGCTTTATCACTTAACCTAAATCTTATTACCAAATTTTGATGTTTTAGAAAGACATATAGTTTCTGCCAATCATTCTCCAAAGATTCTAGCCCCGCTTACAACTGCTTTAAAAAAATGACGCTCAGTACCTCCTTAACTGATAAACAACTTAATTTAAACCATCACTCATCTCTGCTTGAATTATATTGCTTTTAGGAAGAATTATACTCCATATTAGCTTGTGTGAAACTGACAAATCTGATTTGTTTATTTTATACATATGCTAATTTTTGATCATTTATTATCTGATCATTTTTTTCATTTTATTTTATACTCAACTATGTATTGTATAGTGTAGTTAAATTACACTGAATTGCCTGTAATTGCTTGAGTAACCAACATATTTGTGAATATTCCTTTAGTTTATGGAAACCAATGTAAAAGCTAATTGGAAGTTACCAAAGTTATTTACTATCTAAACTTCTTAGATAAACTCCAAAATGATATTAAAGAAGCTAGTAAGATTTACAAATTTTAAATCCATGTGTGTTATAAAATTTCGATAAAACCAACAAACTTCAACCAAGAAAGTGACAGTTTGTTTCTCAGTTACTTTAATCGGACTCTACTTTTTGATAGGTATGCCTCTTTTTCTATTCTCAGTTCTATGTCCCGAGTCATGTCGTAATCTCCCACAGCAGTACCTGTTCAAAAATTCATATCATAGCATTTACGTGTATCACATATAGCGATGTAGCTACTTCATGAACGAAGACAATTTTATTCCGCGATTGGCCTTTCTCTGTCGTCATTTAAAAGTGTTCGTATGTATGTAATAAGAACTCATGCGGCCCAGATGCATTTTTTGAAAATTTAAGAACTTGCATCTTAGCGGATTAACTTATCTGCCCATACTTGTTGTCAATGGCTGAGAGGTGCGAAACTAACCTAATAATTATTCAGCGTGTATTACCACACCTGTTAAGTGATGTACACGAATCCGAGACAATTCATTCCGACATGAATCCAGCATGATGGAGCCTTCATCCGCTATCAGATATAGCAATGATCTATGCCTCACCTGAATGCAGCGTATTCCCAACTGTGGATCAGAAGGGTAATCCATTGCACTGACCCACTCTATTCACAGATTTCACTTACCCTGATCACTTCTTCTTTGAGTGCATTAAGATTTTCGTATACGTATCCTTCGTTAGCAGTGCTGAGGAATGTGTGTTGCAAGTATTATCTCAACTTCTCGAGAAATCCGTTACATACCAGGTATTTTCTAGAACATTTGATTTTCTATTCTTCAGACACGTGAATTTTGCATCATAATGTTTGATCACGCCTTCTTTGATGATGATTCTTGCCTATTTTTTGTTCTAATTGTTCTGATGTATTAAGAATTCTAAAACGTTTCCTTCTCTTGCTGGTGTCCTTTGTTTCGGCGTTAGGAAGCGTTTCCCATAATGCATTGCTATTACTTCTCACAAAGTCTAAATGTACTCTATTTCTCTTAAAAACGTGTATCTGCTCTACTTAAGCACCATATATATAGTATCTTCTAGTGTTGCATATAGATTATATAAGTAAATTTCATATTTACCAATACCTGCTATTGTAGTACATACTACAATAACAGTATTGTTACAACAAAAATATTAGCTACAACATTGGATAAGTTGAAAATAATTCTTTGATCTATCTTCTTAATAAAAATAATATTCATGAAGCATTCAACGACCTATTAAACTGTTATCAAATTTACATTAAACATAGAGAAATTTAGAGCTATGAAATAATAAGGTTTCTTTCTGTGCAAAGATTATTTGCCTATTATTTCCAACAAAGAACTATGAATACACTTTAAAAGCTACAAATCTAAAATTATATTTAAAGTTATTGATATTGTTAATTAATTTCAATTAATTAATTCCGTTTTTAATATAGTATAATGTATTCATATTTTGTATAATATCAATTAAATATTTGAAAAATGAAAAACAATCTGCTTACCGTAACCTTTACCGCGGTTACCGTGGTTACGACAAAAGCGTTTAGTTTTGAATGTGCTGTTATTGTTAACGCAACCTCTTAAAAATGCTTATGTTAATGTTTTAATCAGTGATATATCTTGGATGTTAAAAAATGGCTGATTTGTCCATGTATCTTGAGGTTAGTTTTGTGTTCTATGCAAAAATTTTGTGGATTATTTAATTTATTTCAGTGGATTATTTCATTTTATGAAAGGAAACAAAGCTTTTCATTTACCATTTTTGATTCCTTTTCTTATTTTGATTAGTACCTACTTTAGCTATATCATTAATTGTTATACAATGTTACAACATACGTGTATATGTATTTTAAGATTTATTATATTGTATAAAAAGGGATAAAATATTCGTAATCTCTACAACAAATAACAGTGTACTTTTGCATCACTATTAATTAATTAATAACGTAATTCAACTTAAGAAATACCGTTGTTGCAAAATATATATTTGGCTGAAACAAAAGGTGTTCAGTAGTTTTATAAATACCTAATGTCTAAATTTAAAATTACGTTTCTAGTTTAATGCATCATATAATCATAAATGTTAAAGAACAAATATATGCTTCAAAAATGAAGCTATTGATGTTTTTCCTGCTTTTAAAAATTGTTAATACTTGTTGCCAAATCTGTTTCATTATTTTGGAAAAGGAATGATGCTCATCTGTTAATAATGAATAGTATCAAAATTCATGTGTATTCATTTCTGAATACATTCATTTACATTAATGGATTAACTCATACTAAAATATTTTTATTATTTATGTGTTCTTAAATAAAGTTACAACATTAATTTTTTATTAGAATTTTCTTGTAAACTAGAATGTCACAGTTTATTTCCTATTTACTTATTTGTGAAGTGCTGCCTTGCTAAAGCTATTTGTATTTTATTAAATATAAAACTACAAATATTTTTAATATACTAAAACATTTTGAAGCCTTAACTTATATCTGTTATCAGGGCATATATATTGCACATTATGTTTCATTTTAAGTTTATTAAATTCAAAAAAATAATTATCTATTAGAAACAACTTATGATAAAATACACAGAAAACAGCTATTGTTCTTTAAGGTATTGCTTGTTGGATTTACAGAAAAACTAAAATTCAAATGATAATTAGTTAATGAGCTCCATCTAAATACCTTATAAATTACTTACAATTAATTGAATGGCACTTGGACACATGAATCATAAATATTAGGAAACATTTACCATAAATTTAATTATATGAGAATGATGATAGAATTTATTTTGGAACATCTTTAAGACAGCCCACCCTACCAAGACTTAAGGGTTAGCAGTTCCAAGAGAACCTTGCACTGCGACTAAAGGTCTGTAGTAAAAAACCTTTTGAGTTTTTTTAGAAAAAAAACAAAAAAACAACCTTATTTAAAGAGATTAATAGCTGAAGCAAGACTGAGCAATTAACAGGAATATCCTGTGTTAAATAAATTGTTGACCCAGTTGTACAAATATATGTGCAGAAATAGTTCCACATCCACATATTATTTGTAATGAGGTTTCTTTCATTTGTAAATAATCTCTGCAAGCACACCTCGCAAATCAGGTGCTAAACTACATCAAATGTTGTTTTGAAAAATAATTTAGTTGCATATTTTTTCATTCTATTTTTATTATTTACCAAAATTTATTCAGTAAATAGGTTGATTCAATCTGAAACTCAGATGTTGATTGAAATTAAGAGAAACAAGCCACACTTGCTATACAAAGTTTTGCTATATCCATCTTGAGACGATTTTAATAATTTTTTATGAAGAAAAATCTGATTAATTTCAAAATATAATCTTATTTACTAACTTAACATTTAAATATTTTAAATTAAGTTGATTTTTCATGTTTAATGCTCCACCATGCTGGAAGTGCTATTTCACAAGACTGATAGCTAGTAATTATTAAATCAAAATAAAGAATTCCTTTTTGAAGTATTGAGTGCATTTTTTATACTTTCTATAAATCTCATTATTTTTTAATGAATTTTTCTTGAAGAGGTGAAAATTTCTGATGTAAGTAAAGAAATTGTTAACATGTATTATTTTTTTCTTGTTTCATGTTTGTTTTGTGTTATTCTATCTTAAATTTTGGTGGATATTTTTGTTAGGCTTTGTGATTGCTCATGTCACCAAACAAAACAATTTGGTGGTAACTCACCCCAACTATGGAAAATTAACCAATATTTACCATCAGGTTTTTTAATGAAACTTTGTAATCTAAAATTGATGACTATCTTGTTTTCACCAGATATCGTGGATTATAAAAATTGAAGTTAAGAATATTGTTTATACAAATTTAAGAGAGAAAAAAGAGTTAAGGAATGATTAATAAAAATTATTCATACTAAAAGAATGTAATGTTAAAAAGTGTCTAAAATTTTTAGCTATTTCAGCCTCAACATTTAATTTTAACTAAAAGCTTAAAGACAAAAAGAGAGAAAAAAAATAGAATTTTACTTGATTTATTTGGGGTTTCCCTCTGCAAAACTGAAAATTAAATTTAGGAAAATAAAGAGGCAGTTATATGAAAACAGTATCAAATATATATCACATCCATGTGCACAGGCATGAGTTATTACAGATTATTATTTATGACCATACTTGGTGGTATTTTTTGTTGATAATTCTAGGTGAGTTATACAAAAAAGTAGTCGTTATTTTTAATTTCATTTTTTAGTGTTAACAAGTTTAGTCCTTTTCTTTTCATATTTTATAGTTAACACTTTTTTTAATGTTTCAGTATTTTCTATGCCATAACTTTTCAAGCATTTATAATTATTTTAATTTGCATATTTTTAATTTTTGAGTAAAAAATACTCATTTTGTACAATCATATATTGACTTATTTTGAAAACAAATATGCATTGTAACTTTTTAGCTGATAACTTTTGTCAAAATAATTTTTCTTCATAGCTTCTGCAGTTTTTCAAATTATTTTTCATTTATTTCAAGAAAATATTTTATTTTTTGAAATAAATTAAATATATCTACTATTAATTTCGGATTTTTTTTTATGTTTTTCTGTTGTTCTTAACACATGTCAGAAATAGGCTTTTCATCATAAATAATCATATATGGAAAAGATATCAAGCATTAAAGGCATCAACTCTCCTAGTTGTAAAAAGTTTTTAAAAATTCAGTTTTAAGTATTTCTAATTTTTCAAATTCATAGGTTTTATGCCATATATTTGCTGGTATTTTAATGTAGTTAAAATAAATATCATTAACTATCAGGATAAAATTTTGAAATGAAATTTAAAGCAATAATATCAAAGATATTATTTGGATATTTTTTCTTGCTTTATTACATGAATTGCAATGAGATTGACATTCTATGTAATACTTCTTGGCACTGTCAACTTTTAAAAAATAACATTAATTATATCAACTGAATAATGTTATTTTTTAATTCTTTCTTTTAAATCTGAAAGGCAACCTATAATACTTTATTAAAATTATTGAAAGTAATAACCAGAAGCTTTCTATATTACCATAGTATTAAACATCTTTATAAAAATTCTAAATTAAAATGTTGTCTGTTTAAGTTTATATTGCAATGAATATTTTAAATTTAATTTTCTACAAAATTTTATTTACTTTTTTATTGACAGTTTTAAATTGTCATCTACTTATTTTACTTTATCTATTTTGTAATAAAATAAATATGCACATGAACTCTTGCTTTGTTGAAGTTAATCTGCATTGCAGTAAATAGTGGCTTTTTTTTAAAATTAATTTTCTACCAAATGTGATTAAATTATCCTTTTCTATTTTATTAGTAAATGTTTATTTAAGATGAATAAGCTGTGATACTTTAGAAGTAGTGTCATTGCTCATTCCTATTAAAAATCATCAGTTTAATATTTTTGGAAAATAGGTCTATAGATTATATAATAGCTACAGAATAGTACTAATTAAAACTTTTTGAATTAGTTTGTCATATTTATCTGGACCTAAAGTCACTATTTAAAGTTAATTGATAATAGCAGTAAATAGATTTTTGAAATTACCTTATCAATTTATTTATTCTCAAATATTTATCAAAGTTTCGATCATTTTCATGTGAGCAAAAATGATTTTTAAAAGTCTATGCCATGATCAGCAAAAATGTAAAAGACTGAAGATGAGATGAACTGATAAAGTTGAAAGATAAGAACTTAAAAATCAGTAATTGAAAAGTACAACACAGGGCAGATTGTGTTGAAGCTGAATTGTTAGGAAGACTATTGTCAAACATGAACTGTAATACCAAAAAGTTAGTTATATTCAAGAAAATTTAATTTTTATGTAGTTTATATCGATTTTCTTTAGATAGTAAGTGAAGATTAATATTTGATCAGGGAAATCTTAGCTTAATTTTTGTTAACGAAAACAAAATTATTTAGTAAACACAATTCTTAGAATCTTGTGTCACTAAATAATTTAAATTTTATTATCTTCTAAACTTTTAATATTTAAATTGGAAAACTGTTTAGCAATGCTTTTGACTCAGTAATATTACATATTTAGATTGCTGATTATTATTTATTTGCTAAGTATATCATTCTGATTTTTTTTTTACTTCAGGATGCAATATTTTACTACAGCAGAGCTAAAATGTACAGAACAATGCAAATCATTGCTGTCGAAGGAATTAAAAGGCATCCTCAAAATCCTGTGTACAAATTATATTATGGCATTTCTCTAATGCATGAAGGTATTTTATTTGAATTATTTATTTGTTGTTGATGAAAATGACAACTGCTAATTGTTAAATGAATACAATTTAATATATATATATATGCAATCAAATTCTTCAGCTGAAAGGGAGCTATTTCAAGAGATAAAAAAAAGTAATGATTTAAATTTGATTAGCTTTAAATAATTTTAAATAAAAGCTCTTTTTATATGTCGGATGTATAAATGACTTTTTACTCCTTTTTAAATTTTACTAGTGTATTACTGAATGTGATATTGATGTATATTTTTAAGGATTGAAAAAATTAATTTTATTTTATAATCAATACATTAAACTCAATCCATGCCTGAAATATGATTAAAAAACAATGAATAGTTTTAAAATTCTCTTTTAAATATTTCTGTAGAATTCCTTAGGTCTATATGATTTGTTTACACTGCTTGATGTACTTATGTCAGCCATTAGGTGCTACTAGTATTTTGTCTCTCTGGTACTGACTTTTAGTGCAATTAATTTGTCCTTTGGTAAATTTAGTGAATTTAGGATAAATCAGAAAATTATTGTGAAACAAATCTATAAATGATATAGAAAAACATGTTTTATTTATTTCATTTAACATATTCATTAGTGACAAATGGCTTGAATGATGTATGGTTAAACAAAATTGCAGAAATTACTCTGGCCATGAAATTTCTTAAAAATTTTTGATTAATATGGGTTCTACATTCATGTATAAAATTTCTGAAATATCTCTTACTTTATCGGCAACTTTCTAAAAGGTTACAGTATAATGTCCTTTGATTTCCTATAAAATCCAGTGCATGATAATTTTTAAATATTTGTATTAAACTAAGTTTACATTTACTATTTAACTCACAATTATGTTTTTGTTCTATAATGCTGTCCATTTGACCAAATTAAAATAGGAATGCAATATCTTAAATTACACAATTTTTATTTTTCCTGTCAATCTCAACTGTAGTTAAGAATAAATTTTGTTTATTGATCATGATTTCTCTTATTTGATATGCAGTGAAAATATTATTTTGATTTTGAATACTTAACAGTATTTTATTAAAATGCATTCATTGACAAAAACTAGTTTAATGAAGATCTTTCATAATTAATTGAAAATTTATTTATATATTGGTGATTCTTATGTAAATGAGTTAAAATTTTGTTTTTGAGATCAGTAGGATAATTTGTTGTTGTAAACTTATCAACTATTGTATTAGATTAAACTTTTACTAATTAATTATTATTTGATTCTCAATTATTTGTAGTGGTTATCTGTTTGTCGATAACTTTAAATTCACAACAGTTGATAATTTTATGTATTTGGGTACAATTATAATTTTTTCAACTGCTATTTCAGAAGTTAATTGCAGAATCTGAAAGGAACCATTGTTATTTTTCTTATCAGTATCTGTTAAAAAAATAAACTGATCCCCAAAGCAAGAGAGAGAAGGCAATTAAACAAACTGTATAGAAAACAATTATTCACCCTGTGATGACATATGGCTGTAAGATATGGACTTTGACACAAAAAGACATAAACAACTTACTAATTTTTGGGCAGAAAATACTTAGCAAATTTTTTGGTCCATTACAGTTAAATAATAATTGTTAGAGAATTAGAACTAATGAATTAGAAGCTCTCTTATCACTCATAAAAATATAGAAAGATTCATGAAAGCACAGAGACTTTCACAACTGGGACACATTAAGAGATCATCTGTTAATTGAGTGCTTAATATCTTGTATTGGGGAAGGTCATGTGCAATAGGCCAAGGGAAAATTATTTTGATGATGTCTTAAATGACCTTAAAACTGTAAAAATATCCAACTGGATTGTGCAATAGGCCCCACCCTAGGCTGTAGTGTCAATAAAGAAAAATTCTCAATTATGTTATTGATTCTATAATGTTGTTCATTTCACTTAATTTAAATAGAAATGCAATACCTTAAATCATATTTTTTTTCCCATTCAATTTCAACTATATTTAAAAGTTGTTAACTGATTCCAATCTGATATGAATGAAATTATTATTTTGATTTTGAATATTTTGCAGTAGTTTATTAAAATATAGTTGATAAAAATTAATTTAACAAAGAGGTCTCAAAATTAATTGAAAACTTGTATATATGTTAGTAATATTGATGTAAATCAGTTAAATTTTTTTTGTTTCAGATTAGTAACATAACTTGTAAAAAATTAATAGTAGAAATTTGCCTTTGTAATTCTTTTACTGGCATCACAAAAGTAGGATGGAATTCATAATGCAATAGTCAAATGCAAATAATTTTTATGCATTTTCAAACTGGTTCATTTTTTCTTCTAAAAATCCTAAATTTCATACTACTTTTCTAATGTTCCATACATTTTAGGCTTTCATTTTTTGATTTTTGGAAGTGTTGAAAAACAACAGAGAAAATATTTCCTTCAAAACAAAAACCATCACTGCATAGTTAAATCTTAATTTTCTCTTAATTTTGAGATAAGAAAATGATACAATACTAAACATGGATTATTTTAATTTTTTCAATACTCTCATGGTTTGAAGCATTGAGAAAAAATTGTTTTAATGTAACTGTGCAAATCTTTTAAATTTTAATTGCATTTTAAACTTAAAATTTCAAGTTTTAGCATTCTTTTTTTTATGGACATAATTTATATAAATATGTTGATAACATCAGAAAATAAACAAGAATTATTTTTTGTATATGATATTGTTTCAATATTTTATTTTGGTATTTAGAAATGTACGAAATCAAGAAGGATTTATGCAGATTTTAACATGTAAATAATAAGTTGATTTTTTTAATAAGGCATACACATATATCAAGTAGTAATTTCAGTAAAAAATAAAATATTTCTGCTTATAAAAAGTGGAAATTGCAGGATTATTTTAAAACCATTTAATTAGGACTCTATACAAGAGAGTAACAGTTTTTTTTTCTGAAAAAGAAAAAGCTTATTTTTTCAGAAAATAAAACTGTTAATATAAAAAAATAATTCTGTTATATAAAAACTTGAGGAATGGAATTAAATATTTTTTAAGTTTTAATCAGGTTTATTTCATTACACAGAATTTCATTTAACATTTATTAATTACATGAAAATTAAAAGTTATAGTATGATTTATTGGGAAATACGTCAAATAATTTTTTCAATTTTCAAAATTTTAATTTGAAATTAATTTTTGATGGGAAAATATTTAAGCTTAACTCTGCTTAAACGAGCAAAATTTGAGAATGTTCTGATTTAGTTAGTGAGAAATTGCTATATTTTGCAAGCTTTTATGGAGAGGAAAATCTTCCAACATTTTCTCAAGATTGACAAACATAATCCCAATGTTCTAAGTTATTTTTGCTCTCATGGTATAATCGACATCGTAAATTAGTCATATATGCCATCTTGATGTGTTCCACAAAATCCTGTGTTTTCAATGCTGGATAAATCTTAGATCTGTGCTGCAAGTGCTACAACTTGGTGTGCATGTACCGGAGTTACTCGTACTGAGTATACAAGCACCTTTGTGTTGGAAAATGGCTAATGAGAGTTATACTATTAGAGGTAATACATATAATGGTAAAATTTATCATTGAGTTGATATTAAAATTATAAAAGGTTGTAAGAATATTATGAAAAGTTCTTTAATAATGTTAATCAGTAATCACAAGAAATGGGACCCCAAACCAATACTTATTTTGAGTAGGCAATGCAAATCAGATTGACTAGGTTATAAAATTGACCACATCTAGTAATTCTCAAATTTTTCTCTATTGCAACTCCTCACATTTAAAAATTGAATATTTTTGTTATCTACCTATGTATACTGAATTAAATGTCCTGATTATGGTAAGAAAAGTTTCTAATCTATTCACACACACGCATGCATGCACACATGCAAATCTGCCTGAAAATATGCATTGTAGTGAATGAGCATTATCCTATTATTTGCACTATAAAATCATTCTTGCATTAAATTAAAGAGCCTGTTATCTAAAATTATCCTTATGCAGTATGATACTGTGCCACACTATGGCAATTCTGTTCATTGTGTTTCAGGTCATCAGTACTTTCTTCCAGGAACTTTCTTTTCTTTCTTTTTTGTTTTTTGAAACAAACTGTTTTTTTATTTCCAAACTAAATCTGTATTTGTGATCAATTTCTTTCAAACTCTAAATCTCTTTATCACTATTCTTTCCTTTTTTATACATTTTTAAAATTTTTAGAAACTTTTGGCTCCTATAGTGTGTGTGTGCCAAGCTGGCAGCTGAATGGTTAGCGCTCTTGCCTTCGGTTCAACAGTTCGTGGGTTTGAATCCCACCTTGGGCATGGATGTTTGTAGTGGTTTGGAATCCACTTTAAACCATAGGTTCTGGTCTAATTAGGCCCTCATGTGCAAAAATGACTTTTGAGTGACAAACAAACCAAACCAAATCTATAGTGTATGTGTATATAGATTTATATAAAATTTGATTAAACTAAAAATGAAGTAATCAGTAATGTAAATTCTTTGAGAGATTTTTTACAGAATAAATGTAAATATAAAGCAACTAATATGCTATTGTAAACAACTTCTACCAAATTATTTTTCTGCTTGAGAGAAAGAGATTATTTTATATAATAAATTTTTATTTTCTTATTTTTAAAGAATGAATCGTACCTATGACAAAATTTATGTTTTTTGTAGTAAAGAAATGAAATGTGTAATATATGGGGACCTAAAAATTAAAAGAATTCTAAACCTCTTTATGTTATAAATTGATCATAAGAATATATAATTTTGAAAGCTATTATTCTATAATATCCTTGATATTTCTTTCAAATATTTTGCTGAAAATTCCTTTCACCATTTTATTTTAATATAACTATGCATTGCAGGACGCAGTGGTGAATCTGAAGAAGCATTGAATGAAATCAAAGACTTTTCAGATGTTTCTTTGGCTTCCTTAATTTTATTAACACATCTTGAACAACCACAGCAATCTTTTGGTAAGTTTTAAATGCTAAATTTATGTATATCAAGAAAAAAATAAAAGGGCATTGAAAGATGTTAAAGTATATTTTTATGTGCTTATTGTTCTATTGCTGTAACATATAAGTGGTCAAAAGTCACTAGGTTTTTAAATTCAGTTTCTGAATTTGCATTTAGAAATATTCACTTCATTAAATAATAGTTGTAGTGTTCAAGTATTTTTAATCGCTCATTATTCCTTTGCAACTCAAGACTCAGTCTTTTGCAAACATTTAACCCAAAAAATTTGTTAAATTTTTCTTCTGAGTTTATTTCTAGAAATTAGGGAATCTACATAATTTAATATTTCAGAGGACAAAATATTGAATCTTGTTTTGAGACTGATTTGGCTGCGTAATATAGAGCTATTCCAGAGTATAATGCTTCCACAACCTACGGTTGTAGTAATTTTTGAATTTTCAATTACAACATTCTCATGTTACAACCTACTAAATGTCCATTGATATGTGTTATGGCTGAGACAATATGAATCATCAGTTATAAAGAAAAGAATGGACGTCTTTCTCAAATTTTGCATTATTGGATATTTTTCCTGGGGTGTTGCTTTAAAGAACTGGTATATGAGTTTTTTTTGAAGCTTTGCTGGAAGAATGCTTATAGATTGTCAGGTGACAAGTATTCATCCCTTTGAATTCATTTGCAATTTATTCATTCCTAAATCTAGATTTATATTATGACTTAAGGAATTCAAATTGAGCACCAATAGGAAATGTTCCTGGTGACAGCTAATTTTTTCTTTCAGCACATTTTCTTATATAATTGTATTAGAGTATACATACAAATCAGGAAGTATTGTATATAATTTTTTTTCATACTCAAACTGTCATTTGGAATTAAATTACTGTTACTCAACACAACTTTGTAGTTGATTTTCCTCCATATCTAATTCAATTTAAAAGATAGCTTTTTAATTTTATCTTAGACACTTTGCAAGTTATGTCTTGCAACACATGGGCACTTTCCTATCCTGACATTTTTTATGTTCATACTGTCTGTGTTAGAATTCAAATGGTTCTAAATTTAAGGGATAGATAAGTCTTTACTAGGTACCTTAAATATATAATTATGTTTGTTTTAAACTATATCTATATTCCTGTATATTTCAGGAAAATTTTATATATTTAAAAATAAATCATGAAAAATGAAAGAAGATTTTGGTAAAATTAGTTTATTCCTAATAAGCTATGTTGCATATATTGTCAAATTAATAATTTTGATTAATTTAATATCATTTTTGCTTCTTATAACATGTTTTTATAAAAGAGTAATGTAATGTTGATTTATTTTTCCTTTTGATAGAGAGTATTTTAAAAGGAAGAGCAAAGGATCTTTTAGAAATTGCTGGAGAAATGGTAAAATTTAATATTTGTTTACAATGTTTCAAAGTATTGGTTTTGATTTAAATTTTTACACTATCTATACTTGACATTATGTAATTCCACCGTTTTCAGTATAAAAACAGCCCTCTTATTAAATTAAATAGATTGATTAAAAATGTTACGCAAATTCAGTTCTTTGGATAAATTTATATTTTATTTACAAAATTTATATAGATAGTTTATAGCTATCTAAATTTTGTCATTATTTGCAGATTTACAAGGAAAGCTACACAAATTTGATAAAATCGCATATATTCAATTATTCTTAGGGTTATACTTTGTATAATGATAAATTTTTGATGCGATGAATTTTGCAAAAATAATTTTATAAATATTAAACATTTAAAATTTTCTTTAATAAACATTATAATCCTGTTTTTACTGTAAAATTTTCTCTAGTAAATGTCAAATTGATATTTACAGTTAAAACTTTGACATTTGAGTACAAATTTAGAAAATTTGCAGACATGCTATTTGAAAACTTCACGATTGCATCTTTTTTTATAATTTATTGAAATCAAAATTAAAGTAAATTGAATTCACCATAATTTTTATACATAAGAATTAAGTTTCAAAATATTATTTTTTAAAATTGGATTGACTTATTAGATTTCATGTAAATTTTTGTTGCAAACAAGATTTTACATCACACTCATCAACAATTATTAACATCAACAATTATTACAATCACACTCGTTTTTATTTTTAAGATGCTTTTTTATTTATTGAAGACTTTATCAATGAAATTAAATCAAATCTGTGGAACAGGTGGTCGCGCGTTAAAAGATTATGTGTGTGTGTGAGAGAGAGTGAAAGTAAACACATGTGGAACAAATAAGTATAAAAAGGATATACCAAAATAGTTACAGTAAATTTAACTAATTTTCCTGTCATGTTTCTAATTGAATAAAATTATTTTAAGATAAAATAAATCCTTGATACTTTGCTTTTTTGGCATATTTTATTTAGTTTTTTTAAAACCTAAACACAGAATTTTAGAATAAATAAATGTTCGAAAATATTTTTAATACATTTCTCTTCTATCATTGTATGTTTCTTATTTTAGTGTGTTTATTATTTTAGTGAAAATTATTTGTTTGCAGTTAAACTTGTGTATTTTATGGAGATTAATATTAGTTAAAAAGAAAATTAACCTTGTAATAAGAGATTCAAATTTATATGCAATCTAGTTACTAAATGTTTTTTTTTTTTAATTTAGATTAGAAGAAATGTTGGTGTTAATGTATTAGTATATTTGTATAAGGAAAAGAAACAAAGAACTATACTCTTTATTTTTATGAAAAGAATTAAATATATTATAGTTGGTAATTATCTTTGAAAGTATTACAATATATAATAAAAATTTTGTGCTACATTTTATGCAAAGGAATTATAGTTAAAAGAAGAAAACTAGAATTATATAGTTACATATATTAAAGTTTTATGCTTGCACTTATGATCCTTTCGTTGAAATTTCAGTACTAAAAATAGCTTACTTTTTAACATAACATTTAGTCTGAGATTAATCATATTTATTATAAATTGGCATATTTTAGGCTCTGTATCTGACTGGTGTTGTTTTTGTATTATTAAATAAGCCTGACAAAGCTAGAAATTTTATAGTGAAAGTCATAAAAGTTCCAGCCATCCAGAAAAAGGTTTGTTAGAAATTTGATTCTTATAGTAGTCTTTCTGAGATTAATAAAATATTTATATAATATTATGAATTTCTGTGTGTTGAAATTTACTTTTTCTTTAAAAATTAAGTCTTCCTGCATTTCAGTTTTTAAAAATTTATACCGTTTACATTTTAGATGTATTTAACTCTTTCTCAGTTGTTTTACCAAGTTGTATTACATTTAGAAATATTTTCAGTATTAATTTCTTTATTTAATACATTTATAATTATTAGTTTGTTTAATAAATATCTTGTAATAGAATGAAATAATTAGTTCTGTCTTCAAAAAATTGATTTTGGCAAGCAATCTATTATTAGTCAGCTACATTGTGTAACTATATGGATTAAAAACTATTAACAAATCTTATTGTTTGTTTAGAGCTCTTGTAAATCAATCTTTTGCATTTAGTTAGTCATCTGATTTTAAGCTCCATTAAGAAAAATTTTATTTTATAAAAAAAAAATCAAGAAATTGTATTTATTTTATTTTGGCTATGATAAAAGTAAGTTCTTGAAGTCATTTTATTATGATATTTTCAGAGGCTACTTAATTTATCAACTCTATAATGTCATCTTTGTATTCAACAAATTCTAAAATTTATTTTTAAAACGGTTCCCATCACACTCATTCTTTAAAATCCAGCAATAAAAGTGAGGATTTCAAAAATAAAAGTTGTGATATCTTAAATATGAAATGCCGAACTGTAGGCAATTAAGTAAGTATGCTGGTATCAGATAATTCAGTAAAATATATAATTGTTGATATATAGGATAGAAAAACAGAATAAATTTCTATGTATTATCTAAAATCATTTCTGATTGCAAATGATTGTATTTACATACATAAATTAAGTTTTACTAAGTTTTAATGCCATATGATGTTTAATTTTCTTTTGGATTTGAAATTTTTTCTTATGATGATGTATATTGATGAATTCACAGAAAAGGGCTTAGCATTAAACGATTCCTTTTCTTAATCACTTTATACAAAAAGTGCAAATCTAAATTTAATGCAATCACAATCTTTCAGGAACATCTTAATATCATCATCTTTACATTCCTTTGTATTGTACAGAAAAATTGAAATTATGCCTGAAAATATTTTTTATTCAAGAATATATGATAAATGATAATTATTAGAATGAAAAGGAATTTGAAATATTGAAAAAATAATCAAAATAAAGGAAGACAGGAATTAGTCTATTCTCTTTGACCAAGAAACTTCAGTAACTAGAGATTTTTGATTTGTAACTATTTAATGTAAAAAGAATATAAATTATTAATTCTATATACAACAGTATTTGAAATAAAAACTTTTTTCTTAATAAATTATTGCATTTTATTTTTAAATTATTTTTTCAACATATGCTTGATCTTATAGATTAAAAGTATTGTTAATATTTTTATATTCAAATTTAAATATTAAGATATTTTCTTTTATTGGAGTAATTTTAATATTTGTTTTAAAAGGCATCTGTCTTATTGGGTTGGATTGAGATGCTGACACATGATGGATCTCCTTCTAAAGAAGTATGGAAATATTTCGAATATGCTGATAAGTAAGCTATAGTATGTTGTATTGCTGAGTAAATTGTTACAGTTTGTTAGTTTAGCCTATCATTAAAAATAATTTTGCTTGAAAATATATTATTAAATTGATTATAGAAATAAAATTGTTTGTTGGGTTTTATATTCATTTTAAATTTATTGGTCTTTCTATAAATCATCTTCTCTAAATAATTAAGCCATCTTATATTTAATTTTGATTTTATTTATAATATATTTGGAAATATTTAACTGTACTAAATTTCTTGTTTTTTTTCTGTTTTAAATATTCCTTGTATGATCATAAATAAAGCAGACAACAACTTAAAAAGTATTTAATGCACAACACATTATAAATATGATATTCTTAGAACCTAAAATCTTCATAAGTAATATTATAGTGAATAAAATAATTGGGGAAGTAACTAAAATTGTGAAACATAATGAGGATTAAGAAAATATATATCTTGAATTGGAAACAATCTTGTTATATTTACTTACACCTAATAGAAAAATTTTAAAAAAATTCATTTTACTGAATTTAACAAATTTGAACTGTATGAAATTGTTTTTGACTTTGTCATTCTATTATTTATTTATTTTTTATTTACAAAATATTTTAAAGAAGTACATTAGAAAGTATTATAAACCTATTTGAGCATTGAGAAACTGCCCATATTTTGATACTCCAGTAGTCACTTAGATTTTAAAATAAGTTTTAATTTTAAACATTAATAAAGCAAATAAAAAAATTTCAAATGAAACTATTTTGAGAAGTAACTACGGATATTGAGTTACAAAAGTAAGTTATAATGTAGATTTTAATTCAAGAAATTTTAATTTTTATTATTAACTTCTCTGTGTTTATTTTCCTTTTTTAATACAAATAAGATTATAATTCCTACAGAATACATTTTATTCAAATTACAATAATTCAGTGGCATAATTTTCTGTGATTTTTGTGATTTAATGAGATATTTAATTAAATTATTACAAATAAATTTAATAATCTGCATGCCTAGGTAATTCACTATCAAATTATATTCAGGTACAAGATATATCAATCCTATTATACATTATGTTATTATTTTAGCTATGCACTTGCTTAAGCTTTTAAGTATTATTTTTTATTTGATGATATTATTTTCTGGAATTTATGCAGAATGTGTATGTACTGAAATGAAAATGAGTTTACAATTATTATCGTTTATGGCAGTGGTTAGATGCTCTCTTCATTAACAATAATGGCTTTTCTAGGCTCACAAAAACTATTTTTTTATCCTACGTCGCTACAGCAGCCTTATCGGTCATTAGCCCTCTAGCAGGCTGAAAGAAAAATTAGCCTTATTGTGGAAGTTATCAGGTAAACAGTTCAAAAGAGAAAGGGCATGACAGCTTGTCAAATGAATAAAGTCCATAAAAGCTCCTGAAGGACACAGGGTACAGTAGGGCCTGTTGACCACCTTGATATGGCTTAAGTGTCCTTGGAGAAAGTCATGTCCAGTCAAAATTTTGAAATTGACTGTGAAAATGGAGCATGGAAGGCACATGGGGAATGGAGAGTTCAACAGAGAACCCCAAGCCTTGTCTTTAGTAATTTCGCTATATGAATTATTAAGGTTTTTGAGGAGTTTGATTTTGATTAAGTTGTAGATATGTTGGTATGATGGAATAAAATCAGGCTGTTGCAGTTTACATCTATTCTCTGCAAGGTCATCTGCTTTTTCGTTCCCATAGATATTACATTGGCTAGGTATCCACTGAAGAACAATCTCCCACAGCTCACAAAAACTAAGTTTTATTACCACCTAATTTACAAATAACCTCTCAACACCATAAATATTCTTTTAGTTTTGAATATTCTTTTAGTATTGAATATTCATAGTACTAGAACACATCTCTATACTTTCACTTCTCAAAATATACTGATGAGTTCAATGACCTGAAGCCTGTGCAAGTGATTAGTTTTGCTGTTTTCACTGTATTTACATATTTCTCTTTTAGTCTCATAAAGATATATGTATATATAGCTTCTGCAAATGATAAAATGATATGCATATATATTGTGTGAAAAATAATTTTGTAGTCATGCCCAAAATAATTTTTTTTAATATCTCACACATGCAATTGACTTTCTTCTTTATGCCAAATTTTAAAGGACTTAATGGTTATGTTAATTTTATAAAATCTTTTTACTTATTTTTACACAAATGTTCTTGAGAGTGTGTGCCAGTTAAACTTCTATTGAATAATATATGAATTTTAATAATTTGATGATTTTTGTTTTATGGGCTAAAACTGGCTTTATGAGTGGTAATGTCTGGAATATAAATGCGTTTTAAATATATAGCTGTAATAGCTCAATTCAAAGTATACCTGAGAATTTTCGCAGATATAACTACCAGTAGATAAAAACTAGTGTGCTATGAAAATTATCGAAAATAATTAAAATTATTATTTCATGGTTATACTTTTGTATAGGAGAATAGTGATTTTTATTTTTTGTAACATTGTGGGATAAACAGAAAGAAAAAGAAATTGTAACTATGATTTTACAGATTTCATGATATTCTATACTGTAATTATACATGTATTAAATGCATTCATATATAATGTCTTTTTAGCTTAAAAATGAGAAAAATCAAAGAGAAAATATTTCGATTGATTCCTTCTAAATGACTGTTAGACAACATTTGTTTGCAGTTTTGCAATTAGCAATTGGGCATAACTGCCTTGCAAGTCATTTATGTAGATTAAGTATCCTTTTGTACCCAAACTGTGTTTTATGAAAGAGAGGCACTATCATGGATGTATCTCACCTGAAAGTTTGTCAAATTTTGTCTGGAAATTAATACATTAAATGGTTCTCTGGATATAGTTTAAGATTCCCTACACTGTTTCTGTAAATTGTTATCTGTATGATCATGCAAGTATGGATGAAGTCATCACAGTCATCAGTACAAGAAAGTACTTTATTTATAAAAACAACAATGAAAAAAATTTGTGAATAAATTCTGATGCTCAGTTTTCTTTATCAGTTTGATTTATATTGGTGAATATTTTTTCGAAATTTTATTTTGATTTGTAAATGGAAGAGGCATGTTTGAAGAGACTAATCTAGTGTTTGAGTCTAGATTCATCGTTAAATATATAAGCATTAAGAAAATATAAATTTCTCAAAGCTGTGAGGAAACAGATGAAAGTGAAGTGTATTTATTAATTTCAATAATATCACTGTAGTACATTTAAATATTATCACAGTAGATGCTTGATTTTGCAAATCCTCAATTTGCAAACAAATAATTTTATGAATTAGTTTCTGGTTCCTAACAGTGTCCCATAGACATGATGCTAATTTTAATTCCTATTACAAACTCCTAATCTTCAATTGTTTTTTTTATTGGAGATTTGTAAATCACTTGATGTTTGATAACTACCAGCACTACAAATGTTGAAGTTTGAGAATTTTTTGAGCTATTGACACAGAATTTCTTCCACCTAATATAACTTTCATCTTACAGGTGATGCATCAGAGCATAATTAATTCCATTAAATAAAACTTTTGCAAGGTACTTTTGCAAAGAGTGATCTTAATTTAGAATCATCATACGAAACTGAGATTCAGAGACACAGTGCATTTTGTCAATTTATATTAGGAATGCTGCTTGAGAAGAAGCGATTTTATGTCATTTTTGCTTTCAGTTTTTATCAAAGAAACCGCCTTAATTGAAAAAAAATCAATAATATTACCTGATAACTTTAGTGAAAACAAGTTACTGATCCATGAACTTTAACAAAGAAATTTGCTGCTGCCCAAAATTTTATTACATTACTTTTATGTAAATTCAGAAAAAATATTGGCTGATTATGGATTAGGAGCATATTGAAAGAGAATGAAAAAAAAAAATTGTTAATTAGACAAGAAGATACTGGCTATGACCTTCAGCAAAATAAGCTGATGAATAGTTTGATGTACTTTTTTGTAAAAAATAAACTGAAATGCTTTGTTACAACAAAAAAATAAAAATATAATTCCTGAAGTTTCATAAATTAAATGCAAGTAAAAACTGTTTTTATGTAGGAATTTTTTATTTGCCATGCGTTTCTTACATATTATATTTAAATTTTGTCTAGAAGTACTCTTTATTTACTAAAAGAAAAAAATTTGGATAAGAAAACTACTTTCATGATCTAAATTTTTTTCTATTTTATGAACTTGATTTTAAGAACTATTTAACTAGCCCTTACAAGTTTGTAAAGCTGAGCATTTACTGTGTCATGCATTAAATGACAAACATTCATATGTATAGAAAACATTGGAAAGAATTTTACTTATTTCATAGTGAAAACTGAGATTAATTATTTGAAATGATTTTTTGCTTTTTATATATAGTTATTTTATAATATTTAAATTTTTATGAATATTTCTCACAGCTTTTTTAATTAATATGTAATACAGCTTTATTTTTTAAGAAACTTATTACATATAACTTTTTCACAATTAAAAATTTGTATATTTCATAAATTTTTACACTTTCAAAAGTTCATCCCCTGAGGCAGTTTTTGGAAGAGCTAAATATTTTGAAAGACAGAAAAACTATATCAAAGCTTTAGAATACCTGAATCAAGCGATTGTATTATTCCCAAAATATCCTCCTGCATTTGTTGAAAAAATGAAAACTCATTTGGCTTTGGAAGACTGGGAGCAAACAATAGCAGCTGCTCAAAGGTATAATTTTGTATAAATTATTTGTATAATTTGATTCATATAATTAAAATATATTTGTGGAATAAATTTTTGTAATTAAGTCGATAGTGTAAAATTAAAAAAATTAAGAAGGGAACTGTATTTATCTGATGGTTCATTAAATTTAAATTTTACATGCTTTCCTATTTAATGTTTTCATTATATATTATTTATTCATTATTTTAAATAGAAATGCTTTTCAATTTATTTTGTGTAAGTTATATCCATTATTTTTTAATTATATAAGTTATGTCTATTATTATTTATTGTTAATTATTATGATAGTTCATTCAAAATATTTTAGCAGGTATAGTCCGTCATATCAAATGAAACACTTCAACATTTGGCTTTCAAGGAACATTATATTATAGATTTGGATAGAAAAGTTTAATACTGAAAAATTTAGTTAAATTTCACATTTGGTTTTTTAAAAATTATCGGGATAAAATATTTCTTATTAAAAAAAATTTAATAATCCTTATAGTATTATTAGAATTAATTTGTTTTTCTATTTACACCCTATATTTATGGAATCATCTTGTTCTGTTATGGAAAATTTGTTGTGAAATCATATACTTATTTTGTAATTTGTTTTATTTTTTAAAGTGAACTTATTTACAGAAGATTGATTTGTTAAAAAATTAATATATCAGTTCCTGGCTTTCTTTTTTTTATAGCTGTATTTGTATAGATGCACTATATAAATATTCTTGTTATAAATATGTGAATATTTTCATTGTTTCTAAAAAAGACACAAGATATGACAGTTTCCATTTTTGCTAATCAAAAAAATTTTGTATTTGTAATCTCCATAGGAATATTCCCTTTATATTTGCATTATGACACAATTCTTTTCATTTATAGTCAGAAGATCAGCAATGTTACATAATTTAAGCTACAGAAATTAACTTAATGATAAACGTTTTTGATTTAGAAATTCTTTAAAACTTTTGGAACATGTTTTCTTCTTGTTTCTGGATGTGACAGTCTTATTAATAAACTGATTTCTTATGTTTCTGGGACGTTACAGTCTGATTAATAGCATATTCTGCAAATAATTAGCTTGTTTCTTTGACAAGTAAAATGATTGCATATTTTATCTGATATTATTCTGACAAATTTTACCTAATTTCTGAATTTTGATGGAAATTTACTAAATTTAGAAAATATATCCCTTTTCCAGTCTCTTTAGATCTTTTATATAATTTTTGAATGCATAAGTGAATTGCAAATTTATTTATAAATACATTAGTGTGTAAGCTTTATAAAATAATTTATAAATTGTAATACATTATTTTTTCCTTCTTTTTACTAAGGTTTAATTGGTAAATCATTTTATAACATAAATGTAATTGAATTATGTAAACTATAACATTAATTATTGTAATGTATAAAATGTTATATAATGTTCTTTTTAAGTTTATTTGTTTCACATAAATAAGAAAACTGAAGCATTTCTTTTGTAACATGGAGTTCAGGTTCTTTTTTTAATATAAAATCATTTTTTGTTAAGTCTTTTATATTAGCAGTTTTTGATAAAAAAAATGTTCTGTTTTCTATTTATATATGAGATTTTATGATTAGACGAAGCTTCTGTATTAACTTGCATCCCTTTTCGATTTTGGAATTTAACTATAAGATTTTAAAAGGATTCTGAGTTTTGAATTATTCTGGGAATGAAGCAAATTGGAATTATAAGTTTTGAATAATATTTTTTTAAACTAAAAATTATTAAAAATATTTCTAACAATTATTTAAATGATGAAATTTTAAAATGTTTTGGGATTAGGACTATTTAGTTTTGTTTTGAAACTGTTAAAACCAGGAATATTTAAATTTAAAATTATGATTATCCATTATTATTGTTCTTCTGAAATCTTTAATAATTTCATTTTTATCATAAATTTATTTTTAAAATTTTTATTATTTGCGTATAACTGTAAATTTTAATATCTTAAACTCTAGAGCTTTGCTTTTGGATGGAAGTAATATAGAAGCCATGAGGTTCAGTCTAGTACACATGCTTACTCAAGAAAATAAGATAGACGAGGTAAAATTTGTTTTCATTAATTAAAACTTAAATCAAATGGTGTGTGCTTCATGATTGAAATTATTTAGTTTTTAAGGAATAAATATATACATATTTTTGTTTCCAATGCTTGGCTGCTGCTAGAATATTCCACATATTTTAGTATTACAAGGGACAAGGGGCAGAAGTAATAGGGCCCTCAGTGGGTGTGCCATCATTGCCCCAAAAGTGATAAACTTATAAGTGTGATGAAATTGATTTATTATGTTAAATAATAGTTATTTTTAAAATTAATCTTTTATATCTAATTTTCTGTCCAAATTTTAAATCTTGAAGTACTGTTAGTATTTTGCATTTAATAAAACATTTTTCAACTTGTAATGCTGTCAAATTCATTGAAAATATTAACTTCCAAATACATTATAAGTAGACAACTAGAAAAAATATAATTTATATCACAAGCATGAGCATGAATGCAATTTAATATCATAAAATCAAGGAATTATTGTTTGAATGATAATAATTTTAAATTTTAATCATTTGTTTATTATTTGCCTTATCAGTGAATTACAACTAATATTATGTAATTCTATCACATTTTTAACAATCATAAATTATTCTTTTGTAAACTAAGAAAAGAGTAATTTTATGAAATAATCTTATAAATAAATTTATTGCTTGTAATTTAATATCAAATGATCAGCTTAGTTTTATGATCAATAAATACTTTTATAATGTCATATATTTAATCGTACATAGGAGTAACAACACAAACTCTGAAAAATGTACTGAGAAATAAACAACTGTTTCTAAAATAATAGTTTCTACATTTGAATCATTGCTGTTTTCTGCATCAGTTCCTTTGAAAATTTTTCAAAAATAATAAAAGAAAGGCAACAGTCATTTAAATATTATAAGCTTGCGTGTCAAGCCAGCCAGCTCTCATAGACATTGTCTTACAGTGTGAAATTTAAAGCATAAATTTTGATGTATAATATATAAAAAAGTATAATTTTTATGAACCATATTATTATTATTATTATTATTATTTTTTTTTTTTGCTTTTTAATGATACTGTAGTAACTCATTTTCGTTTTCATATAAAAAACAGGGTATTTTTGTAAAATGGATTGAAAATATCTCTCATTTAAAATTAAAAAAAATTTAAAAACTTTTTTATTTTACCTGTGGAAAATAATTTTTAAGGGAGAGATTTATAATATAACATTAACATCATAAATTTTTATTTGAAAAAAGCTCATTTTACAGTTGGTAAAATAATTTATAATTGTTGCATTCATAGATTAATCATTATAAAAGTAGTTTGTTGTATTTATTTTAATTTTATACAGTTTCAAATCAATAAAATATAGTTGTTATATACCCGGTATTTTAAATTACTGAAAATTATGATTTATTTTAATTTATCACCTTTTTATCTATATTTATTTTGTATTTTGAAGAAAACTTATTTTTTCTTCAGCTTTCATAGAAAACTCTTTTTTTTCTTACAACTATATTTGCTTTAACTTTTAATGGTTAAATAGAAGTATAATTCATATACTTATGGAATATTATTATTTTATTTAACAAATATGATAATAAAAATTATGTTTAAATAATATTAACAGTTAATAAAATTATTTTCGTTTCAAATGAGTTAGTATAGTATTGATTATAAAAGCAATTGTATTAGTCAATATTCCTTCAACTTTGTATAATAAATACAAAAAAATTATTGTAGTAGTCGTTTATCAAAATTTTTTTTATTCAATCTAAAGAATAAAATATTTTTATTCATTTAAAATTGTAATTTTTTAAATCCTGAATGTTATTCTCCTTTCATCTCTGGTATATATTATTCTAGATTCTTCATAAGTGAATAAATGTTTGTTGTGATTATTCTGCTCATAAATTTTAATTTTCTTTTACCTTTTAATACTATTTTTAAACAAATTGTGTTATAATTTTTTTAAATTTTACATTTACAGTGTTAGTATTATTGTTGCTCATAAAGATAAATATTGTAATTATCTTGAATTACTGAAAGGTTGCATGAATATTACTAATTTAAACGATATTTTTTATTTATTGTACATTATTCATAGTACTGTTTTGCATTACAAAATGAAGTCTTATATATATCAACTAAAATTAATTGGAATGTGGTGTGGGATGTTTGAAAATTCGGTTTTGCTACAAAAGCATTAAACATCGAAGTCAATACACCTTTCATCTGCTTTCTTATGGATTCCAATTCATTCTGTATTGAGATGCGTGTGCCACTGAGTGCAAAAACAATACTTTTCTAAAATCGTAAACAATTTATTTTAAAATTTAAAGTGTGAAAAATGAAAGAAGAAAACATTGGATGCTATAATGTAAGCTTTCGTTTTCCCAGCAGTTATCCATAGAGGGCTATTTTAGAAGGGAAAAGAAATGTAAGCCACCATTTTTGAAGTGAACAAAATTCTGTAATGGTTTCCATTATGGATCATAAACTTTATAGTACTTCCAAATAAACTTTTATTCTGGTTTAAATAAATTATAAATGCTCTAGTGAAAATTTTAAAGTAAAACATAGCCTATATTTTAAGGTAATGAGTGACCGGCAATTCTGGTATAAGTGTCATTTTATTCCATGTAATCATTCTCAATTTAACACCATGTTAAAATTCAGCAGATAAACAAAAATATATGTCAGAATTAATTTTTAAATTTAAATAGAATATTTAAACTGATCAAATGTGTTTTGTAAATTAATGCTCCTTGAGATAAATAGTAAATTTTTTAATGAATAATAAGATATTGTTTCATATTTAACTTATTTTATTTATTCAAAAATAATGTAGTTATCTCAAACGTTGATTGTCGGATTTATAGAGAATGTGTTGCTCTCTGGATTTGTATATAAAGTTTTGAGCAAATATATCAGGAGACACTGATTTATTTTCTCAAAGTTTTGCTACATGATTCATAAGTAATTTTGTAATGTTAAAAACTTGCCATAAATGCTGTTAAGCTTGCAAATATAAATGATTAACACTGTGGTCTTCAGTTCAACAATACAAATACATATGTTCGATTCCCACCTTAAGCTTTGATGCTGATAGTGCTTTAAAATTCACTGTTAACTGTAAATTCCAGTATAATTAGCCCTCCTGTTAAAAAATGACTGTTAAGCCACTACAAAACAATACAAAACTGGCATTAAAAATTGCAAAAGTCATTAATGTAAATTATAATTTTATTTGAAAAAAATGTTATATTTATTCATAATAACACTTTATATTATTAACTATTGATTCTTTTGTGTACAGTAAAATTATTATATGATAGACCTTGCATTGAAGAATAATGTTGTAAAATTTGAGTAATTAAATCTAAAAATCATTTTTAAGAAGAATTGTAGTAATGTAGAAATGTGAATTTAAGTTTTTCTTACTGATTGAAATAAATAATTAGTGATGCTTTTAAAATTTTTATTTGTAATTTACTACATTTTCTTAATAGATTTTTTCTCATCAGCTATGAAGTCAAGTTTCAAATTTTGTTTTGTTTAAAATACAATTATTTGATGCCCAATTAGAAGGAATATAAATTTGAAATAGATTTTTTTAAAAATATGTTTAATTTTTTAAACAAGAATTTTTATTGAGTTTTTTTTGTGTCTTTTGGTATTTATAAAATATTTCATAACTTATTTATTTTTTGCATGACTTCAGAATTTTTTTTCAATAATTCTTGAGTTCTGAGTTTTTAAATTCTAAATTTCTGCTATACAAAATTAAAAATTTTCTCCTGCAATGATACTTATTAATATTCATTAATGTTTATGATGTTATGACATGCTTGAATATAAAATTTTTTTTAAAAAATAACCTAATATTTTTAACTGATAGTAAGGATATCATGATCAATTTCCAAAAAAAAAAAAAAAAAAAAAAATTATAAATTGTATTTGCAACTTGCAATTTTTTTTATAGGTGGAAGAAAAGCTGAAAAATTTGTATTTAACAATTATGAAAAATGAGCCAAAAAATGCAGATTTATTTTGTGAAACTGCTAAATTAATTTCTAGATTAGTAAGTATAAACTAGAGCATTATTTGATTTTTTCATTTTTGTATCAATAAAAATTAAAGTATTTTTATTTTTCATATGCTTGTGGCTCATCTTTTTTAAACAACTTACATTAGTCAGTCAGAAAGTCGATGACTAGCAGGGGATCTGAGGATAAATTCTCCCAGAAAAGTCCAACGCTCTCCAGAATATGTTTCGGTGAGACTTGATGGTCGCAGCATTTTTTACAAGTGGCATAGTTTTTTGTACAAGGTTTAAATGCTAAACATTTTAGATATCCACTTGAGAATCTGGCCAAGGCAGTCTGAGATTTTTGGTCACATTTTATTTTCAGTTGAGTTTCAGGAGATGTTCGAGAGTATCATTGGTGGAGGAGTAAAATTTGCCAGATTGAATTTAGTCTAAATTTTTCATTAGAGTAAAGTTCCTGATATGTAAGTGATGAACCAGTGAGTGTGTCTTCCTCACTGACCTCTTTGGCCAGTATATTTGTTGTCTCATTGCCACTACTAATATTTACATGAGATGGATTCCATTGGAGATGTTCATCATGGTCTTGGGAGTCATTTTCAATTTGAGCAGAATAGATATACTTGTTTCATCATTTATAGAGGACCAGTCACTGAGATGTTGTGCACTGTGGCTGTCCAAAAAATTCCATAGTTCTCCAAAATCACAGCTGCTGGAATTGATAGCAGCAAGCCCCTCTTTAATCGCTCTCAACTCATATCTAAAGACTGAACAAGTGTCACGGTTATATTACCTTAGCATTATTTCAGACTGAGGGGTTCTAATATAAAGTCCACTCCCAGCACAGTCTTTTGTATGACTACCATCAGTATACATTTGCACTGCATCGCAGGGGATGCAATTTAATTATTTCTAGAGCTGTCTAAGATCGGTTTTTTATAAAATAATCAAACTACAAATTATTATGTTTCTTTTATTAATATGTTTTAATCATTAATATTAACATTCTGGACTTAAATGGCATGTGTTATTACTAGAAAATTTTCTTCTTATTTTTTACTGTTAATATTTGTTATTTATACTTTCCTTTCTTTAATTTTCTCTTTTTGAACTGTTAGCTTTTTTATTTAATAATTATTTAAAATTAAAGATGTTTTATGCCTTTATATTATTTATAAAATAAGAGAGATTTTGTATTCCAACTAGGTTTTAAAATTTAATTAAATTACTTATAATTCTATATGAATGTATAATTGATCTTTGTTTACATTGATTGCTTTAGTATGTAGCTTGCCATATTAGAATCAAATTATTAATTTTCTTAATGTGTATGATCAGTATTTTACAGTAATTTTGTGTGATTTCTAATTTAAAAAATATTTAGGTATGATAATTTATTATTTCATTATGTATTTTTTGTCATATTTTTAAGTCTGGTCTCCACAAACCCATATTAGAAGCTACTTTTTCAATGGCAAAAAAGGCAGCTGAGCTGAAATCTTCTGATGCTGAAATAAATGCTGAACTTGGTTATCAATATTTGTACTTAGGAAAAGCAAGTAAAGCAGCAGCAATATTTAAAGCACACGCATGTGATAGAAGTGTGACAGGCAAGTTGTTTTCTTTGTTGTTGATAAAATTAAAAGTGCACTTAAGTAAATATGGTTTAATTGATCAGCAGATAATATATAAATATAATGTGTACTGATGCCTTTTCTAAAATAGTTTAAAATTTTTTTGATGTTTTATTTTATTTTTTAAAAACAATGAAATGATTTTTTAGCAGATAAAATTGCAAACTTATAATAGATTTTCTGTTAAAAATTCTAATTTTAAATAGTAGTTACTTTTCATAATTTGATTTTATAGATATTACAATTTATACCAAAATTAATTACTATTTTAGATAATTCCTCATTATCACAGAATAAAATTAAATGTAAATTAATACATTTTTAGTTACTAGTTTATTTTAAAGCTGTTATATTTTCTATGTAAGTGTGTTAAGTTTAATGTTACAAAATGTATGCATTTCTAGCTATCTTTTATTTTATTTATAATTTTTATATGCTAGATAACATGCTTTTATTATTGATTTGTACTGTAAATAATTATATATTTTTTTGTGAAAATTTATGAAATTTCTCTGAATTTCTGTATTTTCAAAGTGTCTATCATTTTGAAAACTCAAGAAAATTTAGTTAAAATCTATCAATTTATAAGATTCTAGAAATGTTTTTTTTATTTAAGGTTTAAAACCAGAGAATATGTATGAAATTAAATATAAATATTTTGTAAAACGAGTTTTTTACTATACACTTTTTATGTACTGATACTAAATGGAAACACTTTTTAGTTTATGTATTATTTCTGATTACTCTATAAGTATCTCAATGATTGAAACTATTGTGGGAGTATATAATACTTTTCTTTCATCTGCTGTAACACTGAAGGATTCTTTAGAAATTTCCATTGTATACTTATAAATTTCTGGTTTTGTTTCAAAATACTGAACTTTTTAAAAGTGTTTTTGTTGATAACTTTAAAATACAGTCTGTAAAAATGTTTTAAAACTAAACACAATTTAAAACTATAGTGATAAAAATTGGAATTTTATTTTTAAAAGTCATCTATTTTAAAATTAAAATTCTCTTGTTCTTTAATTATGAAGTAGAAAAATAGAAGAAGAATGTAAAAATTGTAAATCAATGAGAATTAATATTTTTTAATGGTTCTAAATATAAATATTTTATGTATTTCAAATTTCATATTTTAAGTTTGAATTTAAATATTTATAAATATAACTGTTAAATACTAAACTTAAAATTATATATATTACTGACATACGAATATACTTAGACATAACTATAAACACACATAACTGTATAATATGTATAATAAACTTGTAATAAATATATAATAAACTTAGAAATGTGTATATGTAGCTACCATTTAATAAAAAAACGCCTTTTGTTTATTTTTTGCATTAAAAAGGCATTAAACATTTCAAAAGGAATTAAAATTTGAAACGTGCATTAAAATTTGAAAAATTTTGTATGCATTAAAAATGTCAAAATTTATTCAAGACTAAATTTCTTTTTACTGAAGTTTATTGAAACATTGTGTGCATGAGAAAATGAGATTTATGGATTTTGCTGAAGATGCATATTAATATTAAAGGCACGATAACTGTTACTTGGAACTTCAAATTCCACTGTATCATCATCTCTGGCAATTTTCATAGTTAAATTGTATATTTTCAGATAGAAATGTATGTATAAAGTATTAAATATCAGTAATTAATTGTTTTTTGTTTTGAAACCTATTTGAAAAAGTTTTATTTTTCAAAGAAAACTACAATGTAAACTGTTATTTTAAATGTATATGTGGAATCTTTTTAAAACTCAAAGTATGTTAACGTTTGTTGGAAATTATCAAATACTTCATTGAAAATTTGCTAAATGTGCTAAATAAAATCAAACTGAAGATTTTGTGAAAAATTTAAAGTCAATTATAATAAACAAAAGTAACTATTTTAATATTTCGAAAATGGCAGGAATGTACTCTAAATATTTTACAATAATTTGCAGTCCACTATATTAATCATGCTTTTCTTTACAAATTAACTATTATCAAATTTCAAAGATTTTAAAGGTATTGATTAGAAGGACTTATGTGTGGATGGTTTATTTTGAGCCTGTAATTTCTTTTACTAAATAATAATTGCAAATGCTAGCTCAAATTCTTGATTCTGATATCGATTTGAACTAAGGTATATGGTTTCCGCTGGATGAAGCTTCATGACTGTAAGTAGGTAAAATTCTTAAATCAGTTATCCCTTTTTATGTGAAGCAACTTTATAATTTGCTTTAGTGTAAATCATCCCCTCATTGTTGATTTATTGTAATTTAATTTTTTCTAATGCAGTTATGCTAAATATATAAATTGCTTAGTTAAAGTAATTGGAAAAAACTATTGAAGAAACTGTAATTGTTATTTGTATAATAAATCCTTTTTAAATAAACTAACTGAAATCTGTTTTCCAAAAATGTTGGGTGTGGATTTTCTTTTATTATCTTTACAGGTTTAAAATATTTCGAGAAAAAAATCTAATGATGCATTAACTTTCATGTACCTTTATAATATAGTTTTGTAACTAAAGCAGATCATTAAACAGTGATATCATTCGCCTCAACAGAGTTTACTATTATTTTAGAACTTTATTTCTATTAAAAGATGAAACTTTTCATTTCTCTTATTCATCATTATGAAATGTATCATTAATCTATGCCAATAAATATTAATTTATTGTTAAAATAACTTTTCCATTTTTTATTTTTGAAATAAATTTAATATTACATTTGATATTATATTATTTAAACCCATGGTAAGTGCTTTTATTATTTATATTATCAATCTTTAAATTTTAATTTTTGCTTATATAATTAATTCATTTTTTCTGAACATTGTATGTGGATTTTGTAACTATCTATACATTTATAGTTTTAAAGTTTAAATTGTGCAATGCAGAATTTTCACAGCAGTTGTTTTTTTTATTAAATTTTTAAATTCAAGATTAGGTTTCCGTAAAAAAAAAGGTCTACACTCTAGATAAAATATAGATTTCTCTTTCTTGCATATATATTTAATTATACAAAAAAGTATAGATATCTATGTTCCTTTATCTAAGATTTATGATTTTTAAAAACAGAAATAAAAAGTAAATTTTTTCTGGCATTGATTAGATTTTTATATGCTGATGTACCACCACAATTTTCTAAACATTAGTTTTTCTTATAAGAGCAAATAATTAGCATTTGTTATGATCATAATACTTTACATTTTGTTTGAACAATTGTATTATCATTTACAATGATTCTAAATACAAACAATATTCCCTTCTTATTTTTGACATTTGTGTTTTTAATGCAATTCAAAGGCTTCTAACATGCAGAAGAAATTGAGTGGCAGCCTTTCCTTTATGTCTTATCAGTATTTTTTTAAAATCTAAGCAGAGTTACATCATAAAATAATTTATGTGTTTCATTACATTGTCCTACTTAGGCCTTCAAATCATGTGATTTTCTTTATTATCATACAGTTAAGGAAAAATGAATGATAAAGTAACAAAAAATTTTTTCAATACACTCTCCACACAATTATCACTTACACAACATTATTGATTTATTTACTAAAATAAAATCAACATATGTATAATTATGCTCAGAAGAACAACAATGGTTTGTTCTGAAGATCATATGTTTCTTTGTAGTTAATTTTTTACTTAAAAAATTTCTTCTTTCAACTTTTCTATAGTCTTATTGATAATATTCCAAACCAAGCACTTCTTAAGTAATATTTGAATTATTAATATTTTGTTGATTAAATTTTGATTAATTTTTTTTAAGTTTCTTTCAGAGAAGCTAGGATTTTTTTAGTTATTTTTAAGGTAGAATATTTTATTTTATTTAATTGAATAAATTTGCATGATTTGTACTTCTACTATTTGTTGGAGGTCTTCCATTATATTTAGTTTATTCTGAATTGATTGCAGAAATTTAGGAATGAAATATTTTACTTAAAGACTATTGATAATTGTTGGGTATAGAGTATTCACAAGATTAATAAAACTGTTGAATGGTGGTATTTGTTTGGTTTTATTTTGTTTGATTTTAATATTTGTTTGATTGAATTACTGACATTAAATATTTGGATTTGTACTGTTTTATTATGTTGTTTACTGCTATGTGATTATTTTTCTTTGTTGGCATAAAGAAAGTATTCTTATAACTTCTGAATAGGAAAAAAGAGAAATTGACCTTTCCTGGAATATTACCATCAAATTGGGAGAGCAACATTGTTCACAGTTTCTAGATATATTTCAAGATTTCAAGTTTCTTGCCTCAAGAATTCAGAGAGTCACATCTAACAAAGAAACAATATCATACATAATTATGTCAAGATCACCAAATTTTACAATTGGTTCAATGAAGTTACTTAAGAACCTCTCTTTGGGTGCTCGCCAATCCCAGATGCTTCCATTGGCCCTGTATTTCAGGGTGTAAAATGAGATTAACTACTCCAAACAGCACTTTTTCACTAGCTCACTGCCCAATGACTGTGAGCTTCGCAAAATTGCAATCATTGGTTGTTATTCTGAGGTGTAAGTTGCTTCAAGATTATAAATCCCAGGTTTTTATAACTGTCAATGAGCAATCCTTCTACTAACAATAACACTTGTTGAACTTTAGAATTATCAAGCGATTTCAACTAAAGAGGACTTGTGTTTTTTTTCACCCTCCATTTCAGAGTTTAGCAGTTGCATTCATTAATTTTCTTTCGACCTGACATATCGTTTTTCCATTGCCATGATGTTTCTATTGTGGAATTTTATTACTCACATTCTTTCAGCTTTTGTAGAATATACAAAATTGCATGAACTTATTTCACATAAAGATGGCATCTGACTACAATGCCACAGTTAAAGTTATTAAGTTCCTTTCATGAACATATAATTATGATCCAACAAATAACTGTGAACACTTTTATAGTTGTAGTTATGCATCTGTTCATATCATCTGCCAGATCCACATCTATAGTTTGGTCTCTGAATACTTTTTTCAAGATAGTGTAGTAACAATACTTGATAATCTATTATGGTAAGATTTTTCTTAAAATATTTTTTTATATCAACGTGTTACCAATAATTTGCATAGAATTCTCAGTGACTAAAAATTAGGTAAATGTATAGTCATATAACAAAAATTTGTTTCTCGCAAAGACATTCTTATGAATTTCTCACGTTTCATTCATTTCATTTCTCATTCGTTATTGTGAACTTTCTTCTTATTATTAAAAGCAAAGCTTATGTATGATGATTATTTATCAAGGCAAAGGTAAACAATATTTCTATTGACTGTGTTTGTCAACTGCTAAAAGATTATCTGCTTTTTTTAATTGTCTGTTCATGTGCATTTTCTTATTGAATATTCACATGAACGATAATTTTTCTGAAACCTTCACAGAATAGTTACAAATATTAAAAAAAATATTTCTTTTTATGAAACGATATATTCCATAGACATTTTAGATTACAAACTTTTTCTACTTTGTATTTGTTCTCTGGTGACATTAGCCAGCTCTTCTATAAAATGTATATTAATCATTTACATTTGACATATTTGCTGACTATATTGATATGTTTACTAATAATGTTTTCAGGTATCACCATAAATCACATACATTATTTGTAAAGGTATCTTCATTGTGTAATTTGGTAATTACATTAGAAATTTGTTATACTTTATTCTTTCCACATATATTTCATAAAGATAGATAATAAAATTGTTAATAAATGGTTTACATTGAATGAATGCATAAGTTATTATGAATGATCTCATAATGTACAGTACTATGAGATTTGTGTTTTACTATATGCAATTTATATATTAGATATCTTTATGTACAAGACTCATATAATTTTCTTGTTTTTAAAGGTTCATTGCAGTGCCTTATTTTACAAGAGGAATATGAACGAGCATATGAACAAATTCAAGTGTATAAGGAATGTGAAACTGAATTTTCCCATGTATTCATGCATTTCTTGCTTATTCTTTTACAAATAATAACCTCATCTTAAAATATTTGCATAATATTATTTTCTTTTTGGAATCTAGTTGAGAAAAAAATAAAATCATTTTATAATATAAGACTTGTCTTGACAATGAAATAGTCTATTAATTCAATACAAAAACTAAACTAGCTATCAAATTTTAGTTTACTATTTAAACTATAAAACTAGTTTTTTAATGTAGTTGATACTCAGTTTGAAATTTTAAAAAATATGTTTTATACTTAAATGTTGTTTATTTTTTAGGAAATGTTATATATAGCTGCCTTATTGACAGACAAAATGGCTGGTTCATCTGAATTAATAATTCAGTATTTAACTAATGCTTTTAAACTTCATTTGCAAAATTTAAAGGTAATATTTCAGAATTTTGTTTATATTTGAGTGTATATACATGAAAAGTTTCTCCTCAATATGTAAAAAATTAGTTTTCTCTTGCCAAGCAAATTTTATTACAGTCAATGAAGATTATTTTAGTTATTTTTATGTAAAATATTCAATGAATTTTTTCTTATAGTCATAACTACATGCAAATTAATCTAGTCATAAAATATAAACCATAGAAAAGTAAAGCTTTTTTATATTTTTTTTATTATATTTTTAAACCAATTTATATTTACTAGTGTTACTGTGAGAATGAGCATTCTACTGTGCATTCATAATTTTTGAGAAGGGTTCACAAATGCAATTATTTTACTCATTTTTGTCAGCAATTATGGCTCACTGTTATATAGCAATTTTTTTCCAAAAATACATCTAATTATGATGCCAATCATGCTATGAGATAATGAAATATATTATCACCACCACCCAAAATATTCCTGAAATTAGTTCTTATGATTGTAAAGAATAATTTTTATGCATACTAATAAAAGTATCCTTCATATTTTGGCAAAAATAAAGTGATGCTATAGCAATAATGCACAATTGTTCTACTGAGCTCTTTCCGTTTTTTCTGTGGTGGTTATTTAGGGCATCAAAATTTCCTATAGGCAAATAAAAATACAATAAATGCATGAGATGCTCCCTTATCACTGATATAAGATTTTATGATTGTAATGGCCAAAGACTAAACCTACTCGTGGTATACAATTGCTTGAAATTGTTTTAAAAATTAAAATGGGTACTTGTGATATAGATTATGTAGGGGCATGATTTCATCGATTTCACATCTTTCATAATTGATAAAGTTTATAGATCTAACCTAAGCACTTTGTTGAATAACATTAAATAAACTTGCATTTTTATTTTTAGTATTTTATTTGGATGCGTTCTTAAAAATTCTTTGGATTTTTTTCATGCCTCATAAATATGTAATATCCATCTAAAAATCTTTTCAAGGAGGTAGATAATGGATGTAACAAAAAAAATGCTATGAGTCTGTCTACTCTCATATGCCTACATTTCAAGCAATTCCAATTATTGTGCACACAAACAACGAAATTGCACAACTATATTAATTAGTCAATTCATAATGATTGATTAATTTTTATTTTTGATGTAACTGAACTAGTTATTTTCTTAAATTATCGATAATCTTCGAGAGAAGAATATTTTTCTTGTTTTCTAATGTGGTTGTTGCCTATACAATGTGACTTACTTTTTACTGAAATTTTTTACAACACTCATTCAATAGTCAATTTTTTTTCTACTGAAATAAATATCTGTTTTTAATCTTGCTAATATTGATTATTATCTAACTAAGCAATACATCAATTTATCTAAATTTTGATGCTCATCTTGTTCCAGATAAAGATCAGTGTTAAATTTTCTAGTTAATCAATTTCTTAATGTTGGTGACTTGATATTGCTTAGATTGAAAAAAATCATGAGTTAGTAAAGAACTTAAAGAATTAAAGGTGTTTGTTTTAGTTCATTGTTGTAACATTAGTATTTACAAAAACTGAAGAGTATTTGAAAAATACTAGGAATTATACAAAAGATTGTCAAATATATGCTTCTTAATTCTCAAGTATTTGGCTATTTTTTAATATATCCTCATAAACCATTGATAACTCTTATGTGTTTTTGTTATGTAATATATATATTTTTCATAAGTTTTAAAGTTCCTTTTTTATGAATCCGTTTTATCATTTCAATTTTAAATGTCTTTTTTCATTTATTTTGACTTATTTTCTCTTTTTTTTAAGTTGATTTGCAATTTTGACTCGGAAAAAGATTACTGCAATGAACACTGCAAACAAAAGTTTTTCCCATAATTTTAATTTATTTAGAATTATTCCTATGTTAAGGCTAGCAACTGAAACTCAAATGTGTAAAACATCTAATTTCTCTGGCTTTGATATCCAGTGGGAAAGGTTGTTATTATTATTATTTAAAACGGATATATCAGCAGCTATATGAAACATGTAATCTTAATATTGAAACATAAAATAAGAGCTGGTCCCATCATTAATTTCATTTAAAAAAGTACCTCTTTTACACAATTGACAATATTTTTTACAGTATACTCTTTTACTTAATGCTTTTATAACAATCATATCTGGTAAATGATTTTGTAATGATGGTAGAATATATTCATGAAATGAGCAATTTCTTCATTTTTACATTTCAAACGAATTAATTTGTTTTTATTGATTTTTTAAATGCAACTTATTTTTTATTTTCAATCTATTTTGAAATGTTAATTTAGTTTAGTATAATTTACTGTGGTTCATATAATTATAAGGACAAGTTTTTATCTCAAATATGTCAAGAACAGTTAATTTTTTAAGTTCCATTTAAAGTTAAAATAAAAAAAAAGTTTTATGGCATTTACAGTAAAAAAATATATTTAAATAAAGTTAACAAACATGAATTATGTTAATCTACAATTATAAGGATACAAAAATATCTAATATTTAATGAATAATAATACATTTTTTTGTGTGATACAAATGGGTTGAGTAATGTGTTCTTAATTACTTAAATTTTCCTTGTAGTTATCAAAATATTTGTTTTTATGATATTTTTAATAAAGTCTCTTTATGATTAATAACTATTAAGTAAACATTTAGAAATTTTAAGTTAATTAACACCCTGGAATTAAAAATAAATTTGGAAGACTCATTTTTAAGTTAATGTTTCTTTAAAATATTGTATCAAATTATTTTAAAATAATTTTGCATGTTACCTTTAAATACATAAAATAAAACATAAGATGACATTGATTTTTGCATATTACATTGTATAAATTTTCCCCTTTAAAGTGTTGTCATAGAATACCTAAATTTTGAAGAGATTTTCTTTATGAAGTTTTATTTTTTATTATATATATATATATATATATATATATATATATATATATATATATATATATATATATATATATATATATATATACATATATAACCTAATTTTGACATATTCCACTTTGAAGTTTCACTTTTCAACTGTGCTAAATTTTGACTGTTTTGTAACTTTCACTTATGAATTTAATTTTGTCCATTTGCTTAAGATTTAGATTAAACATTGAACAACCTTTGATTTTTGTAATAATATAAACTTTTCCCATTTATCTAGAAATAAATTCAGTGAAGACATAAAAATCATTGATTTTATATTGATATTTAAAAATATGCAAAATTAAAATTAATTAATTGAGGAATAATATTTGTGTGTACAATTTTTTTAAAACTGTTTATAACATAATGTGAAATAGCAATAATTTTGTCTTTTTTATATTAGTAGTTAGATATTCTATGTAGTATATCATATTTACAAAGACTCATATCTCAAAGCAGAATTGAAAAATGTGTTTTGTACCATCTTCCTAAAAATAAAAAGAAAGTCTCTCTTTTTGCGTGGGTTCAGAGATTGAAGAAACAACTCCATTCAAAGTCACATTTAAATACATGTGTTAACTCCTTTCCTTCAAGAATGTACAGATTCTTCTGCAATTAAATTCATGTAGATAACAAGTTTTTTTCATCAGGATTAATCAGAATAAAATTAAATTACAGATCTGTTTCTTGACTTCTTTCCCTTTTCTATTCTTTTTGTCAAGTTATGGGAGATTCCAGTAATTGCACATTGCAATTCAATTGATTTGTAACGAATTGTTTTCATTCAATTGTTTTTGTTCAATTGTTTTTATTATTTGAATTTTTAGAAATAATGTTAAAAATTAAAATTAAATTTTGCATAACATTGTATTGAGAGTTTAATGTTTATGAAAGATTTTCTGTTTTGATAAATAACTTTAATTTTCTTGAATTTGCTTATATATTTTATAACTGCATTTATTGTGCTAAAAATAAAGTAAAGCATTTAACAAATTCAGTGAGGTTTACTTTAATAACCAGTATTTTGTTAATTGTATCAAATGAAATAATTAAAAGTTATTTCCTTTCTGCTTATCTATTTGAATATTTCTTCTAGGACATTCCATGGAGTATGACATACTATTCTCTTCTTCAACCAAACCTTATTGAAAATATGAGTAAATTAGTAATATTGCATATTCCTAGCCAAGTAATTAATTTTTTTTTCATAAAATTGAAAAATATTTTATATTTTAAAATGTTTTTATGTTTTTTTTATGTATTATGTTTTTATGTTTTCATTCAATATTCTTTAAGTTTTTATATTTTTGAAAAATGTGTTGCTAATTTGGAAATAACATTTTTATACATGTACATTTTAATTGAAATTCCATGTAAAAATAATTTTAATTTTATCAAACTTATTTGGTTAAAAATATTTTTTATTATTCCTATATTTACCAAATATAGAACAGGTGGAAAGATAATGATATAACTTTTTGCTTATGATTACAAGGCATAATTTAAAGGATCTAATAATACACCTGATTTTATTATTTTTTATGTACTATGATTATTTATCAGCCCAAAATTTCAAACCAAATCTACCATGCATGATGTTTTTCTGTTTTTAAAATTTTGTTTAGGAATTGTTAGTACTGTTTAATTATTAAATTGTAATATTTTATTACTTTATAAATAGTTGATTAGTTGTTTTGATGAAGATATCTATCTGTACCACCTATATGTATATCTTCTTTGTACTTTCTGTTAATATATTTTCATTAATTTTTCCTCTAAATTATGTAAAATTCTTATTCAATTTTTAAAATCCATTTTTAATTATATTATGTTATCTATTTTAAAGTTATGTATATTAACAAATATTTGTTCTTTGCTTCAAATATATTTTTATTCTTTTTAGAAAAATGTACACTTTTACTGGATGCATGGAATATTATGCACATGGAATTTTATACAAATATTATTTTAGCAAAACAAAGATTGTGATAATTAAAAATTGTTTTTTCTTCTACATCTGTAAATAGTGCAACATTTTTGTTCTTTTTCTCCCCATGGGAGAATGGGGTATGTAGAATAGTAGCAAAGAGCAATCTTCTCAATTTTTAGATTTTGACAGACTTCATATGTATTTTACATGCGAATGGATAGCCTAGCCTCGTTTCGATTAACAGCTGGTGTACTCAATTTCTAACTCTTGCTTGGATGTTAGGTATTCTGAATCCCCTTTAAATCACAGGTATTGGTATAATTAACTGTGAGAAGGAAAAATAACCTTAGCTAACGTTCGGTCTCTAAAATGATTTTGTGGATTCCAAACTCTTCATCCACACTTGTTACACTAACCCTTTTTCCAACTTTTCCGATAATTTTTCTACGAGTGAAATCGTCTAATTGATTTCTTCTAGACATATTTCATGTAAGAATTCACTTACACTTATAGCTGATGTCTTAGTCTCCATCCTACTTATTATAATCTTGATCTACTGCATGAGCTTGGCTTATATTGAGATCGTTTATTGTTCCTGACAATTTCATATACGTGACCTTTCTATTGAATTGTGTGATTGAACAAATTTACTGCATAGTAATAATTTCGGAAAATTTCTTATTGTGAAATTTTGTGTGGTTTTGCAATGATAAGTTTTTAATAAGAGTGTTAGAAAAGGCTAAATGAGTCATTTTTATAGTACTGAATCATTCCATGTATGAAATCTTTAAAAGGAATCTGTTGAACTGAGAAAAATTTTATATTAATAATTTTTTAGAGTTGACATTTTAATGCATATATTCATATTAACTGAGATAAAAATTCTAGGTTAAATATAAACAAATCTTTGACCTGAATTTTTTTTATTTCAATGAATTTTAATACGTGCTTCAAATTGCCAATGCTTCTCTTTAAACTAAATTAATTCAATTTAGGAGTATTTTAATTCTATTCAGTCAACTTTTTTATGATAAAAAAACTGAAACATTTTATGGAAATTGTAATTTAATTTCAGTGTCACTTGCAAAGTATTTCTTTATAAACATTATCTTTATGTATTCATAAAGCATGAATGATAACATTTTATGAATGTATTCTGTGAATTTAATTCAACTAAAGAATTTATGAATTAAGTTAAAATATGTTGAATAGAAGTTATATAAAAATTTAATTAAATAAATTGTTGTTGTTGCCCTACATAATTTGTGCTTGCAAAGAGTTTTATTGAAGCATTTTTCTGAAAGTTGGCCAGCATGGTATTCTATGTTTGTGTAATGAATTTTTTCATATCAACTTTCAATGAAGTTTAATTAATTACACATATTGACTTAAAACTCACTATTAAAAGGCAATGTTTCTACTTTATATCAATGAATTAAATTAGAAACCTATATTTACAGTCACAATATATCTAAAATTCAATAAAATATGTAGAAATTATTTTGTTTTATTATTATAAAAATTAGAAGCTCTTCAAATTCTCTATTACTAAATATGTAAAATTCAATACTTAATAGTTTGTTTTGACTACATGTTATGTTATTTGAGGAAAAAGTATTTTGATTCAAAATTTTGTTATTTTTATTAATGTTTGCATTATTTTGTATATACTAATTTTTTTACTGGAATTTTGAGCAGTTACTGTTTTACTATGTTTACTTAATTTTATACATGTTTTTAGCTTTCAAAATCCAAGATATTATTTGCTGAAATATTGAAACTGTGCAAATCTGCAGTAAATTATGTTCACATGGCTTGTCCTGGTTTTCTTGGATTTTCATTTTCTGTGATTTTGGCAAATGTGAAAATGCTTGAAGGTAAATACATATTGATTGAAATTAATTAAGCTTTTACAAGTCTATTTGAAAAATGGTAAATTTTTATATTTTTGTGATTTTACTAAATGTAAAAATGCTGTAAGAGATATACATTTATATTAAAACTGATTAAGCTTTAACAAATCTCTTCTAAAAGATAGTAAATATCTTGCAATTCTTGTATATCTTTGAAGTTAAGTATTTGAATTAGAGCAAAATATTAATATGAGTTATATAATCTTTATAAATGGATACTTCTCTGGTCTGTATACATACTAGATTAGTATTAAATTATTTTATGGATTTCTTTATTACTTAAGGAATTATTACTAATATTGCACAAACTGTAATCATTTACTTACAAGTCTAAATAATAAATTCAGAAATTTGCATATCTGTGCCAGAGACTTTCTTTATAATTAAGTATTATTTATTTTTTATTAATAGAATTTCTTTATCATTCTTATTTTATTCTAGTTTGGTATTTCTCATATTAACTGTTAAATTGTTGTATTAATTTTTCTTTGAGTCTCTAAATTTCTTTTGGGTATGATATAAAAGTATTGATACATTGTTAAAACTTAAAACTGATGCTTCTGTTCAATTTATTTTATCTTTCAGATATCTATATGACATAAATAGATCAAAATATATTTCAATCTTAACTGTTCTTCAATTAAAACCTAAGACTGCAACTTACTGTCAAGGAAGTTAAGGCCTATTAATTCCTTCTTTATTAAAATGAACTTTAGTAATTAGTCCCTAAGAAATGAAATTTATTTTCCAGAATGACAGTAAGTACTTGAGTAATGACAGTAAGTAAGTACTCTGTTGTAAGCACTTTAGATTAGAGGTTACTGTGACTTTATAGCTTGCAGTTCTTGAGTGTCTCCTATAAATTTTGGAATTATATCATACATGTCTGGATTTTTCTCCCTTAAAATAAGAAATTTTTCTTATATCATTGTATTTTCATATTATTTTGAATTAATATTATTGTAAAAAATTGTTAACTTATGGATTTTTAAAATTTCTTAAACCGTTTGCTCTTGATTCCTTCTAATTTGCCACTTTATTTTTTCAGTTTATGACAGTTTTTGATTATTCATGGGATCTATTTGGAAAATATTCAGTGGTTTACAAATATTAATGGCAAATTTCAAATTCATAATTGGCTTTAAACAAATTAATCAGATTCTTCACTTAAACATATAATGTTAAGAGTCATACTAAATAATTTTTGGTTAATATTCGAAACAGTTTATGAGGAAGTAGAAAAAGGGATGAACTTTTCCTAAACGATCCCAATGATGAAAACTGCTAGTCTTATGTAAAAGTGATTTTAATTGTTACCAATTTATTAAGTCAATAAAATAAGTTAAGTCGATAATTTCTTTGGTTTAAAAATTAGAACTCTGAAGAGAGTTATATTTGCAACTGTATGTTTACAGGACTTTAAAAATTTTTTAATTCTGTACTACAAGTGCTCTAGAAGCATTCTAATACAAATTATCTTGGGTTATTCACAGTATTTCATATTTCAATGGTTAAATGAAGTATTTTATTACTCTTTGTGAATCCATTAAAATAGTCACATTCTTGCTATCTTTTCATGTGGTGCTCGCCTACACCATTATGTATGTATGCATCTTTTCATCTCCTGTGTCATATACTTTTAATAAATGATGTTGTTTTACCATAATTTGTTATATGTATTTGATTCAAGTTCAATTTTTTTATATTATTATAACAATTGATAGTTTAATTTCATTTTATCTGATTAGTTTTCTATTTTCAGTAGTTAATTTTTTTACTCAATTCATTTCATTATAATTACACTGCAGATGCTTCCTTTGTTAAAAATATGTTCTGTTCCTAATTTTTAAATTTTTTCTGTTTTAAATGTGTTTTCATTATTTTTTTTAATTAATGTAGTTACTTCAATATAGATTAAAAAATATGAGTTCTTACAGCATGATATGTATTATTAAATAATGAAGTATAAGATAACGAATAATAATTAAATAATGAAATTAAAAATAATTAATAAAATGTTAGCAAAATATTAGAACAGAATGCCTACTGAGTTTCCTCTGATTGAATTTGTTTATATTTTAAGGAGATTTACCATCTGCAAAAGCTATTTTATATCAGTGTGTTGATAAAGAAGATTCTAATCCAGAAGGACGTATATTGTTAGCACAATTACATCTAAATGAAGGGAATCTGTATGCTGCAAGTCATTGCTTAGAAGTCGCTTTAAGTTTTAATTTTGAAGTAAGTTATTATATTTTCGAATTTTTTTTTCACACATTATGTATTTTGCTGGGAATTAATTTACTTATGCAACACTTATTCATATCATATAATTTTAACTGCAAACAATTGAGCTAGAATGACAAATTTTGCAAAAGCATTGAATGTTACTATTTTTTGATGTTACAGTATAATTAATTGAATAACATTTTATATTTTCCATACTTAACAATTCCGTTAATAGATATAGTAGATTATTATATTTGCTACATTGGGTAACATACTTATCTTCATGACTTGATTCGCAGATGCCCACTGGATAACGAAAAATGAGTAGCAGTTTCATGCCTTCTTGTGGCAAAAAGTTAGTCAACCAAATGCCTGCCTTTATTAAAATATAAAAGAAATATTTGCCACATATATTTCAAAACTTGCATTTTTTAAACTGTTTTTTTGTTTAAATTCATGTCTTTTCAAATTCTTTATAAACTTTTCATGCTTTAGTGTTTTGTCATTTTAACCAAAGTAAGATGTTGTTAAATAAATTTGTTCCAATAATCTTTGTTTCATCGAAACAGTTTGCTACTGCATTGTGAAAAATATATAAAGAAATCTTTAGTGAAATCAGCATGTCATAAAAAGGATATGTACTAAAACTTTATTTATTTAATTTTCACTTAACTACAGTAAAATATAATGTTTATTTGTTTTAGAAATTTATGATTAAAGTCACACCATTTGCTATAGTTTTTATTACAATGGAAAAAATATGTGTGCATAGTTGGAGTTAGAATGGAAACTGAAGTTCTACGTAAAAATTTTAATTTATTCTGTAAACTTGACTGATAAATGCAACTTATGAAACTGCAATTGAGAAGCTGTGGATGTTTAAATGAAACACTTGTAATTAAACTTCCTTTTTCATTAATTGGCAAAATTGCTTATTTTTTTACTTTATATTTGTCAAGCTAAGAAATAGTTTTTGCTGATAAATAACATGATTTTTTACTTTATGTTAGAACTTCAATTTTAATTTTCACTTGTGAAGTTCTGTTTCATTTTGTTACCTTTCTCATTTTGTTCATGTACTTCATTTTACTTTTTATTAATTTTCATAATAACGATATGAATTTTTGTACTTTTGATAATGGAAAATAATATACATTTCATTGTTTAAAATTAGTATAATGGAAACATTCAATCAAATATTAATTTTTGAAATTTGTTTTTTACCTAATTATGTCATCATAATTAATTTCATTGGTAGATTAAAAGTTTTTACCTATATCATTTTTATATTATTTTGTATATATTTAATTTTAGTCACCTCTCTAGTTTTAATGAATTTTTTCGGTAATTTAAAAATTTTTGTGTAAAATTTGTTAAATATATGGTATTTTCCTTCCATTATTAATATTTGGATTCATTATTTTAAAAATTTTAATTTCTTTTTATATGTTTAGTTTAAAAGTTAATATTAACACTTTTATTCTCTAGGATTAATGAAAAAAAAGGGTAATGCTTTTTATTTTATTGTCACTTATTATTATTTTTAAGTTTTCATAGAAATAAAAATATAGCCTTTTTTCTTGTTTCAACATATTTGTTTGTAACATAGATTATTTAACTTCGTTTTTATGTCATTCTGTTTTTTTTTTTTGATACTGTTAAATATTCATTTAGTAGTTTTATATTAGTAGCATTGGTGAATTTAGTAAATGAATGCTAAAATTTTTAATCATGGTACATTATATATATATATATATATATATATATATATATATATACAATATTTCAAGTATTAATTTATTTAAAATGGACTTTTTAATGATTGTTATAAGTATAAATATCTTGATAAATTGTTTATGGTTATTTGAAATAAATACATCAAATGAATGGCATTATTGATTGTTTTCTTTTCAAAGTGAACTTAATTATTAACAAAACTAAAATATGAAAAACTATAGTTATGTATTCCAAAATATTATTTATGTTTCTCTTGAAATTAAAAATATCTGAATTATAGCTAGCCTAGCTAGCAGCCAAGTGGTTAGCGCTTTCTCCTTGTGTTCATTTCATGGGTTTGAGTCCCAGATCAGACTTTCCTAGTATTTCCCAAATATTTTCCCCAAATAGATAGGCTTTAATAAATCTTTTTTATTTAATGAACTCTCTCTGATGTTTTAATTGATTAAGATGCACATATAAAGCTTTGTGCATGAAAAAGATAAAATCTTTTGAATAACAATATATTGAACAGAAAAAATTTACGAAATAGATTTGCTGATTCTGTAAATGGCAGCGTAATTTCTCTGTTAAGATCCCCTTCATTGGATTGTCAACCTATTAAACCAGAAAAACATTTAGAGTGGAGGTATGGTGCATCATTCCTCTGCCTAGTAGATAAAAGTGGATTTGCTACTTTTAATTAATTTATTTTATTGCTTTATTTAAACCGAATATTTGGAATAAGTATAACACTTTCCTGTGTTCCTATTTGAGTGAAACTTTTTAATCTAAATTTATTATATTTTTCATCATAAAAATGCTAATTAAATTTTTTACTAAAATATTTGTCATATGCTCTATAGATGTCTTACAATTGTGATCTTCACTGAGTCTAGAGATGAGTACTTCACCACTGCTTATTAAAACTATTTTCTATTAGCTAAAGAGGATTCTTTTTGTTTTGCTTACACTTCATAGTAAATTCTTTAATTCAATAACATGCCTTTCAAAAGCATTTTCTTGTAAAATCAAACAATCTTATATGATAAAATGATGAGAGTACAAACTTGTTCAAATATGTTACAATTATTGTACCCGAAAAGAAATTTTTGTGAAATTACTCCCAGTATTTATGATATCAGATTAAAAATTTTGAATTTCTTTTAAAATAGCGTTTAATTTATTAAATAAAGAAGAATAAGTATACTGATGAAATAATTGATAAATATGAAAATTTTAATTAAAATTGATAAATTATTATTTATTTATTTTTATCTTATCCAAACGAAAGAAATATATCTGTATGATAGAATAAACATTTTATAACATATTTCTTAATTAATACATAATAAATTTAAATTTTCAATAATTTTGCAGTTTTATTGTATATAATATGACTTTTATAGGTAAGAGAAAATTTTGATTATCTGCTTATAAAAGCGGAAATCCAAAGACAACAAGGTTTGTTGACTGATGCAGCGGAAACTTTAAATTTTGCCAAATCGATAGCTTTTCCTAATAATGCAAAAGGTAATCTATATTCATAAGAATGTTTAAAGAAAGTATATTACTGTTATGTTTCAAAATTAAATATATTCTTGTAATACATTATGAATATTTTTTCTATGACATGTTTGCAGGAAAGTTTGTTAATTCATAATTTGTGTTTATTATTTCCATAGCTTCATATTTCTAAACGATGACTGGTAACTTAGTCATATCTATTAAATGCATAACCACAGAAAAATCTCGATATATTAAATATTTTTAGTTTCTTAAGAAAAGTTTCAGATGCAATTAATATAATGAAAACAATTATATCAAATAGTTGATAAAAATAAAGGTAGAAAATTCAGTATTGTGGTGTTACAAAGTTATGGAATTGTTTTAATGACTCAGCAAAAACGCATTATCACATGCTATAATTACTGTTTTTTAGAGTGACTAGATAATATTTCATTTAAATCACTTACTATTGTTTGATTTAATTTTTGTTAACAATCGAGAAAATACTTTTATACTGAATACATAATCACAATAGTTCATATTTAATTTGAATATGTGGTTAAGGAAAACTTAAATACAAATAACGTTCTGTTAGCAATTTTTTGTAAACATGAATTTACGAACATTGACATATACTTTTTACACTATTTTTTTCATATACCTTGTGTTGATTGCTGTTAAAAAATGTAGAGTCCTTGAAGATGATCAGAAAAACACGTTTATAATTCCACTATAAGGAGAGTATTGATTATTAACCATTTACTTTTACTTCTCGCTTTCATGTTAATTCATAAGGTTGTCAAAACGAGGAATATGTTAATCAACTCCATGTCACAAAAAGTCAGTAGATTTCTTTGTAAATATAAATAGAATATATTATTATATTCAAAACGATACGTTTCATTAATTTTTTTGACAAAGGATCTTGTAGCTAAGTTAGAAATAGAGAAACTAAATATAAAAACAATACTAATTTTATATGATTGTTAAATAATATTATTTTATTTAATTCTGTGTCTAGGAAACTGAAAATATTTCTATTTCATTAAGTATTATGTGTAAAAGTGTTAAGCATACAAAAATATAACTTTGTAAACATTGAAACTTTATTGATCATAGCTTTAGTGAAAATATAATCTTTTCGTATGAATAATATTACTTTTATGTTTGGTAATTTTTATGATTAGATCTTCATAGTCTATTCAGATTCATTAAAAAAGAGGCTTTTTTATGCTTATCATTCTTATTTTGTATAGTGTTATAATTTGTTCAGTACTATTTTCATTAAGGCAATCTATTTAGTTAAATAATTTTTTTAAAATTTTATCATAACAGGATTCATTTTTTAATTGCTTAGAATTGAATTTTTCCAGAACTGTTTTTACTTTTTCATATCTCTATTTCTCTTCTATTAAAATGATTGCTCTGTTTGTACAGCGAAAATCAATTGTATTGGTGAAATAATATAACAAAAATAAATAAATGATGTAAAATAATATAATAATTTGGTAAATTTGAAAAAGGAAAGAAAAAAGTATTTGAAAAAGCTGTTTTTTTTAATTAAATTCTTTTACTGTCAGTTACAGTATTTTGATTTCAATATTAAATAATAGCAACATTAAAATTGATACATAATTTTAATATTCAAATGTAGAAATTTTACCAATGCTTTTATTTTAAGGAAAATTTTAAAACTGCATGATAAATTTGATTCAAAAATAAAACTAATTAATCCAATAAATTGAAATGACAACTGGAGAATCGGAATTATAATATATTCTAGTAAAGTTCAGTACTTTCTTGGTTGGTCCTTGTTTTCTTGGTTCAGTACTTTCTTGGTTGATTAATAAAGAATCTTAATTTATGAATGATAAAGCAGGTACTGTTTAAAGACAAGTCATTGTTAATTAATAAGTGGTTAATAATTTTGTTAGAATAATTTTAATATTCCTAATTTGGGACACAGATGATTGATTACAACTGATGATGATGGAATATTTATTTTAATTGAAAGTTTTCTTTAGTAAAAAATTTGAGTGAGTCAAAAATAAGTCAAGGCGATTTTATATTTTATTTCCTTACAAAATTTAAAGGTAATTTGCTTTAATTTAAATGCTATGATTTCTATAACTTTAAAATTATGTAGCTACTTGATGCTAGGAAATGTCATTAAACAGAACAGCATTTTTTATGTTGATTACACATCACTATATTTGGCTAGACAGTCCAAATTGGACCAGTGCCTACCTCTGAATCCTGTTTCACTGCTTTTTATTTTTTACACTTGTATGACAGTTTCTTACCTTGGTAGCCTATAAGTCAATCTTCACTGACTTCCTCAATCTTATTTTGGGTCTATTCCTTTTCCTGCTTGTTAGAGCTTTATGTAAGAAAACTTTTTAGCATGGTATCCACATCCATTTAAAATATATGACCTGCCCAGTTCGTCCGATTTATATTGATTACATAATTCTTGAACAAAAGTTTTCTTCAAGCTTAACAAAATGAAAATTTTAAATTGTCCAATTTTTTGCAAAATTATGATTTGACATTTATATTTAAGGGGATATATAAAAAATAAATAAAAGTGAAAATTCCCATACTATTTAGTCCTATATTTAATTATTCTTAAATTTGAAAAAACGATTTTATATTTGGTAAAGTTTCGGTTTGCATGTATATTCAAAAGCAATTTACTTCATCTACTGTAAATTATAATTCTCATTTTATGGGTGTTTATTTTATATAGATAAAAAGAAGTATTTTTTTCAATTATAATGTTATGAAGTCAAAATAACATTGAATTCTTGTTGTTCAACAGTGTTTGTAATGTTTGCATTAATATTACAAAAAATATTTTAAGTCATATATCGGATACATATGTTGATGAAAAATGCTGACAATATATTTTTTCAATCTTTCTAAATTAAGAATTGGGAAATATTAATTTTATCTGATCAATATATTTTTTTAACAAATACGTAGATTAAATTTCGGATTTTTATGTATAAAAAACAAACTTTTCAGTGAGAACAAATTTTTATTATTGTTTATTTATAAATGCATCTTTCTGGCAAAAAATTCATTTTATTTTTACTGGAGTTATAAAACTCACAAGAAACTTAAACTTTTCTTATTGTCTATTTTAGAGCTTTATTTATATAAAAATTATCGCCAATTTTTACTAAAGATATCATGTATATGACTGCTTTTATTTTTGCTTTATTTGTTTCCTATAAAGTGTTTCTTGAGATGATTCAAATAGGTTATGTTTCTTAAAGATAGAAATCTAAAATACAACATTAGATTTTTTTTCAGTTTATATGAGAGTATGATATAATAAGCTTCCTATATTTGTTATATTAATAAAACATTATAAAGAAGTTTTATATTCCTTTTATTTAGTTTGTAAAGGAAGTATTATGCTGGGGAAAAATAAAATAATTATTTTTACCAGAATTTTAGAACATTATTTAACATGTTTCAGATTCACTTTATGCAAATGGTAGGCGAAACTGCTTAAGGGCCTATCTTTGATTCTCAGATGATGCTTTAACTAATAACATATCTACCAACTTCGATCATTTCTGTGATTTTACCAACATTTTTGACAATAGGCCTACTTGTGTAAAATGCATTTTTAACCACGAATATACCTGAATGAAATCCACGAAATCAAAATAGTATGTAATTGCTTGTTCCAGTATCAGGTCAATGAACATCGTCCACAGTTTCAGCTGTCTTGCTTGTATTTTCACCTTTATTAAAGAAATGCAAAATGTACTAAATTTTCTCTTTGTTGACTTAACACTCTAACTCACAAATGAATGGCAAACAAAAAATGCAAAAAAAATTTTACTCCAAAACTTAACCATTCAAACGAGTATAAATTTATAATTATTTCTGATTAAAAATGATTTTGAGTTTTTATATTTAAAAAAAATGTTATAAAATATTACTTTTCTAATGCCTGTAATTTGAATTTCATCCCATATCTATAAAATATGTTCACGAGAAAAATATTCTTGTAAAATTGAGTTGATAATTAAGTTTCTTTCTAGTATTTGAATGCATAATTAATATAAATACAACTCTTTAAAATAATTTTAAGAACATAGGAAAAAGTGTAACTACAAATTTTAATGAAACAATTATTCGTTCATCACATTCTTCATACCTTTGCTAAATAAAAAAGTTCTTAAAATATGTTAGTTATAAATTATTGAATATAATGTGACATCGATCACAGCAGCCATCTCCCAAAAAATAATGGATTTCTTTTTCCCTAGCCTAATATAAATTATTTTACAGCTTAAAAAATAGTTTTTATGTTAGAAAATTATTCAGAAATTGTTTTCATTGTTAATTATTTTTATTAATAAAATCTAGCATTTGAAAGATTCTATCTCATTTCATCCACATAAATTAGATATATTCTAGCAAGGCTATTAAATATGAAATGTTTTATGCAAATAATAAATATTGTATATCTAAATGTTTTTAATATTCCTTTTTTTTGCTTAAGTTTTGCGAAATTTTAGTGGATGTTGTCATTAACTAAACAAACTTAGGGATAAGTTTCTATCGTTTAAAATATATGCTAAGCATGGTTTTATTTTATTTTTGTAAACTTTTATTATTTAAGAAAATAAATGAATTGTTATTAATTATATTTTTTATATTTTACAGATCCTTCTCTCAATGAAAAAGTACCTCTTTCGAAAAAAATCCATCTGTATGTGCTACTCATTAAAGTGCATTGTGATTTAAACATGCAGGTACAATTCCTAAGGAAATTTATTATTGAAATATGGAATAGATTGCTTAAATTGTTTACATTTATTTACTATTTTCAAAATGTTATTTAAATTGGCATAAGTGATTTCATTTAGTATAAAACAACTGTGTCTTTATGTTATCATGCTATCACACAAATGATAATTCTATTGATGTAAAAATTAAGATTTTGCTGACTGTCAAGTTTGCTCTTAGAGTTTGACTTTAATGTATTGGTAAAACCAAATTTATTCTGGGTTAAGCTAGAATTATAATGTTGTATTAAAAGAACTGTGTATTTAACAAAAATATTTTATCCATAATTTCAATTTAATTTCAATATTTTATACATATTTGTATAATACTAAATTTAAACTAAATTAAAATTATGGATCAAATATTTTTTATAAAATACACTACTTTTTTAGTATTGTATTATAACTATATTATAACCCATTATAATTTGTTTTTTATTCATATGCTTAAGTCAAACTCTAGTGAGGAAGTCATGGTCAGCAAAGTATTTTTCAATTATTTTATTTATTTATTTGTCATGATTCGAATTTTGAACTTTGTGATCATTAGCTTGAGTTAAACTAATATATATATATATATATATATATATATATATATATATATACACACATTAGTTTTGATTTAGATTAATGTTGTTTGACATTTACTTGAAATATTTTTGATTAGTATAAGTTATTTGTAATATTTATACAGAAATTGTAAAAAATATGAGGAATAATAAAATAAAACAAATATTCATTTTTATTAGTTTCATTATTTTAGAATAAAAAACTGATCATACTGTTAAAAAAAAAATCTTACAATAGTTAAAAGACAAAAAAGAAAGCTGTTAATACTAATAAAATGAATTTTATTGTATTCACAAATAAACATTTTCTAATAAAATGTTTTTAAACAAGAAGTCCTTTTAAAATTGAATAATTAATTTAAATTTCTAAGTGATATTTAAATTATGCATAATTATTAAACTAAGACTTTTTAAAAATAATTTTAGAAATGTAGGAAAATGTGTAACTGCAAATTTTAATGAAACACTAATATGCATTTATCACATTCCTTATACCTTTGTTGTATGAAAAAATTCTCAAAACATGTTAGTTATAAATTATTGAAATTTTAGAATGTGACGTTAATCACTACAACTTTTACTAAAAAAAGGACTTCATGGTGAGAACATTGAATTCTGATTTGAATACTGAGTTGTCAGTTGGTTAATTCTATTTAAATGACTTTAATCTTAGTATCATTTCATAAATTTTGAGATTAAAGTCATTTTAAGAGAATTAGCCATAGGATGTCATGTTGAAAACTGTAATTAATCATGTTAAATTCATTTCAGTCAATCTCATTATCATTTCAGTATATAGTTATGGTTTGAATAATGTCTGAACATATGATCACTCACTGTAAAAAGTAATAATATATTTATCCTTATTTTTGCTTAGTTAAAATAGAGTGTATTTTATCCATAATATATTTTTATAATTTATATTTTACTATATTAATTTCTCTATATAGTTAAGCTTTGAAAATGTTTAATAATTAGAATTAATTTACAAAACTCTGTAAAATCTGTCTTTCTTTGTTTTACTAAGTACTTATTTTGTTCGTTTATATTGTGAGTAATTTTTAATTTGATTTTTTCATATTGAAATTTATATCGCTGATTTTAATTTTATTGTTCCTTAATATTTTACCTATTACTTTTAGTATATTTTTATAAGATGATTATAATTTATTTTTATGTGAAATATTTTCTTTAGGAAGAAGCTAATGCTGCTATACGGGAGGCGAACACATTGTTCCGTGACACTCCTGAATTTGATCGCCTGAGATTTGCTGTTGCTTATTTTGCTTTAAGTCGTAATGATGTCAGTTGTGCATTAAAAATATTAGAAGAAATTAAACCAGATAAATCTTGTTATTTTGAAGCATTACAACAAAGAGCTGAAATTTATTTAAATCATAAAAAAGACAGGATAAAATTTATTAATTGTTATAGGTATTAGTTTGTTATTTTATTATTTTCAAATTATTATACTGTACATGTCTAAGAAAACTTGGAATTTAGAACAAAAAAAAAGTGTTTTGCATGTGAACATTAATAGTGTTAACAAATTTATCTGTATACGGCTAGGAATTATTACTTATAAAACTGAAAGAATTCTTATTATTTAATTATACTTTTTATTAAAAAAAACTGATTTCCATATCCTTATATGCAAAACGGAATCTTTGTTTTTATTGAGTAAAAATGTTATGATTATATAATATATTAAAAGTAATATTAAGTATTTCATGTATTTAATCGCTTAGTGCATTAAAATGTTAAATGCTCATTTAGTATTTCAGATGTCAAAGTTCTCTCATTTGCCTTAAATACTAAGCTTTTTATTTATCTTCTGATAAAGTACTGTAATGTAATGGAAGAATTCTTGTTTTAAATTTTAAAATATTTACAAAATTAATCTGAACTATGTGTCATTTTTTTATTTATTTATATAAAACATCAGTATATTTCATCTTTGTGTGAGTGTTTCAAATTTGATTTTTTATTTGAAATCATTATTTGTTATTTATTTTACTTACTTTAAATTAAAATATAAGAATATCTGTTTCTTAAGTTTTAAATATTTTATTTTCAAAGTAAAAGGAAGGAACGAAAGCCTATTTGAATATTTAAAAAATAAGAAGTTCAAAAACCTGAATTAAATGCTTTGTGATTAAAGAAAACTTCTATACAACAGTTTAAATTATACTCGTAAACGTTTCACATGTTTATGTTATCTTCATAATTTTTGAAATCAGGAAATTCTTGCCATGTTATTAAGCTCCCTTTTGCTATTTTTGCTTAAGACAATTTCATATGCAAGATATATTACAAATTTCATGCACAAATTTAAGGGAATACTTAATATTAAATTATGTAAAATGTTTTACATTTTCAGTTTTATTATTTAGTTGCTTATGTAAAAACTTAAAATCCATGAGATCAGTCTACATTTGTGTTATGGGTAAATTAGTTTTATGAAATGTCAGTTTAGCAATATTTCATTACTAGTGTTATTAATTCTTAAAAAATATTTAGTGATTTAAAACCATTAATCATATAAAATATTCAAATACAGGTTTTGGTTATACATCATAAGAGAAGAATAGTAGAGTAAATCTTGTTAATTTTACAAGTTATATAAATTAAAAGTAATTGAAAAATTCCAGCAAAGTTTCTTTTATCATTGAATGAAAAATGTGTGCAAAATTTATCCATCTGATCAAAGTATTCCATTCTTATTTACCAAAACGCACACTTTATACCTAATCCAAATTTTCTTCAATAGATTTTGAAATTTTTATTAGCATCAGAAATACTTTACAAGAATATGTTATTATTTTAAAAATTAATGATAATTTTTTATATGTGAGATTATACCGGTTAACATAATTTTTTCACAAGAAAACTAAATAGCGGTTCTAATGTAATTTTACGTATTGTCTCCAAATATGTAATCAGATTCCTTTCATCAGGCATATATATATATATATATATATATATATATATATATATATATATATATATATATATATATATATAGTTTTTTAATGCCATTTGTATTTTTCCTTAATTCTTGCGAATTGAGAATAAATTGAAATACTAGTGAGTCTGGCATGTATTTTGTGGTTGCTGTTTTTATTTCTGCTATAGTTTTGTATTTATTTCTTTTAAGTTTTATAAATTTTTCATTATGCATAGGAAGTTTTTAAATAAACTGAATTACTCCTGCTTCTGCTACAGAAAACTGACATTCATTTCTCAAGGACAAAATATCACACTGCTTATGAAAAACTGTTATGAGCTGTACTTTGGTTATAAAACTGGTGATTTGGGTACCAGATAAATGCCGTGTATCATGTGTTAAGCTTCTGATGGGACGAAAAAAGTATACTTATCATGTTCTGTATGTAGTCCTTATGATGTGGTGGGGACAAAAGGGCCATTCAACTGTTTCTTTTGCATAATAAACATTTGAGGAAAACGTCTAAAACAAAATATACAGTAAGTTATCCTAATTTGGTATTTGCAATGAGACCAGTACCTTACAGTGATAAGTAGCATGTACCAAAGTGTCCAGATTATATGACAATAAGTGATAACTCATACTTTGATCTAGTTCATATTAAAGATGAATGAAAGCAAGGAAGAGACCCTACCTATTAAAGCTGATGGTTCATCAGAACCTCACTTTTTATCTTAATGAAATCTTAATGGTCTCTGAAAGGATTTAATTTATCTAAACAGCCTGTTGAGCTTTTTAAATTCCAGGCTCAATGGCTGAAATCCACTTAAAGAAAACGTAATGATACATATTTATCTTAATGGACATTGTGATTTTAAAGATCACTTCTCTAAAGAAAGCAATGTATTTTTTTGTAATAAAATTTGTTCAGTATTGGAAACTCTTGAATATCAACACTAGCCACAAGATGGGCTATTATTCATAGACTCATTTAAAGTTAGTTTGAAGTCTGTATTACCGCATAATGCGAATGAATTAACAACAATGCCTGTCCAACATACTAGTGATATGAATGAAACAATAAAATTTTAAACTGTTGTCAGGAAAAATTCAATACACTAAATATAACTGGAATATATGCAGTGACTTGAAAGAAATAGCATTACTGTTAGTTTACAACTTGGATACACAAAGTTTTTGTTGTTTTTAGGGTGAATGAGACAGCAGAGATAAAAAATCTTATATATATATATATATATATATATATATATAAAAAACAGTGGCCTAAACACGAATACCCTATTCCAGGACATTAAAATTTATTTAATACTTCTTTAATGGTTCCCAAAAAGTTTTTTTAACTTTCCTACATATAAATCTGGGGCTGATAGAAATTTTTGTAAAAGTTATAGAAAAAGTTCTACTGCTTTTATGCATCTGAATTCTAAATTTCCAAAGATAAGTGGTATGAAATTGAAGGAACAAATATTTATAGATCCGCAAATAAGATCAATAAAATCACATGTAAAGATAAATATTTTGTGCAACATCAAGAAATCTAACATGGAAATAATTAACTTATATTTGTTGTGCATTTCATGGAAATAATAAAGATTGATCTTTTGGCTTCATACAAACTGATGGGCTGTAACCTGTCCTTAAAAATTAACTGTTTGGTCTTGTATTTAAGCATTTTTTACTGAAAATCTTGGGCCTGTTTCTGAGGAACATGGGGAGCATTTCCATCACCATGTTGCTACTATGGGAAAGGTAACAAAATAAGTGGTGTCCGAGTATGCTGGGCGACTATTGCTGGACTATGAAGATCCATAATCCAAAATATAGCCAATAATCTTTTAAGATAAGCCAAAATTAACTTAATATATATGATTAAGTATTTTATCAGTATCAATTCTTTTAAAACTTAAAAATGTGCTCAAAAATAACCCTGCCTGATGGGGAAAATCAGAGTGCATATATCTGAACTCAGTGGGAAAAAGCTAAGATTTTATTTATTTAATCCTCGTAAAAAAAAAAAAGATATTTTTTTGGTGGATCAGTATTATTATGATTAAAAATCCATGTATCCTACTGCATGTTTATTAAATCATATTTAATTAAATACAAATAAAATAATATGAACTTTTAAAAACAATTTATTTGCTAAATAATTTTTTTGATGATATATTTAATATAAAGAGATATTTTTAAGCAATTATTATCGTTTGGCATGTTATTTTCTTATGAAATCCGAAAAAAGAGGTAGTGTTCATTATTCTCTAATGTACTTTTCTTATATGCTTACAAATATATATTTCTCTTATCTATTTAAAAATGCATTTTTATGAATTTTTTTGTAATTGCTTGCAATTTTATAATAAATTATTTGTTGCTTTATTTCTCATTTTTTAAAACAATTTTCATTTGTTGTGATAGGGAAGCTGTAAAAGACAAAAATACTCCAGAGACGCTAAATTTACTCGGAGAAGCATTTATGAAAATTCAAGAAGTAATATATTCTACTATTTATATATTGTATTTGTATTCATAGGATAAATCTAAAGTATTGTCATAGAATAGAAATTTTAGTGGACGGAATATGAAATAATTGTATATTGTCATAGAATATGTTGGGAAAAATAGTTTGTTGATGTAGCTGAGGCATAGTTGAAATTTATGTCCATTGAAATGTACTATCTATGATAATGCTTCATTAATAATCATTATTTTCATTAACAATTAAATGTCAGACATCTCAGCACAGAAATATATTTAATTGTTTGACTGTTTATCTTTGGTTCTAGATATTATGACAGTCTTATTATTTCAATTTATGTTAACTTGTTCCCATAGGTTTTTAATTTAAGCTACTATAATTTTCTTAAAATTATCCACATGACTATCAGATCAAGATTGTTAATCTGTATATTAAAAGGTAATTATTTAAATTTAATTATTTAACAAAATTATTATTTTGGAGCAATAAGAAGAGAGTAATATGATATAGATAATGATAAACTTTTGTGATGTGCTATATAAAGAGTATTTTATAAGAATTACTTGTATGTTGAACACATCGTCTAAGAATTGCTTTCTTACTGTATGTTATACATTTCCTTTCTTTGAAATTTTCTTAGAAGGCTCTAGATAAAAAGAAATTATAATTCATTATGATTATATAATTGTAAAGGCTTAAGAGCAAATGAAAAACCAGCAAATTTTTATTTTCAGCATCCATTCTCCTGATAAACATAAAATATTAATATGCTAAACAAAAAAAAAAAAAAAACTATACACTTTTTTTGACCAATTTAAAATTTATAATAACTAGTATCTTCAAATCTTGCCCTTATTGAAATAGTAAAAAAGATTATTTAAGTTTTATTATGTAATCTTCTCATCCTATAAGGATAAAATTAAAATTTTTGAATTTAAGGAAATCAATTGTTTTGAATGCTTAAATTATTGCACATTTTACATTTGTTTTATAATTAATGTCTTAGAATGGTTTTCAGCGTCTATCATTTCTCATTCATTATTCTCCAATTTTCTTTTCCTCAAAGAACTTAAATTTTGGAAGGTGCAAGGAAACAGACAACACTCATGATTTTAAAATTATTTGTTGTAATTTATAAATAAAGATATAATATATTTTCGGAAAACAGCTGCATTTAAAATTACCATAATCTTAATTGACCGCATATTATATTATATGTTATCATCTATGGATTGTAACACTTGATTTTTTTCAAATTTAATTTAAAAAGTGGTAGTCTTAAATTTCTTTGTTAAAAGGTTGAGAGTTATAAAATTTAGTTTGAAAAGTTTTGAAAATGAATAGGGTTAAGATGTCATATACATAGGTTGTGTTTTTAACCAATAATTTATCAATAAATGATTAATTTCAAGCAACTGATATTATTTTGTGATTAAAAATTAATGAAAATAAATGTGAGAAAATTTTGTTGAAGCATAATTTGCTTAGTATTCATCAGTTTTTAAGATAACCACAATGAGTAATTATTGACTTTAATGAGTGAAGCTGTATTTTCCTAATTTTACTTTTATCCATCAGATAAATTTATGCATTCAATTTGTTTATTTGCTTCCTACTATTTGCAGTTGTTTCATACATTTTTAGAAGTCTTTGATTTCCTATACATTTCTATGTCACAGCATTTTGGTCTTTATTTTTATTTTTTCATCTGTTCTATAATATTTGGTTAACATTTTTATGTTTTTCTAATGTCATCAATAAATTTTGGTTTCCTTGTATTTGTCATATTCTTTATTATGAATTACAAAATTTTGCATAAAATATTAGTTTTTTCATGTTATTGGTTTTCTAAAATTTTCATTAAAGTTTTTTGTTGCTTGAATAGTTTCCTTTTTCTATGTTACTCCCACGCCGAGCTGGCAGCCGAATTTTTAGCGCTCTTGCCTTCGGTTCAACAGTTCGTGGGTTCGAATCCCACCTTCGGCATGGATGTTTGTAGTGGTTCGGAATCCACATTAAGCTGTAAGTCCCGGTCTAATTAGCCCTCGTGTGCAAAAAATGACCGTTGAGCGACAAACAAAACTATGTTACTCCCAATTTCCTGTTTATAATCTATTACTTATAAGCTAACTAACTTTGTGATTTTGCTGAAAATTCCAATTTTCTCTTTGACAATTGAGGCAAAATCAGTTCTATTTTGTATTTAATCATATCTTAGCAGTTTGTAGCTAATAATTAGCTTTTCAGCTGTGAAAAATAATTCTTTCATGAACTAAAAGGTACGTTTAGTATTTTTCTAAGAAATTTTTGACTAATTTTGTGCTCCCAGTTATAAATACAGTATTATTACTAGCCCTTAAATACCTGTGAAATAATTTAATAAAGGGATTTCTTTGCAACATTTTACATTTGTTGTTCAGGAATTACATTTACAATGGAATTTAATTTGTGTATCATTAAAACTATTGGCAATATATTTATTGTAACAGTAATGAAAAATTCCATTACTTTTAATGTTACTGCTGAATTAATAACATATGTACTTTAATGAATATAACATTTTTCTCTGATCTTTTAGATTACAAATTTTGTTTTCTGTTGCTGTGATCTTATAATATTAATTCATCATCTTATATTTTTTATCAATATATATCAATATAATCAATATATTTTTTCTATAAGTGTCTAGATATTCATCTTTATAATAAATATGTACAACTTTTGTTCTTCTACTATCTCTTGTATATTAGTTTATATTTTTTTATTTCATTAGTAAAATGATTTCAAATATTTGCTAGCCTGAAAAAGCTGTTGAGGCATATGAACAAGCTCTAAAACTAAATCCTAAAGATAGTGATCTTGCTAGTAAAATTGGCACAGCTTTAGTTAAAACACACAATTATGAAAAGGTATGTTCATTTGCATAGTATAATTGTTTTTGAATTAAGTTGTTTTTGTTGCTCATTAACATTTTATAATTGTTTTATAAAGGTGAATGTAACTTTGAAATTCCATGAATTTTCTATCCTCCATTATTTCTTAATTTAATAGTTTAAATTTTTTCCAACATCACATTTTTATTGTACATTGTATGAGTATTTTCCCTCTGTTGAATTCAATTCAATTTATGTAACAAATTGTTTTCATCTAAAAAAATTATTTATATGTATTAATATGTATAATATTTTTTGGTAGGAAATTAATTTTGAAGCATTTAATTCATCAACCAAACACTCACTAATAAAATACTTTAAGCATGTAAATATTTTAGAAATTTGGGTGTTTTATCTTATAAACAAAAATTTTACAATGTTTTAGGCTGTTACATATTACAAGGCTGCTATAAAAAGTGGTGGATCTGAATGTTTAAGGTAATATAAAATTTATTGTAATTACATTTTGTAAAATCATATTTTTTATAAACTTCAGTATCTTACTCTTTCATTTGAACTTATTGTGATTTATATTAAAATATATCATTTATAATTAAACAATATTTCTAGATATGATCTTTGTGCATTGCTTTGTGTCATAAAAAGATACAAAGAATCTGAGGAATTAATTAAATCAGTTCTGGATAGTGACAGAGAAGGTAATATTTTTAATATTATAATATTTTATATTTTAAACCTTTATTTATTTTATTTGTTAGGGGAAACTATTAAATATTGTGTGTAAATCTGGCATTTTTGTTTTATAATCAACCTTACATATTGAAATATCTGCAAGGTGAATTTTAAACCATTTTGTTTTCAAAATGTACAAAGTTATGTTTTAACCAGTAAATTTTGTTATTTTATATGTATGTCATATTCATATGGGTTTTAATAATAAATTTTGCGCAATACTATCTTTTTTTTCTTATATTTTAATGCTTATGTGTGCTTTCATTTGTAGACCTCGGTATTTTTGGTTTCATTTTTCGTATTCCATTAGAACCAGATAAGTTTTTTTTTTAACTTAAAAAAATTTTATGAATTCTCACTTTTATATAATTTTATGAACATTTCGAAATAATTTTTAAAATACTTGATTTTCTATATTATGTATTCTTTTAGCTTCCAACATTAAAGTAAAGCACCTTGATAAGGTTGTGAAAGTATTATTTACGAGTTAATTGAGACTCTAGGTTGACTAAGATAGTGACTTGAAAAAATATTAAGCAATCCTTTTAAAGCAATTGAATTGGGAATCATAAAGTTCAATGTAGTTAAAAATAAATTTAAAATTTTGAAGCTCCAAAACTATAAATTATAATATCTGCATAATATAATTTATAGTTTTTGAACTTTATATGTGTTCATAATTATATATATATATATATATATATATATATATATATATATATATATATATATATATATATATATATATATATATATATATAATGAGAGTTTTTTAAGATTAAGTTAAGTCTGTAAGTTTTCCCTAGTTTTTGTATAATCTTCTATGTAGTAAATTTTGTTTTATACCAGTTTTGTTATGTTTAAGATAGTTATAATGTTATAAGCAGTTTCTTATTTCTATTCCACTGCAACAAGAGTAACCCAAAGAAAGAAAATCGTTCATATTAGATTACGAAATTTAAAAGGTCCATTTTAATCTATATAGCAAGTAATTTTTTAAATGAATGTTTTAATTTAAGACTAATAAATGTTTGGAAAGTTTGTTGATTAGTGATTTCTCAGACTTAATAGCATATATTACGCATTGTTTCCATTCTTCTATGTAAATCATGCGCTGTTCAGAATATATTTATGTATAATAAGAAGTTGTAGCTTTTTTGAAAGCTTTTGTAATTGTCCACCATTTGTAATTGCTTACCAGTGGTTATGTTATCAAATAGCAAGAAGTCCGTATTTTCTTTTTATTAATATAATATATTCTTGGGAATACTTACATTCCTTATTATTTCTTTGTGAATTATATTACAATGAAATTTGATATGGTCCAGGTTATTCTGTAAATTGGTAATACTGATTCATTCAATTTAAAAACCTGTGTATAATTAACATATATCATTTAAGCCACTCAAAAGAAACATCCTTATACCATGAAGACAGGTTTTCAAATGGCATAAGAATTTGCTATATCTCTATGAAATTAATATATTTGCTTAGAACTGCGTTCATTAAGACATGTCTTTATTATGTCTTTTATAGACATGTGTTAAGTTCTGTTTTGAGAAATAGTGATTTGTCTCAGATTTTGTCATAATAATTTTTGGTTATTGACACTAATTATTAATATTGTATAAAACATGTAAATAAATGTGACATTGTTCGTAACAATCAGATTAAGGCAGAGGCATAAGGAGCAGTTGATCTGTGCCGCCACATCAGAGGGACCCCTAAATTAAATAGAAAATTTTTTATATGTTTTCAGTTGAATACAACAGATGCTTTTCTTCACAAATTTATACTCCACTCTCACAAATGCCTAAAACCAATATAAAATTATTTTAAAATTATTCATTTGACTTAATATAATGACTTAATTCAAGAAATTTTACTTAAATATTTTTAAGACAGATGCTAGCTTTAAAATAATAGTGTGATTTATGCAGATGTTACAAGTTTCCTTAATTTTCCCAGACCCTTATTTTAAATTCATATTTTTTAATTCTTTTGATTATATAATCAAAATGTATTTGAGTTTCCTAACATGTTCAAATTTATTTCGTAATTTTAGTTAAAGGTACAACTTTGTGATGATGTTCCCAAAAATGATTAAAATTATTTTTACCTAGCAACAACTGTTGATAAAAACACAGTAAAAACATTTTCAATTACACATATTTGATATATGATAAAAGTTACAATGTTTTTTAAACTGTAATAGTTACTTTATGAATTTGATTTTATCCCAAGCTTTTGTTGAATATTTTATTGACAAGAAATATACAATTTTTTTAGCTATCGCAAAATTTTTATAGAAAATATACGAAAGATATGAATCATAAATTAAACCATATTCTTGCTAACCATGCAAGAAAAGCTATGAATTATTTGTTCTATGACTTTTTCAATAAAAACTTAGAAGTGATATTATTGAAATTTTATTTTGTTTACTTGATGGTATTTATTTTTGAGGCTTATAATAGAATTTCGATTTTATTTTATTTTTCCAATTACCTTTTTAATATTGCAAAAATAAAAGTTATGTCTTTCTGTCCTAAGTTTTGTATAGAATTTTTTCTATAATTTCATTATTAATATCAAGATACATATGAAATATTTGCTTAATGAATGTACTCAAATTATAATACAATTAATTTTATATCAGTAAAATATTTTCTCATTAATTAAATGTGAATGAAACATTTATATGTTCATATCTGTAAATGCACACATACAATGGTTGCCATCCAAAATGAAACAACATTTGCCAGCAAGAAGCATGCAAATCATATAAAATTTACATAATGTGCTTGCTGTGATGAGATATGCAAATCATTAACATTGCAGCAGATACACTCCTCATGGGTGACTCTAGTGCTACCTGTATGCACTACATAAAGAGAAATGAATTAAATTGCTGATTTGTACTACAACAGTAATTTTTTCGCGTTTGTTTTTTCAATAAGTTTAAGTATGGCTCATAAAATAAATCGAGCATCTTTGAAATAATTTTCTGAGTTCTGGCAAGGAAGGAAAATAGACTAGAGAGATTACAGACTATCATTGAGAAAAATCAGTGATTATGTTAGACTTAACTAAGTAACTACATGGTACGGATATTTAATCATTTGATGCAGGAAGGCTGGTCAATGGTACCCATTGCATACACTTATTAACACAACTCTACTTGATGATAGGCATATTGAGCACATGGCAGTGGTTGATCGCTCTGCTATATCACAAACCATCGCAAACAGATTCAATCTGTTACATATTACTTAGTATCCAACCTTAACATTCAACATTGTTTGCAGTTGAGTGGAATGTCTGCAAACCTTCATTGCTTCATTTACCTTGAACTTAAAACTAAAGGTGTTTGCTTTAACAAAGTTGCAATAAATGAAGGGCATGGACAACGAAATGGGACATGCTTTTGCTTGCAACATCATGATGGCCAGATTCATGTTTAGAATCTCCATAGTGAGGTACCATTGAAGTTTTTCATTATGTATCGCAACACTGGCTCTGCTGTCTGTATTGGGGTTTTGGGAGTATTGGACTTCATTCTATTGAATTATTCTATATATATATATATGTATATATATATATATATATATATATATATATATGTGTGTGTGTGTGTGTGTAACTTAATTTCTAATTATCAACTATATATTTAAAGTCTTGATGGTTTTTTTATTTATTTTGTTATTTGCAGCAAAAGGCAAGTCTGAATTTACTTAAAATAATAAAATTTTACATTAATTGAATTAATATATATATATATATATATATATATATATATATATATATATATATATATATATATATATATATATATATATATATATATATATTTTCTTGAAAGTTATGAAACATGAGATACTTTTGTGATTTTTCAAATTTAAAAACTAATTTACATATTTTTATGTACAATGAAATTGATTTTAAAGGTTTTCATTCTTACATTTTTAACTAGAAGACAACTTAAATTGGTTAGTAATGGAATCTAAATATTTGTGCCTATTATCAGAAGTGTATTCAAAAATGGAAATGCAAGATCAAGCAATGAGTACTCTTCAAAAAGCATGGAGTGTTCAAACTCGGTAATTCTAAATTGCTCTTACAAAATTATTGGCTATATTTTTGTGTATTTATCCATGAACATATGAGATGTAAAATTTTGAAAGAATATAATGTTCTGTAATTTTTATTAAAATATTTTACAAAATAACTAATTGCTTTATATAAAGGAAGCAAGTATTACAACCGCTTATTATAATTTTTTCCAAATATATAAGATTATGTTCAAGTGAAATGAAATGTATATTTTTATTTTTGACCTATGGATGAAGTTAACTTTCATGCTATAAAAGTTGTCTTTGATAACTATTGCTTTTTTTTCTTTTTTTTAATTGTTGTAGTTTTAATATTATGTGTAATTTTAAATATTTTCTGCTTTTCCACAATCATGTCAAAAATTATTTTTATTTATATATTATTACACTATTTCAAACATAATCTGTAAGTTCAAAAAATTTACTGTGACATGAAACAAAATAGACAAAGCAAGAACTAATAAATGCCTTCTTAGGTTTTCTGCAAGGATTTAAAATCTTGCATAAACAGTATATAATGCATGTTTGCCATAAACTTTGTCATATCTCCATTAAGTTTTTATGAGGCATCATGAAAAGGATTAAATATAATAGTTAAATTAGTTATATGGAGGGAATTCGAATAATTGAATAAAATAAGTTGGTCGTTTATTTTACATAGAGTGTTTCTCATTTTTTAGCATGCTTTCAAATCATTGTAGATTTGATTGTGCTATGAGGTTTTAGTTCTAATTTTCTTATTTCATTATCAATTGTTCACAGGTGCAGAGGAACAAGATAAAGTATTCTTCTCATTTGTCAGAAAAGTTTTACTGTTATAAATTATGTTGACCAAATTTAATTAATAATTATTGTTTACTTTTAAATATCATTATATTAGATTATTTTCTTAAATCCTAAATAAAATGTAATTTGTGTAATTAACATACCTTGTAAATGCATTGTTTAATTTAACCATGAAGTTAAAAAATTTTTTTGTACACTTTTTCTTGTTTTTTAGGAATTTCTTCATTAAATTATATGAAATTTAATAAGTTTTTGTTTAACTAATATTTTTATATACAACGTGAAAAATAATATAATTTCATTCACGTTTAATTTAAACCTAAAATAAAATTAAAAAAGTTATTCAGATATACAATCCTCAAGAAATTTTCTTGAAATTTAAAAATAGTGTAATGATTGATGACTGGGTGTTTTTGTGCAAAGCATTTTGTAATATGTCCTAAAAAACAAGACTTTGATTATCTTTTTATTCCTTATAATTTCTATAATTTATGAGACAAAAATAGGAATTTGTTTTGAATTTATAATGGTACTTTATATTGATTAATTTATGCTGTTATATGGATAAGAAGTGAAAATTATAATACCTGTATTATTAATTAAATCCTTTTTTTGTAAAATTTATAATATTTTATGTAAGATACTGTCCACATCGATACAATAAAATTATTTAAATAAGAGAATATCAAAGACTTCTTCTGAATATATTCATTTTCACTATTTAGATTTTTAAAATACAGAAGCTGCTCTCAAATTTATTTGTCATTGTTATTTATAGTAAAGAAAGCTTAAAATTTTATTATGATATTGTAATTAAGTTGATTAACTGTTTACTTTATTTTGCAGAGTTTTACGGAAGGTTCACATGGAACAAACTGATATAGAAATGCATCGTAAGAAAGCAAAAGAGTAAGGGCAAAAATGTTTTATAATGACATGAATTTTTTAGCTGTATGAGCTGATATATTATAGCATTATAACATTTTTTTAGGATTTGTTGTCAACTAGCAAACTTTTCATCACAAAGAAAGGACTATGGCAGTGCTGTTCAGTTTTATAGGGAGGCATTAACATTTGATGAAGGAGATACTGAAGTATTATATGTTATTTTGGTTTGATCTGTTTTTCTTGTGTACATGGTATCATTTGTGAGCAATTTAATTTATACAATTGTTACTTAGTATGGAAAAGAGTGACTTAAAATAACTGTTTACCTGTTATATCATTAGATTATTTATCATTTTTTATGGCATATATTGAAATCATTCTAAAATTGAATCATTGCATGTGCTAGTAAGAGAATATTCACTGACTGGTTTTAATTGTTTTTGTTAATATAAGTAAAATTATTCTGTGTATTCACTAATGCTTTAATGGCTTATTACATATCATTTTTCTTAAAATTTCTTTCTAAGTTTGTATGTTTCTGTCACTAAATTTTGTAAATGATTAATTTGTCTCATTTTAATCTATACACAGAAATATAAATACTTTCAGCAGGTTTTCAGATGGTTTATATTATTTCTGAAAGAATGAAGTTAAAAGAAGAGTAATTTTTCATGTATTTAAGATTTGTAGGCCACTGGTACACCTAAAAAGTTTCCATGGCCACCATATTACATAATATTCGAAACGGAATGAACTGAAGTCATGTTGTGTTGATTGCCTTGAACATTATTTTCAAGAACTTAAGTAGAGGCAATAGATAGATATTTTTAGCATTTCATAGATTGACATGAAAACTTCTTTTTATGAATGCTAGACTATTTTATAAATATCGAAATAGTTTATTATAAATAATGACTAGCTGTAAATTATAATCCTGTATACTATATAAACATGAAGGTAGACACATACATCTTTATACAGTTTGCAGGATTAAATGCACCTAATCTGCTAAACAAAAAAAAGAGTGATTTAAAAGCCCATGATGAGCATAATATAAAAAAATTATATAAAAAAATATATAAAAAATGATGATATGAGTTTATTAGAATTGAATTGATATTTATTGAAATATTTAATATTTTGTTTTGTTTTAATTTTTTTATGTCATCATGCAGCAATTATTTAAATAAAAAATTTATGCTGACTGTAATTTCATCACTTTGTGACTATTTGTTTAAATTTTTTTTGTAAATATTTGTATTTTATTATGGAAACAAATTTATTCCAATAAATGATCATGTCTGTAAAGACATTAAAACTGAAAAATAGACTTATCAGTATCATTAAATTTATGATTTTCATATGTTTGATTATGTTTCAGTTTTAATGTGTGATTAAAAATTTATTCGAAATAACTTCATATTATTTTTTTACCAAATAGAGATGGACTTTATCGGTTTCTATTTATTATGTGTTTCTAATCATACTGATAGTATCTTCTCTTGATACCTACTTTACATTGATAACACACAAGCGAAGGAAATATCTCTGTTGTAAGCATTGACATATCTTCTTATTAGTCACACTTTCCTTGACATTTATTATAATTCGTGAAATGTAATTAGACTTCTACGATTATTCTCTTCTAATTTTCTAAAAATAAATATTAAAAAGAAATCAATGCATCTTAAATGACTGAAATATTTTATTGAAACTTTTTAATACTACTATTACTAGAGGAATTTACATATGCTAAAATTAAGTTGGAGTGACTAAATGTCTTGTGTCAAATCCCATAATTCGATGATTTAAGCAAGTTTTAAAACATATTTTATAAATGATAGCAGTGAAAGAGGTATTATTTTGCTCTGACTAATATGTTTATCTGTAATATACATCAAAATTTGTAAATGACTTTTTTTCCTTCAATATTTTTATTAAAATATAGTCATTTAAAGTCTATTGCGATATTCTAAACATGACCATAAAAATGTCATAAAAAGCAGGGTACCTCTTTACTCTAAGTTTGGTAACATGTTTAAATATTAAAAAAGAGTTTATCTTGTTTAGTTTATTTGTTAATTATCATAAGAAAAATATTTGTCTAAATTTCTTCTAAATGTTCATTTTTAAGAAGAATCTTTGTGTGTACAAAATTTTTATTGATTTGCAATGCAAATTATGTAATCAAACTAACATAGAACTAACATAACCCATAATATCAAACTAACATAACCCATAATATCAAACTAACGTAACCCATAATATATTGTACTAGGTTTCTTTTTATGAAAATCTATTATGTTATTTATTTGCAAATGTTATTTTCTTTCTTTATCTTTCTAAATGATATTTAGAAATTTCTCATTGGAGGAGTTATTTCTCATTTTGTTCATTTATGTGATATATTTTCTTAAAGTTATTTATTCTTTTATTTTAACATTTGCTTTTTGTATCTGAATAAAAATTGCAAGTAATGTTCTCTACAATCCCAATTAATTTTTTAAAGACTTGTCACAACTTATACTTTTAATTGCTAAAAAGAATTTAATTGGATAAAATGTTTTTAAATATAAATCATTACTTAATATGTATTCATTTTATTACACTATAAATAAAAATTCTCACACTTTTAATGTATTTAGATTCTTCTTGCATTGGCTCGTCTGCAAATTGAATCTCACGATATAGATGCAGCTCGACAGTATTGTGCAACTGTATTGAGCAAAGATAATGAAAATATTCCAGCTGCTGTGGTAAACAAGAATACTTTAATTTTCTGATTTAGATTTTAACCTCATTATAAAATCGTTTTATTTACAATGAATGCATGTGAATGTTAAGTCTCTTTTAATGCTTAAAAATTATAAAACTATCAATTATTCTAATTGAAATTTTATCTTGTAACCATGGTAAAATAAAAAAATACAAAGTGATTCTATAATCTGTAATTTTTTAAAATTTATGTGAACTTATATTCTAGAATTAATTTTTTGAATATCAACTGTTACTAAATTCTAATGTATGGATAACCCTGTCTATCTTTCCATCTATTAGTGTATATGTATATTACTTTATAGATAGGTATGGTGAAACTTATTCAGAGTAGAAATTATTCTAATTTCTACTCTGAATAGAGCAGAAATAAGGTAAATAAGTTATGTAAAGCCATTCCAATTTACTCTCAAAATTCTTCAGTCAATTACAATTTATATTAGAAAGTAGTGTTTAATATAAATCTACTTCTAATTAATTTTCTATTAAAATTAATAATTTATTATAATTAAATTATATATGCTGATACTTTTTGGTTTTCTAAATTTTCTACAGTGCAAATTCATTCATTTAATACACAATATTTATTCACTAACACAAATTTAGCCATTTGGCAATTGATTTATTGTATTTGGTTATATTGTTTACTTATCTTCCATTTATATAGATGCTGGCTGATATGATGTTTGAAGCTGGAGATTTACAATCTGCCAAATTTCAGTTTCAAAAATTATTGAATATAAAACCAGGTACAAAATATTTTAGCATTTTCCTACGAAGAACTATTACTTAAATATTATATTGAAAGTATTTATAGTAAAAGTACTAAATTTTTATGTTTTATATATATGATTGATTTTTATTGATAAAAGTTATATTTCAACACTATTTAATTCAACTATTATATTTGGAGTTATTTTCTTGTTTCCAGCATGTGCAAATAATGTGCACTTTAGTTCTGTTAAATTATTAAACAATTTTCAATTATATATAGGCAAAATTGATCAATTAATTATTTATAGATGTCTGTCATTGTTTAAGCTCATTATTTTTTCATAGATAGCAGAAAACAATAATTCACATTTGGTTTTAATTTTTTTCTAAAATTTAATGATTTATTTACTGTTTGAGATTGTTCTCTTTTATTTCATTTGGTGCAAAGTTACTGGAAAATATAATAAGTATGAGTTTAGTTTGGATTTCGATTACAATATAATAGTTTTAATTGAAATAATGACTTGAGGATCTGATTTTGTCAATAATTTGTATAAATGAATGAAAGTATTACATTTTTGTATTGATATTTAAAAGACAAAAGTGTGAAATATATATATATATATATATATATATATATATATATATATATATATATATATATATATATATATATATATAGTAGTTAAGTGCTTATGAATGTGGAAAAAATTCTTGATGGTATGATCGCTTAAAATATCCAGATTTGTGAAGAACCTTTAAAACATTGTGAAAAAATTTCAACAAAAGTAAATCCTTGAAAAGAGTTAAAAAAATTAAAAAGCTATAAATCTTTAACTATGTTAAGAAAACTTTAAATACAATATGAAGTATTACATCCATATGCAACATAATTTTTTGAATCCTTTGCATATTTGCATCTTTGATAAGAGCTTTTTACATTAATCATTGAGATTGCAGGCAGTTATTATTGCAAAAGTTAAAATTTTTTGCAGCATTCCTATATAACAAAAATCACATCTTCTTATCTTTAATTGCAAGAATATGTTGGTAAAATATCATGTCTATTAAACAAATATCTTCTATTAAAATTATTGCATTGTAAATTAAATAGTTTATAAAACCATATGCTTATAAATAATGGAATTCTTGTTATATTTTTTTATGTAATTGTACTTTTTATCGCCAAAAAAAGATTTTTTAATTTAGTAAAAAATTCAGATATTATGTGTATGTAATAAAGTAAATAAATATAATAAACTATTTCATGTTTATTCTGATCTTTCTTCTCACTTTCTTTTCTCCATCTTTTTAAGAGGAGGTTGCATATTATAGACTGTATCAATCCTGTGTTTTTTAAACAACATTCTTTTACATCGTTCTTTCCTATCTATTTTTTTAGAAGACTTTTTGTAACAAATAATTATCCATTCTTTAATTCGCATTTTTACTTGAATTAAAAGGAATTAGTTCAAAAAGGATGAATTCATAATTTAGATACAAAGAATTTAGATACATTGAATTGTTCACTTTAATTTCATAATGATGATAAAATATATGAAATGTTCTATTAGTCTTTTTGTTAATAGCACACATTACTTAAATTTGCTTTCCATTGCACAGATATTTGAATCTACTTCTAAAATGTTGATATACGGAAAAGTTTCCTTGTACATTTAAATAATGCTTATAATATTTACTGTGTTCAATAAATCAGATGTATTTACAACTTGTCAATCTCAGTATATGAAAATACTACATGCTCTACTTGAAGAAATAGCATTACAGTAACAGTTATAATGCATGATGAATATGTAACTCTTACTGTAATTCTTCTGTATTTATAATCCATGCCTGCAATAATAAATGTAATGTAAATAATAATATGTAATTCTTACTAATAGTGTGGTCTGTAATTTCCATTCTATTTTGAATGTTTTAGGACACTTATAATAAAAGCCACTTAATTTGCAATTTAGAAACTTGTTTATCAACTGTTTTTGTTGCATGAGTTTTATATATCTGTATATATATAAATAAAATTTGTATAATAATTTGTATAATAAATTTGTATAATAAAATTTGTATAATAAAATTATGTAATATAAATAAAATTTGTTATTAGAGATTAAAGTTTTGTACTGACTGTTTGCTTTTTAAAACTAATGTTTTTATCTGAAAAATAATTTGAAAAAGCTTCGTTTTTAAAGCAATTAAAATATTTTGAAGTTGTTATTTTAAAATTTGTACAATTAATGATATCTTAAATTAAATTTCAGGATATGATAAAGTATGTTAATTTTTATATATATAGTTTTATTTTTGAAATAAATTTTATTAATTCTTAAGAAATTTTAAAAAAGTTAATATGTTTTATAATAAAAAATTAAATTTCATGGTTAATTTTTTTCTATAAAATGTGTTTGTCATAAAATTTCTACGCATTTATTTTATATATTTGAAATTTTATATATAATAGAAGCACATAAAAATAGTATACTCTTTTAGGTTTTTAAAATTCTTTTTAAAAATTTTCAGATTTTTTTGAAGCTATTGCAAGATACATTGAAGTTGTAAGAAGGTTAGGAAAACTTGAAAGTGCTGAATCATGTCTAAAAAAAGCAGAATCTGTCAGTGGAAATTTGTCCATCGATCCTGGTTTCTATTATTGCAAGGGATTATATGAATGGTAAATTAATTCCTTAAGAAATATTTTTTCTAAATTATGGATCTAGTATTATGAAATGAATATTTAATTGCTTTTCATATTGGGAAATTTTTCCTAGTATTAAATTCTTTGATGAGTGCAATGCATAGTGTGAATGAATACAGTGTATGATTTGTAAGGTTTTTATGCGAAATCTTTTATTGAATAACTTTAGCATTGAAATTTTGATGTGATAATTTCAGTTGTGTCATTTTTAAGTATAAAAATGTAGAATATTTGCAGATGTAATTCGAAAAAGCATCTGATATGTAACCAAAAAATTATGATAAATATTTATATAGCTTCTTGTAAACTTTCAACTTATCAAGACAGAAAACATTGTAATAGTAGCAATTACATAATATTAATTATGAAAACATTCTTGCAGGAAGCTATAAATCTTACCCAAACTTCGTGTTTCAATTTTAGTAACCATTTTTGTGATTTTATTTAATTTGAAAATAACACATGCCTTAGGAATGCTTAAAGTAACACAAATAAATTTTTGCATTTACCTAGTGGATTTATGAAAAACAAATCTTGAAAACTTGCCATATTGAATGTTTTTCTTTGCATGCAGTTTTATGCTTTATATATTGTTTCAGTGAAGTAATAAATTTGCTTCATCTAAATTTATTTACTGAAACAATGTATGAAGCATATATAAAGCAATTTAAATTTTATATACTTAAGTTCTTTAAAGTTTTAAAATTTACTAGTATATTTGAATTTTTAACTTTGTTGAAATGTGTGTTAGTTTAAGACAATTTTATTAGTTTTACTGTCTCATTATGCATTTTCATTATCACTTTTTACTTTCTTAAGCATGTTTTAAAAAAATTTGCTTACAGTTATTTAATATTTTCTCCTTTTGTAATATATTCTAAATATTATAGCTCAATAGAAAAGGATCTCTTGGCAATTTATTATTTTTATTTTTTAATTCAGGTACACGGGGAATACTTCATATGCTTTAAAATGTTTTAACAAAACTCGCAGCATTTCCTTATGGGGGCAGATCTCTTTATGCCATATGATTGAGATTTGTTTGAACCCTGAGAATGAAAACTTTTCTGGAGAAAATGTTGACGTCGATGGAGATATGTGTGTAATTGTTATCATGGATATGTGATAAATATTGTAGTTCACTATTTATTAAATGATTTATTTGATTTTTACTGAGGATTTCTGTATATTCTTTTCTTAATTAGTTGAAAAATATTTAAACTTGTGAATGTTTTAGTAAAACGTTTTTTCTAAGTTATATTAGTTAACTATTCATCACTAATTGCATCTCTTAAAACGAATTGATTTAGTTTAGAAAATCATATTTTATTTATAAACTGTACTGCACTTCATATTTGGAAAATCACTTTCAATTAGACCTTGAAACATAGTTGTAGAATTATTTCTCTTTTATTGTATTGATTTTTTGATATTCTTGTGTAAGGTGTAATGTATGTTATGAGAATTTGGAATGTATGATTTAAATTACACAATAGCCAGTATTCACTCGCAATTAAGGTTTCTTTTTTTCAGATAATTTTTAAAGATACTCTAAAAATGTTTAAAATATTACCAATGACTGATTACAATGGAACTTTGCTGAAACAACAGCTTTTTTAATTTCGAAAAATATCTTTATATAAAATTATATGCAATGTATTAATCAAAACCATTGTCTAACACTGCAGTTTTCATTCACAATTAGTGTATGCATTCTTATCAATTATATATTATTTTAACTATTAAATGCTTATTTCCATATACTTGCAGATAATTATTGTCTTTTTTTATGCATCTGATTTCTTTTAGCTTTTTTAATGTATGTTACCAATATTTGTATAATGAAGGTATGCAATCACAATTTGATATCATAGAAACTGAATAATTAAGGTTGAGAATTATAAATTTAAAGTGTGTCTATTGTGAAATGCTAAATGTATAATTTGAAATTAATTTCAATTGTTTTATAGATAATTTATTTGATTATTATGATTATCATTTTTGTTTTGTCATATATATTTTATAACAGCAGTTTTCAATAAATTTTGCTATAATTTATAGAAAACTGTTCCTATAAAATATTTAAACAGTCATAAGAAACAAAAAAGCAAAATATTAGAAAGGGTTCCTTAATAATTTAATCTACTGGATAATTTAAAACCCTTTTTTATTTTAGGATTTGTATTTATTTGATTCCTAATTGCTACAAAAAGAGGCAAATGATAAATAATAAGTATTAGGAAGATGTGTTTTTAAAATTTCGATTATTTAACTTTTTTTCATTTTTTTTTATTTTGTAAACAACTACAGGTTTCCAATGAATTTTTATTATATATTCTCTCTCCAGTGATGATTTTTAATATTTAAACTAGTTTTTTATATTTTGATGTATTTGTAATACTTAATTGCCTCCCTTTTTCAGAACTATTATCATTCATTAACATTTTCAAAAATATAACTACGATGATCCATTTGATATTTATTTCTTTGTTAATTAATATTTTATAGTTTCCTATTAAATTTTCAGTTTAATTGTAAGTTGTTTTAAAATGTAAATTTTTAGTCCATTGTATCTTAAATTTGTATATGAAGATATAATACCTATTAACATAAGACTAATAATTGAAAAATATGGATTCACTCCCTTCAGCTAGAAGTATCATATATTGTTTTTTTATTCTAACTCTCCGCTCAGTAAATGCTTTATTTACTGGCACTTTTAAAAATGTATTCTTACTGAAAAGATTCATTATTTATTGAGTAATAATGCATTATGTAATAACTGAGTCAATTTATTGTTTAAAAGAAAATTTTCTGTAGTGACTATGCATTACCATTTTCATTTTGTAATACTTGCCATACTCTTTCTAAAAACTAAGAATGAAATCAAACACTCTTAAGGAGTTATGAACTGGATTTTTACTTTTTTAATACTCTATAGTATTGATTTCACTACTTTTCTGTTTAAAATTTCAATGTATTTCTTACAATGATAAATATGTAGCGCTTCAGAATTTTTTTAATTAGTAGACTAACTATTTTTAATTATTAGACTAATTTTAACATAATTATTAATTATTCACCATTTATTTATGAATGTTATTTATGGATGTTATGTTGTTTATGAATAATACTGAAAAGTGGGTACATTTGCATTGAAATTATCATCATTTAATTTAGATTAAAAGATAAATCTTCAAACTCCCAGGAGGGCAATATACGCACTGCTGAAAAGTTACTTTTAGTAAGTATTATTGTTGGCAAATCCCATGAACCTGAATTGTTGTACAGATAAATATTTATCAAGTTATAAAATCTATATTATTCACTATGAAACATTTAATTATCTTATAGAAATTCTATTTTAATGTATTAATTAATTTTCTTGACTGTTATTTTATTATGAATTTTATAGACTGCAAATATTATTTGACTGTTCATTTACTGAAACCCATTAACTCAAACATAACTTTTAATTAAATGAAACATTGTCATGTTATGTTTTCAGAAATTTTCTGTTAATGGTAACAATAATTCTATTGATTAATCCTGTTGAAACCATTGCTTTATTTTTTATTAATATTAAAAATATAGCTTGATTCCCTCTTTTTTTTTAACCAAGATGATAAATAGAAAAATAGATAGACTTCCAAACACATCACATGATAATCATTTTTTTAAGTTGCTAGTGTTTCATAAAACCATTATATCATTCATGATGTCTGATAAAAAAATGAATGAATTTAATGAACAATTCTTGTATAAACTCTGAATTATAAAAAATGTTGGGAATTATGTCCATCACATTTTATCATCAAATTATATCATTATTCTTTACATAATGAATGAAATTTCATAATTCATCATGAATAGAAAATTTTTGTTTTGCTCATATTAGTCTCTTTTAGTAATATTTAATAAAGTATTCTAATTTTAGCAATAGAATCCTTCAATTTTAGTGTATGATAAATAATTTAATTCATTGTTTTGCCTTTTGATTCATATCATTTATTTAACAGGTGAATTAATGATGTTACACCCATATCATTAATTAATCTAACAACTTTGGTGTCATTCTGATAAAATATGACTAATAAAAATAGTAAAATCTGTTACAAATATTTAAAAAGTTTTTATTGATTTTTATTGATCAAAATTATATATTTTCAATAAATAAATGTATTTCAAGTATTTTCTGGACTTAATAAGCAATTATTTATTTTAATATCTTCTAGTTTGATTAAAATCTGAGTAATCAAACAATGAACAACATTTTATAAGAAATTTATTAATCAAAGTAATAATTTTTAATTTAATATTGTTTTCTCTAAGGAATATGTACACAATAACAAAATTTTAAACTTGTATTTCTTTAATGAACAGAACATGATCAGTTTAATATGATAGTAAAATATTAATATATCAGTTAATTATATTTTTATACATTTATGTATATGGCAAAGTAAACAAACTTGATTGTTGCTACATAGAACATAATTCTATTTTAGACTTATTTTTCTGTCCTCGTTTTATTCATATTTTTAAGCATTCTTTTTATGAGTATTGTTTTGTTAGGTTCATTTCTTTAAACTAACATATTGCATATGATGAATTATTCGACGGTGACCTATGTCTAAATTAAGAGTACTTTTTAAATGAAATGAAAGTAAGAGTAAAATTAAGTTAAAACTTTAAAATCGCTCTTTTTATATAAGTACAATTATAAATGCATGATTTATTAGTTAATTCAGATAGACAATTTGATGTCATTCTGAAATAGTTTTATACTTTGTATGTATTTAGGAAATTTAAAAATTAAAACTCTGAACTCAGGAAACAGCAAATTTCAGTGATTGGTAAACTAAATATTTTATTGTTTAACTCAGTAAAGAGAATAAAATTCTACTTATAAATTACTGCCTAAAAAGTATTTACTTCTATTAAAATATGTTTCATGATTTAAAGTTACTTAGATAATTTATATAATATGAAACATTTTTAGTTAGAAGAAATTTATAATTAGTGATTGAGAAAAGGTATACTATTCGGAAAATTTTTCAATACCTTATTCATTGTAGAGATTTTACTGAGTTTGAAAAACTGTTTTTTTAACTGCTTATCAATTTTGTTTTATCCCATTAAAATTCAAATTTTTAAAAACCTGACACTAATAAAAATGTATCATTTTTATAGTTTTCAAGAATTTTCACTAGAAATATTATTTATCAAATTATAAAATTTGTTTATGTAATTTGCAAGCCTTAACGTCAAAAAAAAAAAATAAATTAGACAAATTTTTACCATAAAACTCTTTTTTTAATAATGGCAGATGCTTGGGTTACTAACCCTTCCTCTCAACAAAGCAGGAAACTACTACTAATTTGTCATTACCCAGTAGGCACCTGTGAACCAAGTCACAAAGGTAAGTAGCATTACACACACCATATCACCACAAACTCATTTATGGATTGGGCTGCATTCATACATCATCTCAGAAGGACAGAAACACAGAGAGAAAGTAACACCCAAAACCGAACCGAGATTCGAACTCGGGACCCGCTCAGGAGTCAGGAACGCTAACCACTCAGCCATTGGTTGCACAATAAACATTCTAGAATATCTAAAAATTGACTAAGCAGTGAATGAATGCAAAGAATATTTTCAAGTTATGTAGCTTTAAAGTAATAAAATTATTTTAAAAATAAGCTCCCTCTAGTAAATGCAACTCGTTCATTGAATGGAAATATGTATATAAAATTTAAAAATATGTATGTAAAATATAAAAATAATATTTTATAAAATTGACTGTTGAAAGTTTCTTCTGTAGCGATCCATATACTGTAATAATTGGTTTACATTTTCTGATGTTTTGAGATTATTGTTCTATTTTTCAATTATTATTCTTTAATTCTGTCATCATATTGTCCTAAAAATATTTAGAACAATATCATGACAAGATTATTATGTATCGAATTTTTAAAAAACGTTGTTATTCTTAAAAAATATCGTACAGAATATTTTTGATTATATACTTTTAATGTGCCCTTGATTCTAATTTGAACTGTGCAAAAGAGATGTATTTGAAACATATTATTTAGTTGTTAAAATCAGATTTGTTTTTTACTTGTTTGATAAATAAGTATTTTCTTAAGAATTTTTTTATTTGTAGATAGGAGTACCCTTCATCAACATAAAACATTGTATTTTGCAGGACTATTTGTTTACTTACTAAATTTAACTTTACCATATAGTTCTATTTGCTATTATAAAATATTATAAGTAATTTTTCAAAATTTTTTGTCATATATCATAATTTAACTATTTTAAATGGTGGTTAATGAGAAAGGCTTTAAGCTTAAGAAAAATATTTTAAATATATAATTAAAAATTTAAAATAGATTTTTTCTGAGGAAATGACTTGTAATAATTTGCTGTTTGAACACAGAGTTAATATGAGAGAATTTATGACCGTTTAAAAGGTATTATACAAAAATGTTAAAATAATTTATCACAAATTATAAATTATTCTGATTGTAATATAAATGTCTTCTGATTGTAATTAAATGAAAAATAAGATGATAATAATTAAAAAATGATAATTGAAATGAAAACCTGAAAACTAGGAAGTTTTGTGCATGTATTGAAAACATTCCTTTTATTAATTTCAAACATATTATTATTACGAAATTTCTTTTTTAAATTGTTATATTTAAAAATTGGAATGTAAATTTATACATTTTATGAAATAATTAAATTATATGTAATTAAACTAATTATTTTATCATTTAATAAATTTATTATGGTCCTTAGTTTTGCAGTGTAAAATATTTTTCTTATAATTAAATCTTTGAGAATCTAATATATTTGCTGACAGTTTTGAGATATATCTATTAAATTAAATTATTTGTGCAGTGTTGTACGATATAAAAGGATTTTTACCTTAATAATCGTTATCGTTAGAGTTATTGTCATTCTTAGCAGTAGGAACAGTAATCTTGTATGTGGAAAATGTGCAGAATCTGGTCATGAAACTTATGCTTGTACTTCAGAAATTTTCAAGTGCTGTAAATGTTCTTTTTCACATGCTGCATTTTCCAAATTTTTTTCCATATGAATCTTGAAGAAAGAAATAATTGCAACCAAAATAAAACAAAATATTACTTTCCTAGAATCAATACAAATAGTAAAAAACAGAACACCAAAAGTTGGCGTTTCCTATTCTACTTTACAAACAAATGCAAAAATAAACAATCCAGCAAAGAGGAATAGTTTATGAATATTTGCTCCACTTTCAACTTTGTCCTATAAATCCTCTATGCCATCAACTTCTAATAGGGCAAAGAAATCTACTTCAATTGCGGATAAATCTAGAACTGATGATACAAAAATTAAAACACAAATTTTAAGCAAAATGTATTGATAGAACGATTGAAAAAGTCCTCTTCTGAAAAAGATATCTAAATGGAATGGTTATCTAATTCTCCAACTGTTTCAAAATGAAGAAAAGACTAGCATAAAAAACAATAAAATAAAACTTGCTCTGACTACATTCTTGAACAATTCTTGAAACTGTCATGTCTCAGAAAATATTGAAGTTTTTTTTTACAACATTTATCTGTCTCTTCTTTCTGACTTTCATGAGCTTATTTTAGTGCCTTTATTTTTCTGAGTCATTCATCTCAACATTCTCAATTAGCTCTTTCTTACCCAATGATTTATTCAAGCATGTAACTTCATCAAAAAATTTTTTTCTTACAGTGCAGCTTATCACATGAGGATCTTTTGACAGTAAAATCAAATCAAAGGTTACTGTAAAAAAAGTTTGATTTTAAATTAATAATGATTTTTAAAATTAAACAAGATAGTGCTGCTGTTTTGTGATCACATTACCATGCTGAGAAACTAAAATTATTTATAGTTATTTTGATTAATATTAATTATAACTTCTATAACCAAAATTCATTAACTAAGTAATTATCTCATTAGCTAACTCTTTGTGTGTATACACACACATTACTATTGTATTTAAAAATTAAAGTGAGTTGTAAATTTTTTAAATTTCATCATTTGGATTTCATTTAAAACAGCTATTTAACTGTATGAATTTTTACTTTGTATTATTCAAGAAAATATATTATGGAGAAAACCTTTTACTTTTATTTTATTTGAAATTATTTAACCATATCTATAAATTTTACACTTAAAATATGAATTTTTCATACAGGAATTGAAATCAAAATATGGTGTGAGCTTGAATACCAGAATTTTTGATAATTTAATTCGTTTGGCAAAGCGTACAAAGCAGGACGCTGAAGCTGCTTTAAATGATTTTATTGAAATTTTGACCGATGAAAGATATGTAAGTTTATTAAACATCGTTTATGTTACTATTAATTTTACTTTTATATACTGAAAAGCCAAAACGTTGTAACACCTGTACTGTTTAACATTGGACCTTCCTAGATATTATGGAAGAATATTATTTAATAAAAATGATTTATAAATTTTCTCTCAGAATTGGAATTGACATTCATGTGATTATGCATGAGTGTCTGGGGAAAGGATGCTAATCTAAGTGACTTTGGCAGTAAAAAGATTGTGATAATCCAAAGTTTTATAACAAATATCCCTGAAACTACACAGCTCTTTGACTGTTCCTGAGTTATCATTGGAAATAACTCTGCAAAGTGAACAAATGAAGATACGATGAATAGCTGAACCCTTTATACTGGACATTCATAGTGTTAAAGATAGTTATTGACGTCCTGTTCTATCTTGGATCAGAATGGCAGAAGACATTGCTGAATCTTTTACTTTGACTCACATTGTATTCAATCTTAAAATAATACACTGTTTCACGTTGGTCTTATTTTATCCAACAGAGCAACCTTTTAATTTCTATTGCTGTTTATAATGCATGGAAGTGTAAGACCATGGTGGCTGTTATTTGTCTGTTATTTGTCTACTTAGCATAAGCACTTAACAATTGCTTGCAAACAACCTAGAGCAGAATATTTTCTAAAATTCTCAGTCTTCAGGCTTAACAACATGATAACTGTCGAACTCATTTAGATTTGCAGCCTTTCTCATGACAAATACATATGATCTTGCTGTCAATCTCTTGTATTCTTCCTCTTTTATAACTACCTCGATGAAGAATATAAAAAAATTCTTCCTCTTGGATATTCTATATTCTTCCTTCTGGATAACTTCTCCCTTGATAATGCTTTCCACATTCTCAAGAAAGGTGCAATATGAATCAATGGGGGTTGTCATAATATTTTGAATTTTCATGGCATAATACTAGTATCGTTATGCTTTTAATAAGGTCTAAACATTTCTTTATCGTATAAGTTTATATAAATGGAGAATTTTACCTAATGATTTATCTAGCCTTTAATAGCTTTAAATTAATTTTCTTTTATTTAACATAATATTCAAATATTAGATGCTTATGGATTTGTTTCACTGAAATATTTAAGTCAAATGGGAGAAAAAACTCGAGGAATTAAATATGTTAATTTATTTATGTATTTAGATTAATTATTTATTTATGTATTTTGTATTGATTAAATGTATATCTGAATTTTGAGTTGTACAATGTTGTCATAATATTACTTTCAAAGTAAGTTTTTTTGTTATTTTTTAGGTAATATTGATAAGCACGCTGTACAAAAATGCATAGAATGTTTTTCTCTTGAAATTTTATGTTATCTGTTATTAATAGAACACATACTTATTAAAAATAAATAGAAATTTTATTTAGATTAATTAATGATTTCATATTGAAACAATTTCTTTAACATCATATTTGCTCTCATTGTAAACTCTCTTTAATGAATATTTTGATCTATCTTTCCTATGATTTTAAATTGAAAAAAAGTTAATTTTTAAATTAGAGCATTTTTATTAGATTACTTATCATTTCATAGATTTTCTCAAAATTTATAATTGGTAACTTTTAAGTTCATGTATTTGGCAATATTATACTGTTGTTCTTTATTTGCTTTTCTATTTATTGTATCAAGAAATAAAAAATATTTTTATTTGCTAAATAATTTAACACTTTAACATTTAATCGTTTTTGATGTGCTTGTTATTTTTAACTTTGAATTTTTTTTATCAATTCTGCATTTATTTATGCTGTATAAAATTAAATATTTTTTAAAAATGCTAAAAAATTCGCGAAACTATTATTATTATTTTTTTTGTTGTGTGTCAGGATTATTAGTCACGGAATAACCAAGATTTAAATGATCTTGAGTTAACTTTTGTTAAAATGTGAAGTTTTTTGTTTATTAATTATATTAATACATTTGATTTCAACTTCAGTACTCAGAATATTGGAAAAATAAAATCAGTATTGATTAATTATGAACAATTTAATCTGCGAATATTTTTTAAACGATTTTTATGAGTACTTTTATCAATGTTATTAGATAATGTTCTACTAGTTCCATTTTCGATTAATAATAGAAAATTTTAAACCTTTAATTTAAGCTGTGCAAACTTATTCATTTCCAAAATTTTAGATGTTATAGAGATTTAAATTTCCTCAAAATGATACATTTATTTATTAATGTATTTAAATACAAGTTATAAAATTTTATTAATACTTAGAAAGAACATGCTGGAGCTATTCTTGGTTCGGCAATGGCATATTTAAGATTGAAACAAACTCCTCGAGCTCGCAATCAGCTGAAGAGAATTGCTAAGACCACTTGGAATTTTAGTGTAAGTATATTAATTGTGGGCAAATGATTCTTTTTCATTAAATGGTAGAGGACAATTCTATATAAATTAATAAGTATATTACTTGAATTCTTTATGATTTTGCAGCTCATAATTTTTACTCTCATTCTTTTTAACAGTTGTATTTCATGGGAAAAATGTGTTAAAAATCTATTATTATATGGATCACTAATAACCTTCTATTGTTAAATGTAATGGAATTTAAAGATTTGTCATTCTATGATATATTCTCTGGATTATGATGGAAATTGAAATGGTTACACCTCTTCTTTCAAATGTAAAATGATTAATTAAAAAATGATCATAAATTACATTAGAGTTACATCTGTATCGTTGAATATGATTACTCAAGATCCATATAAATAACAGAATTGTTAATAGCCAATGATAATAATTAAAAAGATTTACATTTTATTAAAATCAATTTCTTCATGTGGTTTCTTCACATGTAGTTTTATTTAATGACAAGAATCTCACTCACATAATTTAAGTCAATATTTTTAATTACTAGAAGTAACAAATTTATGCTCAAATTAATGTATAACTATGATTTCAGATGTGATGGTTTTTATGAGATCAGTTGAGTCTGTAAGATTTCTTCTAAGCAAAAACCTAGTAAACTTAAATAGGTTGATATTGACCATATAAATGCAACACTGAAGATGGTTTTAAGTATACACTATGCTTTAGAGACATTTGTCAAATATAAGTTCCTTTCTTCATCTGTACATCTTGTATTATTCTTCAATATTACTGTATAGAGTTTGCGCATATGCTTTTAAGAAATACAGATTATGCCTTTAGATTTTTAAAAGTTCTTTCCTTATGGAAAAAAGATGATATGCTGCAACCATATTTTATCTTTCTTTTAGCAACACATAAGGGCCAAAATTAAAAACGTCTTATCAATTCATTGCACACAAACCATGATATTTAAATTATTAACTAAGAAGAATTGTATTAAATTTAACTTCTTTTAACAATTCGTTACATACATCCCATGAAACTTTCAAGGAAGAGGAGTCCTGGAATAGACTTGGCAAACTTTTCATTCCTATCATACATCATTGCCTTCTCCTGTTTTATATTATCATCTGTATTCAAAAAATTAATCTTTGAAGACCGATTCCATAATATTTGTATGTTTACGTCAATGATAACAGAAAAAAAGAACACTATTTATGCTAAAATAATATAAAATATTATTGCCCTAAATTATTTATTATAAAAGATTGTTTTATATTACTTGAAATGAATTAGTTCTTTCTGAAAGACAATCAATCATATTTTGCAATTTAATGGATTATTAAAAATTTTTCAATAATAAGGAAGAATATTTTTTTAAAAAGAATCAATTTGATTCTGTCATTCTAGAAAACGAAATGTCACGCTATTCAAAAATTTCTAAAATGTTTTAAACACGTCTGTTTCAAACACATTTTTATTTTATTTCATCTCGAGAAGCTATTTTCAGAATTTTTACTCGGATGATTTCATTACATTTATAAATAATACAAAAATAAACTTTACTGTATAGTGTTTAAAAGATAATGTGTAATTAATATGCTTTCATAGTACATTCCTTAAAATGAAGAATTAAATTACATATTTACTAACAGTCATGATAAACTTTATAAAACTTTCAATAAGAAAATTCTTTTTTATTATAACATAATTCATTTTTATCTTACCTCCTTTTTGTAATTCATGCTATAGATACTTATTATGCTCGCAAATGCATATAATGTTTATACGAATTTGTAAGTATAAGTATTTATGTAAATAAATGCCCATGTATGTATTCAGGATGGTTCTATATTTTTTTACAAATTGCGAGAAGGGTAATAGTGTCGATTGAGACAAGCAATAATTTCATTGGAAGATAGGGTTGTATTCCTCTGTATGTGCTGTTATCAGGAAAAAATATTAGAATTCCAACCTTTACTTGTATGAAATAGTGTTGATAAAGCGATTCAATGATACTTTAAGTCCCACAATCAGGTTTATTCCTAAAAAAATTCCCAGTAAATGCTTGAAAATCTGACCATGCATGTTGCGCGATTGAAATCAATAAAGGAATGACTGGCGCAACCGCTCAAATGTTCTTGATGTGTTAATTTTTTCCATGACAACTATAATACAATGGTATTTTTTGCTGAGTCCATAGAGATCTTGTACACTAAAGATTTCATGTGACACCAGAAGAAAATATCCAATGGGTTGAAGTCCGGTGAATGAGGAAGCTAAGCTACATGTCCCATCCATTGGGGGATATATGTGTCATTGAGGAAACCATGGACTGTCATGGAAATATATGTCGTAGCTCCATCACATATTAACCACTGAATAATACTAATGCAGGGAAATATGGATCATTATATCTCATCCCCAGTTTCCACAAAATTTGCTCTCAAGAGGTAATCATCGGTGGTGTAAACATCCGTTTTCATTACTTTCTGCAGCTAGTAAGGATGCTTGTGTACTTCACGTAAAATACTATTTGCCACTGGCTGAAAAAGAACTTATTTCATCTGCTACAGCTCGCGTTCTGGTGGAAGAAGCTGCTTCGAATCTATCTAAAACTCACTCTTTCATTTCTGGCATTCATGCATTTGCAAACACACTGCATTGCTGTTCGAGATAGCAAATGATCTGTATTCTTACAGTCATTAATCTACACAGGAAAAGATAGAACTATTTAGAAAATGATGAGTTGAAAACTGCTGTTAATATAATTTTCATGCTTCACATCCATTCCTTCTTGCTTGACCACATATGAGATGCATATATGCCAGTTCCTTGCACATGTACTCCTCCATAGCATTCGCCAAAAGTTTCGGATGATATCAAGTTAATACTTGATGCGATGATGTTCCATTTTCAAAAGAAAGCGTTTCCTCTGATTCGTCTTTTCTGGTCATAAATTAGAACAAAATGTTGCTTTTAATCAGTTAAAATTTGCATTTGATAATCTCTTGATTGTCTTTGGAGATATGCTTTGTAAGCAGGTATAAAATGACCTCTGAGGCAATGGTTTGTATTACTCAGAATCCGTTTTCATGTAAGCTGTTCGACTGAAATTGAACCCATCACCTTGTGGATCACTCTATGTTTGCAGCAGAGAGAATATAATTTGCTTCAATATGCATTTCTACTTTTCTCTTTTCGGCCTCTCATCTTCAAATGCGGCACTTTGTTCTATGGTATTTATTGCTTGTCTAAATGGCTACTCACTTCCAAAAGTTAAGCACAAAGATGTAAAATACAAAAAATCAGCAAATATTGCTTTGATTGACACAAAATTTGGCAGGAAAGTAGCATATATATTTATGCATAAAATAAAATCAATTATATACAGAAATAAAAGCAAAATTATATTTTTGTAAGTTATCAGATAATGACATACTGGTAATTTCAACAGAATTATGTATAAAGTGAAAATAAACAGCATAAAATGAAAAAAGGACTTTAATAGGGTATGTGATCCCCCCTCATCTGTATACCAAGTTTACACCTTGTGACCATGCTTTCAGTTTGGTGGTCAACCACTGCAGAATTAAGCAATAGCCATTCTTCTTGTAGAGCAGATTTCAGCTCAATAAGAGTGTCTGTAGGGGAGAAACGTGAAGATACAGCACGGTCGAGAGCATCCCAAAGATTTTCAATGGAATTAAAGTCGGGAGAATATGCTGGCCACGCCATACGCGCAATCTCTTCACTCTCCAGGTAGTCATTGACGATGTCATCTCCATGGGGACGTGGGTTATCGTCCATTAAAGCAAAAGAAGGGCCAACTGTTGCAACGTACAATCTACCAATATATTCTAAAACTTCATCTTGATACCGGACTGCCGTCTCAGAACCCCGTTTAAAGATGTGCAGGTCGGTGTGGTATCCTAATAAAATCCCTGCCCTCACCAAAATGCTTCCGCCTTGGAATGTGTGATATTCAGTGATGTTTTGGGGCTGATTACATGTTCCTTCTTCACGCTATATTCTTAGGCGCCTGTCATCTGGCTCCAAGCCGAGCTGGCAGCCGAATGGTTAGCGCTCTTGCCTTAGGTTCAACAGTTGGTGGGTACGAATCCCACCTTGGGCATGGATGTTTGTAGTGGTTCAGAATTCACTTTAAACCGTAGGTCCCGGTCAAATTAGCCCTCGTGTGCAAAAAAATGACCGTTGAGCGACAAGCAAACCAACCATCTGACTCTAAATCAAATCTTGACTCATCAGTAAACATGACATTGCCTCAGTCAGACATAGTCCAATTGACATGTTCCCGGCACCACTTTAATCGGCCCCATCTTGATTAGATGGATAGACATACACCAACCAACTCGAGGTATCCGGTCGTACAGTCCACTTATATGTAATCTTCAGCGTACAGTAGCAGCAGATATCACCCTACCAATGGATGCTGTAACCATATATGTAACACGCGTGGAGGTCGCTCTGCAATTACGCATGTCTAAAATCGCAATATATTGATCTTCCGCGGGGTTTGTAACCCTTGGGCGTCCGGTTACGGGCCTTAGAACAACTGTGTGGTTTGGAATTGTTTCCATGAACGTGAAATTACAGAATGATGAACCCTGAAGGAAAGAGTAACATCTGATATTGACTGTCCTACTTAAATGCTTCCCACTGCACGCCAGCTCTCAGAATGTTCCATACGTCTTCTGGAAGTTATAGAAACACGTATGTCTTGAAAAAAACTTGTACAAAAGTTTTAAACACTTTCTATCAGCAGTTTAAGCAACTTCTGTAACCCTTCATGTAGCTGGTATCTTATATGATCACACTTTTTGCATATTTCTTGACATGAAATCGCGATTGTCTGTTACCTAACATTTGCATACTTCCATCTACCTCTGCAGCAATTTCCATCCTCTTCAATACTGATTGTCTTCTGGAAATTAGCATTTTCCTCTCCATGCTTAACTTTTAATTTGTAAAAATATTTAGAATCACCCTATATAAATACATACATAGATACATACATACATACATACATACATATATATATATATATATATATATATATATATATATATATATATATATATATATATATATATGTATGATATGTATGCATGTACATACACATGTATATACATACATAAATGTGCCAAATAGTTATCATAATTATCTTTAACAAACTCTTAATCTAGCCCAATATGAGGAACTTTAAAACTAAACTTTTGGGAAAAGATAAAGAAATTGGAAAAATCAAGAATTTAGTAATGTTAGCAGTATAATCTGGTAGTAAGCCACAATAGGTGTAATTTATATTTTACTGAATAATTTTATGGCATTCAGGTTAATATATTTCCGAACTGTGTTTTTCTCATTTTAGTGTCAAGGTCACCAACTCCCGTTGTTTTGATATCAAAATTTAATAAGTCTTAGAATTGGTTCACAAACACTACATTTAATTAAATTATTAAAATGTTTACAAATGTTAAACAACTATTAATGATACATAAAAAAGCATAAATTTACATGTTTCATTATTATGGAGCATAAAAATTTTTGTGATCTTTTGCAGTCGATAGCGGAGGTGAAACTGCTTGAAAATCCTTAAGTGGAGACTGTTTACTAAAACACCTTCGATATCCTTCAGCTTGTTGATGTATTCATCCGCCACAGATTTTGAAACTCAAATGTCTGTATGACCACTACACTCATGTTTTATCATCATTCATGGCGCTCTAGCCTAGGAGGGGCCAAGGCCTTCTGAACAAGTTTCTTACAGCCACCTCTACTGGCAGCCAAACTCCTCTAATTTTTTGTTCCAAGGATCCTACAGTCTTCTTCGACTGCATCCACCCATTTCAGCTTTGGTCTTCCTCTTCTTGCGCTGATAAGTTTTGCAAAAAAAAAAATTTCCCTTCTTATTTTATTGTCCTTTATTCTAATAACATGTCCAACCCAATTAAGATGGCCTACTTTAATGTGATGTACAACGTCTGGCTCCTTTTACATTCGGTAGATTTCTGTATTGTATCTTCTGCGCTAGACACCGTTTTCCTTCGTACTTCCAAAGATACTTCTTAAAATCCTGCGTTCAAATAAAGAGAGTCCCCCAATAGCCTCTCCTCTCTTACTGTCTAAGTCCCCAAAGTTTCCGAGGTATAGGTCAAAACAGGACGGATAAGCGTTCTATAGATCTGTAACTTAGTGTTTCGTGATAAAAAAATTAGTTTTTAGTAAATGTCTTACTCCAAAAAAGGCTTTGTTTGCTGCAGTTAAACGTCTTCTTACCTCTGGGAGAATGTCATTATTTTTGTTAAACATTGAGTCAAGATAGATAAGTTCAACAACTGTTTCAAATTTATAATCACCAAGGAGTAGATGAGTTTGGGTAAATTGGGTTCTAGTTACAGGGAAATATTTAGCTTTTTAACTTGATTGACAACAGGCCTTGTCGGTCTGGCCTCCCTCTATATAGCTTCAAAGGCTTCTATTAAGTATTTTTTTATTCTGGCTACCAGTGCAATATTGTATACAAACGCCAACACTTGAACAGATTTTCCAAAGATACTGTTCCTGGTATTGATAGCCGAGCTGGCAGCCGAATGGTTAGTGCTCTTGCCTTCGGTTCAACAGTTCGTGGGTTCGAATCCCACCTTGGGCATGGATGTTTGTAGTGGTTCGGAATCTACTTTAAACCGTAAGTCCCGGTCTAATTAGCCCTCGTGTGCAAAAAATGACCGTTGAGCGACAAACAAACAAACAAACCTGGTATTGATACTAGATTTCGTGATGACTCTTTCAAGAACGATTTTACACTCATGTTTGCCGAATAATTAAATTTAGTAACATTTTTTAAGTTTATACAAACTATTTTACTATCTTCTCAGAGGTTTTCTCCTACAGAGAATTCTTTTTTTAAAGTGATGTAACTAAAGTTGCACTAAGCAAAATATATATTAAATATGTACACATGTACATTGGTGTGCAAAATTAGGCAGCAGTGTAAACTTTTATCTGATAGCCATGAAATTGCAGAAAAGGAGTTTTAGCGATCAGTACAATGAACATTCAATTCAGTAGATAGGCCACGTTTCTATATATTACTGGAAAAAACATCACAATCGACTTCAATTTAAATCAAGCACATGAAGTTGGCATGCGCATCTCAAGACTACAACAATAGAAGACGGAGACATAATTAAAGACATGGGCTGCAAGTGCAAGAGCTTTTTCATGAAATATGTCTAGAAGAATTTAACTGGACAACTTTATACCTCAAAGAATGATTGAAAAGCTGGAGGAGGGATGTAAAGTGAGCAGTGTAACTGAAGAGTTTGGAATTAACAAAAGTCATTTCTAGCTCTTGGAAAGTTTTGTAAACTGTAAAGTTTTTTCTGCTCTTAGAAAAATTGGTTGTGACCACTCCAGGATAACAACTGCTGTAGATGGCAACAAAATATTCACTGCAACTATTATCCTGGGTCATGCTAACACTGAATTATATTATCCTTGGATGGACATTCTTACCTCTTGAACTAATGGACAGTCTGGTGCTGAGCAAGGAGAAACGGTGCAAAGCAGCCATTGCTGTAAGTGAGGGCATATCTCATACTAAGGAACATCTGATTGTTCTTTCTCTTGGACATGCAATCATATGTAATGATAAAATAAGTTTAATAAAGCCTTTTTTATTTTATTCTATGATGCTTACATTGTTTTTATTTTCTATTACCATGTTTTCATTATCTTTTAAGTACAAAATGCTGTTTTTTTAATATTTTATAGCATTTTTTAAAATAATTTAAACATATATGTATAAATATTATTTAATGAATAATAATAATGTAAAAATATTTAATAATATGCAGATTTCAAACAAAAGAAATATATTAAAATTTTCTTTTGCTGTGTAGGATGCGGAATACTTAGAAAAAGCATGGTTGCTACTTGCCGATGTTTATATAAAAGTAGGTTTTTCCATACTTGTGCTATAAGTAATTATAAAATATCCAATTTTTATTCTTTTGTTTTCATTTTTTCAATTGATTTTAACAATGTATAAAATGTTTTATTTTCATATTCTTATTTTTATATTATTAACTAATGATTATTACATGTATTTTATCGTTTAATAAACGACTTATTTTAATCAATATATTATTTTTCAGTATGATGTATAATTAATGTTGAAATATTCATTGATGCATTTTTAATAAATGAGTTTTATTTAAAATTTTATTATTATAAAATTTGAAATATGTACACAATATTCCCTTACTGAATTGAGTAATTAATTATTTTACTTAATTTGCTTTACTAAATTTAAATTTAAACTAATAAATATTGCATTATAAAGTGTTTACTTGTGTTGAATGATTCTTTTATCCCTTTTATAAATATCATTTATTTAAATTAAAAATGGTTAATCATAAAAATATAAATAGTTATTGGTGCATTTTAAGCTTTTAATTAAGGAGCATAATATGCAGTTATCTAATAGTTTAAAATATTTGTGTGCTGTTTGTGTTATCTACATAAAATTTTACTGAAATTAATTTACTTATTGTGTTGCTGTGTATTTTTTTTAAGTTGATCGTTATATACCAGTTTCATTTTCACAGTTGCTGCAGCAAAAATTATAACTATTTTTATAGTATATTTTTCTATATATATTATACTGAAGTGAAAGCAATTTTTCTTTTACTTCTATTCCATTGAACTTTAACAATTTTAACTGAATTGGGTTAGTTTATATTATTTTACTCTCAGGTTTGATAAATATGATCAATATTTCGTATTTCAAAAGAGTAATTGGATTTTTCCTATTCAAATTCACAATTATATTTATTATTGTAATTTAAGTTGCAGTAATAAGATACACCACATTTAAGTTATTTAATTGATTTAACATCTTCAGAAAATTTTACTATTTTTTTATAATTGTAGATTTTTGATATTGATACAGAAATTTGTTTATAAAATTTGTGAAAGTATTCTGTTTTATTGGATTTGTGTTTAGATATTTTTATAAACAGCAATATCAATTTCTGTAAGTTTGAATGCAATTTTTTTGAAAGATTCTACAGCTTCATCAGAAAGATCACAAAAAATAACTTTAATCTCTTCTGAAAATATACCGAATTAATGGCAATCATCATTTTTTTAAAAAGTAATAAATTATTCAGTTGCTGTAGATTTGATTTCATTAAAGAAGACAAAAACTTTAAAATACAACCATAAGCTTTAGTTTGAAAAGCACTTTAAAGGATATAATTAACTACTCATAATCATATATGCAGATGCCATCTCTAAGATCATGAGTATATTATTCTTTCTTTCAATAACTCATAATTTTAGAATAGAGAAATATTTTGTCTTTAAGAGATTGAAAGACAATTTTTGATGTTTCCCCATTCTTAGCTATGAGTCTTATTGGTACAGTTGGGATTATCAAAATATTTGCAAAATGAAATATGGTGATTTGTTGATTGAAGTATTATCAACTAAACAGGTCGAAATCATTCTAAAATTGAAATATCATGGTAATATTTATATTACAATATGTGCCCATAATAGGTTAAATTTAACACAGGGAATAATTTCTGCTCTTGATTTATTTAAGGCTTCCGAGGAATAAACTTTGGATAATTTTGCAGACCAAAAATTGCGCTGTGTACAGCACATTACAATCAGGAGAAAAGACAATTATAAAAAAACATCTCATATTGACGTTTGCGATTCCTACATTATCACAGTTTATGAGAGTAACAAGATTCATCGGGCTTTCTGGCTTGCTCTATGACTGGAACATTCAGTTTTGCTTAATGATATCTTCCATCTTATGGAACTTTCTTGGTGCAAAGTTATTGCATTCATATAGATGATATCATAATTGACCATTTTAATCCAATATGTTTTGCTGTTCAAGAAACTTTCTTGACGCTTCAGTGCTATTTAAGTGGTATGATTATAACTGTGAGAAAGGATGTTAATCACAATACAGTATCTGGAGGTATATGCATCTTCATATTTTTTGACTTCTCTAGCTCTATGCAATCACTTAACACACAACACATCTGTCTTTTAAACTCCACAGAAATAACTTATTTCTACCAATCATAAAAAACTGCATTTATTAGATGTGGTCATTGACTCTCCATCAATTCTGCTTTGGTTGAATTCTATTGTTGAAAATGATTTACAAAATAGCTATTACTTTTCTTTAATAATAACCTAAACTAGCTTTAGTAGACCACGAGTTTTCCATTTTCTTACTCTTATTATCATGTGAATTTGGCACATTTTACAATTATCTGTGGTCACTGACAGCAGGTTCAGGACATTGATAATGCGTGACAAGCCGTTGATGCAGTTCTCGATGCTCTCAAGCATGATTCCTAAGCGCTCCCTAATTCTACGCAAGCGTTATATACAATGAAGGAATAATGAGTGCCAAGTGTCATACAAAAAACAGAAGTTGTTGTGGGCTGTTTTTCATAGGTGTTTCGCCACAGAAAATCCTGTGACTTTCAAAAAGTTTAAAACATTTACCCATTGAATGCAACAAAATAGCCAAAAAGAGTCGTCTTTTCCATCACATCAACTTCCAGCTTAGAGTTGTGAAAGGAAGTTAAAGCAGCCAATAATTCATATCAGGCATTCTGTATCCCAATATTATGAATAGGAGCTGTCACATACTCGTATCAAATGTTATTACTAAACTTTTGAAAGAGTATCTAATTTAATCTCTTATGATCATAAATTTGTCTGGACATAAAAACAAGCTGAAAAGAAATCTGTAGGTATTCATGATGAAATTGTGCATTCTTGTAACTGCAATTTCTCAATGCTGAAACTGCAAAGCGTAGTGCGCCAAACTAAAGGTACAAGTCCGCGATCAGATGATATCTCATATAAGATGCTTTGACTTCTTAACCATAGTGCTTCAAAAAACCTATTTATTATATTCTATAGAATGTAAAATGAGTGTGTTCATTCTCATCTCTGGAGTACAACAATGGTTAATATTAAAACCTGGGAATGATCTAACACATCCTCAAAACTATAATTCACTTATAATTGCAAGTTGTCTTGTTAAAATTTTTGAGTATATAGTCAATTCTCGTCTTGTTTATGTACTTGACGATGATTTGTATTTATCATCTTATTAAAGTGGTTTCTGAACGAGTAGATCTATTCCTGACAACACTATATATCTAGAGACACAAATTAGGAATGTCTTTGTGCTGAGACATCATTTGGTGTCTATTTTTAATTTAGAGAATCAAATGATCGTGCATGGCATTATAGAATTTTTCGCACTTTGTATAGATATAATTTCAAAGGAAATTTATCCTCTTTCATTCAGCATTTTTAAATTCATGTGTCTTTAATGTTCATGTAGGATCTGTCTTATCCACTTTGAAGGTGTTCCTCAATTAAACTTCTTAAGTGTTAGCATTTTTAATATTAGCATCATTCTTCATGTATTACAACCATCTATACGTGGAATATTTGTTGATCAGAAATTACTAGTCTGGGTTTCATTACACGACTAATTGAACGCTAATTACAAAATGAACTGAATAATCTAATTTCCTGGTATAGTGTAAACAGCTTATCAAAAATAATTGTGTTCATTTTTGTATACAAACTGGATTTGGTACTGATTCAGAAATTAAGATACCTATAGTTGATATCTTTTCTTGTGATAGTTAAACAAAAAATTAATTTTCCTACCACACATCTTAGATTGGTCAAAGAGGTTAACGGTAACTTAATGTTCCCAAGGTGCTCTTTAACATCTCTTGCTGGGCAGATCGTAAGCATTACTGTGTGTATACCAAGTAGTTATTTTGTAAATAATATTTCATTTAATAATAAAATAGTTATTTGATTAATTTTATGTATGGTTTTCTTTTTCTATTTCTTATTTTTATGTATTATCTAATTGGGGTTTACTTATTAATTATTATTTTGATCTATATGCTCTTATATATGATATGAATACACAAATATCATAATTATCGGATTTTGTTACCATTGGAAAATAATATTTAAAGAGGAAACTTGAAATCTGTGGTGACAGTGATAAAGTTGAACGATTTAATTCAAAAAAGATTTGTATAAATGTTTAGAGAAAATTGCTGCTTGTTCAGATACGTCAAATAGTGTCTGGGAATGGGGCTCACTGTTGCCTAGTAGTAGAACAATGACATTTTGAGCATAAGGTTCCGAATTAGATCTCAGCCACTGTTAAACAATGGTAGATAGATATTGCTCATCTGCTTTTTGAATGCAGATCTTATTGAATGCTTGTGAGTTTTCATTATTTTCTCTCGTGTAACATGTGAATATAGTCCATTATCTATAAAAATCTATTCTGGGTGGCAATTTACATGGTTGATATTAAAATACTTTACAACAGCCTTCAATCTTTAGATTATCTACTACTAAGTGTGCAAATAAAGTTTGGGAAAATGGTTTTCTTATTTCTATGAAAACTCTAACGTAGTTTTATGCTTCCTTTCTTATTTCAAATTCCATTTAATTCATTCTTTGGGAACATTTCACAAAGCAAAGCAAAGTTGAGTGTTCAAAAGAAAGGCTTGACCTTAATAAAGTTTGTTTTGTTTCATTTTTAGGAAGAAATTTATAAATTTTGTGTAAACAATTGGTGAATTTTCATTAATATACTTTAATTTAAGAGACATTTTTATAATATAATCACATTATACAATATTATTTTAAAGTGATTTGATAGGAAATAAAAATATTTAAAAATTTAGATTTTTTATCTTTTGAATTAACTTTAGAATATTTATTTTGATTTTCTCTTTGTATCGTATTTCCTCACTTAAAAATATGGATACACTGTTTTAGAAATAATTGATGTGAATAGCACAAATACAAACCAAAATAAAATTTTATTTTACTGTAAATTGGCTTAAAACAGTAATTTTGGGACAGTGTTTCCATTTCTATTTAAAATTTTTGCATTTACAGGTAAGTATGCTCATTATGTAAAAAATTTTAACTTAATTACAGAGGATATGAAATGTTAATTAGAATGCAGTTTTCTTCATATTATATTATAATAAAATTTCTAGCAATATGCTAATCAAAATATACATTTCTTAGAATTCTGAGTAGAACTGTTACTACTCGTAGTTAATCTGTGTAACTTATTTAGTTTTAAAATTAAAAGTTTTTGTTTAATCTTTTTGAACTCAAATTATTTTGTTTTAATATTATAATTTTTCTAGGCTGGGAAATATCCTTCTGCTTCTGAAATGCTTGATAAAGTTTTGCTTTATAATAAAGTAAGTTCCTTCTATTGTGCAATTCTTTTGTATCTAATTTATATGTCTGAAAAATCTTAAAAGAATTTTTTTTCTCTAATTTGCTAGTCTTGCACTAAAGCATATGATTTATATGGGTATATTGCTGAAAAAGAGCAAAATTATCGGGATGCTGTGAAGCATTTTGAGAAAGCCTGGTTTCTGACCAGTAAATTAAATCCAGTTATAGGTAAGTTTGGTTTGAGCCTTTCATATTATGTAATATAAATTTTTATAATCTTTGACTAGTTATTTTAGTCATTTTATGTTTTACTTTGAAGAAAATTTAAATTGTGAATCAGTGTATAAATTATATTAACTTAACAGTAATTTTTTCCATGGTAAAAATAAGGTTTTTCTTCATGTGTATTATTTTGTAAGTATTTTAAAATAATATCTTTAAATTTATTTATTCATTGTACTTTCTGTACATTTGATGAATCTTTTATAAAGTGCTTAAAAAAATAAATGAGATTTATGTCTAGGGTAACATCAAATCAATTTCTTATAAAAGGAATTCCCAATACTTTTAACCATGGAAATATAAGAGCTGCAGAAGCATTGTGTAGTTGACAAATTTTTTTAATCAGCAAAGGGCCAGAACAGTTTTTATAACTTAAAAAGATGCATGTAAGTACTTAATGGCGGAATTATTTCCCCTCCAAATTTGACGTTAAGCAAATAATATGCTCTTAACTGTGCCATTTTTTCTTTTTACGATTGAATTAGACACTAGATTTTATTCTATAGTTATGAAAAATGCTTTCTTAGGAGATCAGTTGTATAAAATATGGTTGAAGTTTTCTCAGTTAATTTGTGTTAGGTCTTAGCATTCCACTTTTAAATTTGGTCAGCCTATGTATTTTATAAGCAATTAAAAAGTTATGTAAAAAAATTGGGAAATTTCATTAGGGATGTTTAATGGTCATTTAACAACTGCCACAGATATTTTAACTTTTTATTGAATTGCTTTGAAATATTGCAAAGAGTCTGAGCAAATTAAAAATATTTACTCCCAAAACTATCTGGTTGAATTCTCACTATCAATTATTTAAGATGTGCTAGGAGTAGGAGTCAATTTATACAACAGCTCATTCTATGTTCTGAAAATATTACATTGAATAAAATTCAAATATTTCCAATAAAAATGAACTAGTTTTGGGATACATAAATGATGAAAAACTTATACATTTCTTCTTCTTCTTCAGCAAGACAGCCTGGGGTGGCCCAAGGCTTTCCTCAGAGCACTCCTCCATTGTATTCTCCAGGAGGTGACATATCTCCAATTTGTCACTTTCAGCACTTTAAAGTCCTCCTCTATACAATCAGTCCATCTAAGTTTGGGCCGACTCATACATCTGTTTTCAATGGGCCTATAATTAAAAATTCTTGAAGTCAAAGACGAGGGATCCATTCGACAGATATAGCCCGCAAATCTCAATCGAATTATTTTAATATAATTGATGATGTCAGCTTCCTTAAAAAGTCTGTAGAACTCAAAATTGTATCTGTGCCTCCAAACTCCATTTTCATTTACAACACCAAAAATCTTTCTTAGGACTTTTCGTTCAAATAATACAATTTGATTTGACTGAGTCTGTTAGAGTCCAGGTTTCGCATCCATAAGTGGAACAGGTCTTATGATGGTTTTGTATCGCTCGATTTTTGTTGATCTTTTGATCAGTTTCGATTTTAAGAAAGTTACCAGTCCATATAAGCAGTGATTAGCAGCTAGAATTCTCTTTATTTCAGAATTTATGTCATTATGAGAATCAACGTTTGAACCTAGATATGTAAAATTAGCAACCAGTTCAACTTTAAGATTTTCAACTTGAAAGGTCCCAGGGCTCACAGATGATTTCACCACCGGTATATAATTGGTTTTGTCTGTATTAATGTCACAATGCATTTTTTCTGCAGATGTCTTGAGCGAGCTGAATGCCTTTATTAGGACGCTTTTTGTTCTTGCGATTTAACTAAATCGTCGGCATAAGCCAGGATTTGTACAGATTTAGTGAAAGTAGTGGCCCTTGTGTTAATGCCAGAGTCGCGAATGATCCACTCGAGAGCCAAGTTAAACACAAGACATGCAAGGGCATCGCCCTGCCTCACTCCATCTTCAGTTTCAAAGTAGTCTGTGAGACTACCTGACAGCTTTATGCAAGAAGGGGTACGAGTCAGAATCTATTTGATAAGCTGCACATATTTACTTGGCATACCTAGCTCTTGAAGAGCTACAAGTAAGGATTCACGATCAACACTCTCATAGGCTGATTTGAAATCAATAAATAAATAGTGACGATCAATATTGAACTCTCTATCATTTTGCAGTGTTTGACGTAGATTAAAGATTTGTTCGCAGGTGGACTTACCCTTTCTGAACCAGCACTGATATCCTCCTACTACATTATCAACCCCCGGAGAAATTATGCTGAAGAAGATTATCGAAAACATTTAATGGATGCAGTTCAGAAGAGTAATACCCCGGTAGTTACCACAGTTTGTAGATCTCACATTTTGTGGATTGGACAGATGATGCCATGAGTCCAATCAGAGAGTAGAACTTCATCGTTTCAGATAGAGAGAATAATTTTATGAATTTGTTCCATTAGTAGTCTTCCTCCATGCCTGTAGAGTTCAGCTAGAATTCTATCAGGACCAGACGTTGTTTAGCTTAACAGCCAGTTCAACTTCTTCGCAAACAGGTGGAGGTACCTGAGTGTCTTGATGATTTTGTTGGGGCACAATAGTTGCATTGACAGAATGAGAGGTGTTAAGAAGGTCAGAAAAATATTCCACCTATCTTTGACATATTTCAGTGGGGCTACTGAGAATTTCACCATTGCGATATCTGCAGATTGTGACTCTGGATTTGAAGTCTTTTCGACTATTGTTAATTATTTTATAAAAAGCTCTTCTTTCGTTGCTACTTTTTATATGCTCAGCATCTGTGAGGTGCTCTTCAATAAATAGCCTCTTTTTCGCTTTGTATATCCTCTTTTAATTTCTCCTGGTGATTTTGTAGTCGTCTGCTGATCTTCTGGTGAATCTTTTCTGATGCATATTGCGGTAATCTTTATTCTTAAGATCTGTTTCTACTTTGCACTCGTCATCAAACCAGTCTTTTTTAAGATTCTTCTCTGCTTTTCCTGAAACCTTATCAGCAGAGTTAAGGATAACTTCTTGTACAAGTAGTCATTGGTCTTCAATACCGGTGGGGTCTACCAGTTCACTGTTCTGAATTTTGTGATTCAACTTTTCTACCAATTCTTCTCTAATTTTCAGATTGTTGAGATACCATCACATTTTTTATGCTTGTACTTGAATGTTGATATCTTAGCTCTTATTTTAACCACAATCAGATAGAGGTCAGAATCGATATTGGCCCCAGAGAAGGACCTAACAGCCGAAAGGTTAAATTAGTGCCTGGCGTCAATCAGATTAAAAATAGAGCTACCTGGTGATCTCCATGTTCTTTTATGTATGTTTTTGTGTTGGAATATGGTACTTCCCAAAACACCCTCTCCAAGCCAGCGCACCCTCAGAATGGCAAGACAGTCAGGTCAGCATAAATTTATTTGTTCAATTAGCATGTGTGGAGAGTCTTACTTCTATACAATGAAAGAACGTTCAAACATCCAAATCTCAAATTCTTTGAACATTTTCCAAGTCGCCTCCGAGAAAGCTGTCCAGTTTCATAACGGTGAGGATTTTTACAGGATGAGGTTGTTAGCCTCATGCCCAACCCCCAACCTGGAGGACCAATTCCCTGATATAATTCCCTGGGGCAGGATGACCGGCTATATCCCCGCATACTGGGTACACATTTAAGTCGTCTTTAACGACACGCATGTACTACGTTGGGGCTAGATTCTTACCACCGGCCATTACACGGGGCACTTATAAATTTATTCCTCAAAATTTATAATATAATTTCCAAATAAACACCATTTCAGAAAAAATGTCTGAAAGACAAATCCTTTAAAAAAAATTCATTTCTAAGGAGTTACACAAGTTAGTTAATTTATTATTATGTATAGTTTCTAATTACATGATGTATAAATACTAAAGCTGTAATTTTGATACTATAGCTAGATAAAACTAGAATATATGTAATAACTTGCAGATTAAGAATATAACTGCTAATTTAAGTTACATAGTATTGTTATAAGAATTGCTTAGTAATTTGATCCTCAATTTAATTATGCATCGAACTCTTTGTTTTTGAAAAGTAGAAAACATTTATATAGTGTATTAAATGTTGATTTCTGAAGTACTTTTGAATAAACCAAGAAAAACAATATTATATTAGCTGCTTAAGATTTTAAGATGTAAAATCATATATGCGTTATTTAAAAAAGTATGACGATAAAATATTAATTCAGAATAATTGTGGTAAGATTGACTTAGAATAATTTATCACATTAAGTTTTTATTTTTGTGTCCTCCACATTCTGATGAGAATGTTACTGTAATGATTTTAAATAATAGTATGTTAATTATTTCCTACAAAGAGTTATGCATGTAATTATAAATTCTTTCATTCTCTTTTGTTGATTGCTTTATCAGGCATTACATAAAACACAGTTTAGATTAAATTTTGTTTGATATTTTTCAGACCTTCTCAAATTTTTTCAAGAACAAACTGAAAATTGTCCCTATTAATAATGTAAAGAATTTTTTTGATTAAATATAATTTATAAAAAGTCTCTTTTTTCTCTTTTTAATGAATTTATAACTTTAATATTTTTTTAACTATAATGTAAAAACTATTAGGTTTAAAATTAATGCTAAATTAATTTCATGACATTCGTATCTGCTTGTATTTCTATAAATATACTTCCCAACAAGGAATTTTTTTGTGATATATTTTTAGTAGGTATGGTAATCAAATATGATGGAATTACTTTAAAGTAAAAACAAGTGATTATTATTGTCATTAAACTTTATAATAATGAAAACATATTTTTTTACTCATATTTAATTGTAATAGAAGTTATTTGTTTTATAAAAAAGTTTTAAATCATGTATGATGAATATTAAAATATTAATAAAGTATTTGTGTCTTTTTTTGTCAGTATAAAAAATCAGTTACTTTTGTCTTCACTGTTAATCATCTTATATTGTAATAGAAATGCAATGCCATCAAGGCATTGCGTGAATGGAATGAAAATTTATAAGCTTTTAAGACAACATGGGAATATAAATCAAGTATGAGTCATTAATAATATATTGATATAATTCCTATGTAAAAGATAATTTGTTTCTAAAATGATGTCCAAAACTGTTGTCTGTAATTGGAATGCATGATTAGATTATATTAGATTTAAAGTAGGATGGCTCCAAAAAATCTAGCACTGCGACTATAGGTCTATTGTACTATGTCCTTCAAAACGCCCTGTTTGAAGTGACCAGTGGCTGAAGCAAAATTCAGCAGACATTTATCAGGGATATCCCGTAGCATCCAAGGTTCAATTAAGGGCTCACCCTAGTGTTCAAATCTATGTGCAGAAAAATTTCTACATTCACAAAGGATGTGTAATGAAGTTTCTTCCATAAAATGACAACCCCTACATCTTATACTCCCATCATGATGAGATATCTCCTTAGGTGTCAGTGTCTTGTAAGAAATCCCAATGCTCTTCTTAAACAGCTTCTACTGAGCTTTAATAGTTCTTTTTGCCTTTTACTAGTACATGTGCTATTTAGTAGCTTTGCCTGTCTTTGATCATGACATTATACCAGTTCATAAACTGTTATTTTCTGAAGATATCAAAAACACTCTTTCTGATAAGTTCTTTTGAAATAACTAGCACTGGTTCAAGACCTAAAAAATCGGTTATTAATCCAGCCCTGGCCAACTCATCGGCTAATTCATTTCCAGGCAGAGTGCTCAGGCACCCATATTAAAGTCAGATCTCTGAACAATGCAGCTAGAATCTCTCTCCCAGATTCTGAAAACTTACCAATCGGCATTTTAAGTGTCTTTTGACAGCAGTTCCTATCTTTACACATCATTCTAACGAGTCTTACAGTATCAGGCACAGTCTTTATGTCGGTATAGTAATTTTGCCAGGAATTCTAAGAATTCCTGATAGCTTTATTATAAGTGGTCAATGCCAGTTTATATTTCTGCCACTCACCATTCTTTTTAGCTCTATTAAAGAGCTTTCTACATTGTCTTCGTAATTTACTTAACTCTTTAGATCACAAAGGCACTAATCTTGGCAAGCTAACATTACTTACCCTACAATTTTTATAGTATGCTTGGAGAATGGCATGTTGTATATGATCAACGGCCAACTCCAATTCTGCTACCGAAGTGATATTCCTCGATCAGGACTTCCAGATCTTATTTGTTGTTGGGACCTCAGTTGGTATTTTTCGGGTTCCAGTATAATGCGCGACCACACTTGGCACGCATTGTCTAAGGGTTCTCTCCAGATTGAATTGCTTTCATGGAAAGCATGCTCTCCGGATCTTTCGCCTATCGAAAACATGTGGTCCATGATTGCTCAACGATTAACCCAGATTATATCCTTTGATACCACACCAGATCAACTTTGACAACATATGGTAACTATTTGGTTTGCTGTACCCCAAGAACACATCAAAGTCTCATTGAATCAACGTCGAGGCGTGTAGCAGCGGTGATCTCCACAACAATGACGGCTACTCTGGCTACTGATTTTGGCAAGAACTACATTTAACAGAAGTCTATAAATTTAATCATTTGATACTTGGTCAACATGTTGTCTACAAAATAAATTTGGTTGTGATATCTCTTGTCTTGGTGTTACAATTTGGATGACCAGCAGTGTATGTTAAAACCCTGAACATATGTAAGCCCAAAAGAACCATTACAAGTTTATGGCTCCTGATTTGAAACAAAGTTAACCTCCCTTCTAGCCATTTTTCTAAGAATAGCTGAAGCTGATCGACTAAGATGAAGGTTGATCTGTGATGTTGTTGTTGTTACTAATGACACTTGGACAAGCCAAGCTCGCTGAGCCTTGGCTATGCGAATTTAAGTCAATTGGGAGCGTCTTTCGCTTAATCAGAGCACCGTGAAGGTGAAAGTACGACTTTGCTCTACACACATACCATAGGTACCCGTTTATAGGATAGGCAATCATTCACACCTCATTCATACAAGGAAAGGACAAAGACAGGATAGATACAGAGAGAAAGTACATCCATGCCCGAACCGGGATTCCTACCCAGGACCTCTTTATCTGCAGTCAGGCACGCTGACCCCTGGACAAGTTGGGCGGCTTGATCTGTGCTACTTTGATGATGCTTACACATGTGACATCTAAAGAAACTAAGAAGAAGTGCTGCTCTTCATGTGACCACAAGTTAGAGACCCACTTACTTGAGTTTCTTGCAAAGCCTTTTCTAACACATTTTGAGATGAAGGAGAGCTAGGCTGCATGGTTGTATCAGAATCAATATCTAAATCCAGTTTCTCAGTGTTAGGTAATTCACTTTCCTTACTGAAAGTAAGAGAGAATTTACTTACCGGAGAGGAAATCGTCTGATTATCTGGCACTACTTCCATCCCTTAAATATTTTCGGTATCTTTTAGGTTTGAATCCCGGAGGATTTTAAAAATCTCCCAGTTTAAACCAGTATAGGCACCATAATTAGCCTTTTCTGTGGCTTCTGCAGCTTCAATATAAACCTCGAAGATCCATCTAATAGAATGTGTCTCTACAGATTTGTGCAAAGCGCACCATTGTAAAGGCTTCAACTCCAGGTTTAGTATATTAAACCGTTTCAGAAAAACGGCAGGATCTTTAGTATGAGTTACTTTCATCTTGAGGACCACTTTTATTTGTTTGGAGAGATCACAGGGATCCAAAACTCTGAGTCTTTCATTACCATATAAACACTTGTTACCATGAAAGGATTTTTTAATTAATTCCGCAACTTCAAGGTCATCATAAAGAAGGATTAGGGCTCCAGATACTAAGCTGAAGCCACGAACCTTAGGCAGATGATTTTCTATAGGGTCTTCATTGGTCTTGGTAAGGATCTCCAGCTTTGTGGAGTAAACATCCTCCTTGTTAAGTTTGATGGATGGAAATACATCCTTTACAATGGCTATTTAGTGCCGTTTTACAGCTTGAGAAAAAGTACCAGGTTGATGGTCCTTCCTGGGCTTCTTGGTAGCAATGTTACTGGAAGAAAGGATTGATACCTCAGACGTAAGTTGTTTGGTACCTCCCACCTTCTAGGCAGTCTCCACCTGCTCCTTTGCTTTATTACAGCGCCTTAAATTGCGCCTTTGAGTTTTTGTGAGAACTCCTGGCTCCCCAATAGTGGTGTTTGTGTACTGCCTTGTGGCAACTCCACTTCCTCTAGCAGCTAGATTTCCTGTGCTCTCCTTTGTGCCGGAATTCTGTTCCCTTAAAACCGTTTCGCCGGAAGATTGGTTAACACCAGAAGGTCCAGCCAATCCTTTTTTAGTTATAAATATATATTGCTTTTGTCATCCATAGAGTGTCCTGGAAATAGAGTAATTTTACGGTCACCACCTGCATAGCCTCTCTGTACAGGTGGAAGGCAAACATACCACGAGGTTTTGTCTGGTTCCTCGAGGGGCGCGTTAGTGACACCATACTCTGGTATCATTCATTCACTAACATTTTGGATTGGATTACATTACTATATTAGCACAGCATTTAAGCGCTATGGGTGATCCTACTAGGACCCTAAACCAAGTTTATGTTCCAGACGTATATCACCTGTACTACCTGCGTACACCCTCACTCCACTTTGAGGTTGCAGAATAGGGTTTGTGAGGGTGAATGCAGGATGCTATGTGTAATAAATTTAAGTTATTGTTTTAATCTTTGTGTCCTGGAAGAGTGATCACTGCATTGCATCGTTTGCTTGGGTAAAAAGTAATATATTATTTAATTGTTAGAGAGTCAACCCTAGTAATAGTTTAAAGAAAACTAACTACTCAATTATAGAAATAGAAATTGTATTGTATCTTATTGTAAAAAAACTCTCTGGAACATTTTCCTAGCTGTACAATTTTAGCCAGTGTACAGAAAAAGAATGAAGAATTCATGGGACAAATAAATTCTTTTTCTCCGAGCAGCTCTTACCCAGATTTAACTTCATGTTTTAAATTTTTTACATCATACTCTAAAGTGTACATTCTTACATAATTGACCAATCTAAATTGGATTAATCAGTAAACTCTGAGTGTCACCATTATACCATATATTGCATCTTATATTCATGTTAGAGTAAGTATAAAGGAGTTCTTAATTCATTATTGATATGGTTATTTTTCAGCTATAAATTACCATTTATATCAATGTTATTAATATACAGGGTGATCTTTTTTAAAGTGACAGTGTTTGGAGCGTCCTGTTGCCCAACCGAAATGACACCAAACTTTGTATTTAGATTAACCAAGACATGGGAAAAAATTCCGTAAAAAAAGTTTTAGTTCAAAAGTCACCGCTAGGGTATTTTGTGGCGCTGCTGTAGTTTACAATAACGAGAATTAGCATAAAACGCAGGTAACAAAGCAAAATACAAATATTGCTCGATGACAGTGCCAGTAATAGGAGCTATAAAAGCAAGTAGTAGACAGCTCCGACAAATAATCTCAACTGAAGTAAACGAGCTCCAGTGGCCACGCCTCTCACGTTACAGGAACGTGCGTTTATGTTGGTGGAGTATCAAAATTTTCTATTCTAAACGACAACGTAACAAAAACAGTGCGGAATAATCCTCGTGACATGTTACGCTCGGGTGTGGGGGACGTTGCACGAAGAATACACGGTGTTATTTCTGAGAACGGAGCTCACATGGAATGTGGTCTAATTTCTCACCGGGGAAGTTAACGTAATAAATAAACAGTAATAATTTAACTGTAAGATTGTGTCTGTCAGTATTTTTGTTTTCTCACATTTTATACATTGTAAAGCGTCACAAAATGCCCTAGTGGCGATTTTTGGAACTAAAATGTTTTTACGAAATCTTTTTTCTCGTGTCTTGATTCTTCTTCTTCTTCTTCTTCTTAGAATTGGGTTTGTATGTCATTGGGCACCTCTGCTTTTATCAGCATTTTGTACCATTAACTCCAAACCCAATGTTTCCTAGTTCCAGTTGCTCGGGTCATCCACTTTATTAATAAAGTCCGATAACCCTTTAATGGAGTCAAGGTGTAACTCTCTAGTATGGATGATGCCTAAAGAGGTTAATCTAGGGAGGGCAAGAGCCTCGCATTCATAAATGATATGCTCTGCCGTTTCCTCTAGCGTATGACATTTCCAGCAGATAGGGTCTTGCTGAAATAGTCCCATCTGGTCAGAGAGTCAGTCATACTAGGGATAGCTTCCTGACTTTCACCAGAAGATGGTTTGGAGGTCATTTCTACCTCAAGTGAGGGATTCATTACTGCCCCTTTACAAGACAGCCTCTGAGTTCACTTGTCTTTTTCAGCAAGGTCAACTTCAGAGGCATCACCTGTAGATGCAGAAAGGATTGTTATTTCTTGTGTCTTTTCAGCCACAAGATAACAATTTATAAGCTCAGGTAATATAAGTCCACCCAGCATTGCCTGAGATACTGGGCAAGGCAAATTACTCTAGAAGTTTGCCAGGCAACTAGAGGCTCCGTTAAGACACCAATACCGCGGTGCCAATTAGCCCTAGGCACGGAACGCATAACACCAGGGTTTACGGGAGCTGGTTCGCGGCCTCTGATTCTATATTCAAGGCTATCCTGTCATTCCTACAGGACGTTCGGTGATCCACCGCCTACCGACGCGCCTGGTAGCTGCTCAGGCCCCAGGTCGTGTCTTGATTAGTCCGAATACCAAGTTTGGTGCCATTCCGGCTATTAGATCGCACTACAGGGCCCTCCAATCACTGTCACTTTAAAAAGATCACCCTGTACTTATGAGTTTTGGTTCAATTCTCATAATTTCTTATAGTTGCTCATGAACTCTCAGGTGGTAACATAGATTTTAGAGCTCTAAGGAATCTTCATAAGTTTATGTTTGTTTATTTTTATTAAAATTTTTTTGATGATTTTTCATAAATGATTTTTTTTATTTAAGAAGTAATTTTAATGCAGAATTTTATATATTCATCTGTTTAGCGAAGGTTTGAAATAAACTAATTTCATCAATATTATTTATATCTGAATTAAAATGATACAGTTCATTTATATTTTAAACTTTTATTTTTGAAACTTTATGTATTCTTAGTGTTTACTATTTACTCTGGTTTTTATTATTCATTCAAAAATGTTTAAAATGTTTCGTTACTAAAAATATTGTTTTTGCTTAGAAATTGATGCCTTAACATGGAACAAATAAGTATACTACAAATAAACATAGTTGCCAAATTCTACTGATTTTATCGGAAAACACCGGATTTTTTATCATTTCTCCCGATTTCCCGATAATGTATGAAAATCTACTGATATTTTGCAATTTTTGTGCAAAACTTAAAAACAGCCGAAATTTTGCCGGAAAAAGTCTGTTGAGTTATTTTAGTAGCTTAAACAGTCAACAGATAGAGCACTAATATAACGATAATATATATATATTTTAAATGTGTTCCTCTGAGTTTCGTACCCCATCTTTTCGCCGTGGCAGGATGATGCTCTAACCACTAAAGTGCCAAGAGCTCCTACGAGTTGGCAGTCATATAATTAGCATTCAGGGCAGACACCAGGTGCCTGTTTACATAAGCAGTTCAATTAGGAAGAATATTTCTAATTATTAGTAATTTAATTAAGAAAATATTTCCGTCATACGAAGTATTTGTCCCTCACTGAATTAAATTTATTTAGTACTATATTTTATGTTTTTATGTAGTTTTATAAGTTAAGTATTTATAAATTACAGTAGAGTAGTAAAAGTTGCCCTATAAAATAAATATTGGGACATACACGTTGATGTTTATTTTTTTACATGCAGTATATTCTTTTATTTTTCATAGTTCCTTTATGAGGTTGATGAATATTTTATTAAAATATTCATCGCAACATCATAAAGGAGGTTAACACAAAATATGTTTAGCATAAATCTTTCTCAGAATGTATATTCTAAGGAGTAAAATTGTCTTTTTGTGGTAGTACTGTTTTAAACATTCTGTTTCAAGCAAAAATGTCGCTATTATTGTCTCCTGATTTTTTCCTTCTAAATCAGTACTGATTTTTTTTTCTCCTAGGTTGGAACGTATAAATAAATACTATAAACTAAATAAAAATATTAATTCTAACACATTTGAATTTAAGAGTGTAAAAATTTATAATTTGTAAATAATATTTCAACATTGATAGTTACCATTGGTACCACTGATAGGTATCATTTTTACTGCTACTTTCTGTAAGCTTAAATTGCATTCCCATGATATTACTGTATATCTGTTACATTTTCTTAGTGCAGAATATAAGATTCTGTAATTTTCATTTACGTTATTTTCTTAAGAAAATTATGTTATAAATATGGTACATATAATTTGTATTTTGCCTTGAATTTTTTCTGCACAACAACTATAAGTTTAAATTAATACTTTTAGAGTCTTTTTATATTAGTATTTTAATATTCTTTGAGATGTTTTAAAATTATAAATCTATTTAAAAACATTAGGTTTTATGCACGAATTTTATACCCTACCCGACATTGATATGCAACACGAAGAAGGAGTTGCCAGAAAATTATGCAAATTTCAGGGTTGACATACCTTACCGAGAGCAAATGTTGTGACATGCGCAGCTTGCAAAATAATAGTTGAAGGTTTGTTCTTGTCGCAAAAGCCGCTTGTAATTGCAGAGAATGCCAGGCCATCGTCGGCAAAGTCATTTCCAGCAAACAGCTGAGTTTACGATGAGTATGGTGATCGGACGGAAAAGTGCAGGTTGATCCTTACGGCGAATCGCAGCTGACAGACAATAATGGACGCTTCCACAGTGCACCGGCTGTGGCGAAGATGGTTGGAACAATGAACTGTGGAATGTTTGCCGGATTGCAGGTTAACCAGAGTGGTGTCAGTATGCATGGATCGAGGCATTCGACGGGAGGCGGCCCCGCAAAATACCTCTACCGAAATTCTGCAGCATATGCAAGACACTCTGGATGCTCCCACATCGAGCAAAACCACTTGTTATTGATTGGTTACTAATAGCCTGCGCTCTTGTGATCCGTTAAGAAGACTACAATTGACCCTATAGCATATACCCCAATGTCTGGAATGATGCCGGATTAAAGCGATATGAAAGATGGAGTAGCACAGGATTGTCTTCTCAGATGAGTCACGCTCCTGTTTCTTCAATGATAGACTCCGCGCACGATTGTGGCGTTAACGTGGAGACAGGTCCAGTCCTGCAGCAATTGCGGAACTCCCCACCAAGTGACAACGTGGTATCATGGTTTGGATGCCATTGCGTATGATTCCAAGTCACCTCTAACTCGCGTTCACAGCACTGTGACAGCCCAATGCTTCGTGAATGATATACTTCGACCGATGACACTCCCCTACCTTCAAGGGGTCCCCTACGCCCTTTATCAGTAAGATAACGCCCGACCATACATTGCTCACATCAGCCAACATGTCCGGCAAGGTGTACAATTGCTTTCCTAGCCATCGTGCTCGCCAGATCTCTCACTAGTCGATCACGTTTCAGATATAATTGGAAGCTATTTACAGAACCTGATTCTACCTCCTTCAGAAGACGCACTTTGGCAAATAGTTGACTGGGAATGGAGAGCCATTCCTCACTACACCATCTGTACTTTAATTGACTCTGTGTCTAGACGAGTTGCTTCGTGTATCGCTGTCCACAGTGTCCTACAATATACTGACCCGTCCCTGTTATCGCTCTGTGTTATGCATATCATTTTGAAATAAAGATCAATTGTTGTTCATTGCTGTCTCTTTATCTGTTTGCCGAGTTTCATTTTTTTCTGGTAACTACTTCTTAGTGTTGCATTTTCAATGTTGGACAGTGTATATTTTATTATGTAAATTGGATTCACATCCCCAAATTGTAAACCTAATAGGAATTTTACATCTTGTAATTAGTTATTGGTTTTACGAAACGATTTTGTAACTTGAAAAACAATTGTTTTATGTTTTTAAAGCCAACCATGGATTTTAATAATAATTTTTTTCAAAACTTTCCAGTGAACAATGATTTTTTTTTTTAAATTTAGAGTGTGTTGTCTAATAACTATTTTGAAGTAGCTGATAAAACTAATGAAATTTCAGGATACAAACTTGCATTTAATAATATGAAAGCGAAGCGATATGCTGAAGCAATCGATGTCTGTCAAGTGGTGAGTAATAATGCCATAAAATTTATGTATCAATTTGAATTTTCTTTTTAATTTAGACTAAAGACTTTTATATTTTATCAGGTACTGAGTAAATATCCTAATTATCCTAAAATAAGAAAAGAAATATTAGACAGGAGTCGAACTTATCTACGCACCTGATATATTATTTCACTGAAGATTCCATCTGTTCATCATTTCAACCATCACTATTGCTTAAAAGATATATATTTATTTTATACTTATTACTGTTATTAAATAAAGTTTGCTCACTTTTTATAATAAATATTGATGAATACTTAGTTGTAATTCTTTAATATATACTTTATTTCTATTTATATTTTAATTTCATCTCCTATGCAGAGAAACATTTTGCAAATGAAAGAATTTGAAACGTTTTTAAAAATTTGTACTATTACTTTCCATTTCCTCACTGTAATATGTTACTTTATAATCATAAGACAGTGCATTTAATTTTTTTGTATTAAACTGAATTATATTTTACTAGAAATTTACTTATTGTCAAAGTCCTGCACTGTTATTTTAAATGTCAGGCAAATTTTCTTCTAAATGTTTATGAATATGTATAAATATTTCCGAAAATTATTAAACTTTGGGAGTAAAATAAAATAACGACGTCGATATAAAATTAGTTTTGATTCTTTGTATTTGACTGCAAAGCTGTGTATGACTGTATTTGATTGTTAGTTGAATATCATGAAATTTGGAAATACATTGACAAAGGATGACATGACTTCTCAAAATATGTATTTTTTTATTAATTTTACTTAAAAATATCATGAAAAATAAGTAAATTGATAATTTCTTTTATTTTTCTGTTTTTATTTCAAATACATGTTTTTTTTTTGTTGAAAAAAATAAGAAATAGATTAATCTATTTTAAAAAAGTCGATATTTTTTTTAACTTATTAAGTTAGTCTTTCAATTTAATAGAAAATATAATTTTATTTTCTTCTAGCTGATTATCTATGTAATGATGTATAAAAGTGTCATTAAATAGTTGATTCTATTCAGAATTTTGTTCTGAAAAATTTCTTTCCTAAATTAATTTGATTAAATATATGCAGTTTTGTGTAATTGGGAATTTTTTAAATTTTAATTTTCGCACTTTCAAGTTCTTTTATATTTGCTTTCTACAACTATAATAGTTCTTTTATAGCTACTTCTTTAGAAGTTTCATATTTGTATGAAAATCAAAACTTTCAAAATATACCTAAATTTTATGTTAAAAGAAAATAATTATAAATCGTTTCCGCTATTTTCTCCTTTCAGTTGTTATAGTTACAACATGGTATTACAGCACCAAGTTAACCATATTTGTAGTTGACTACAATGTTTCCTATCAGATGATTATTAAATTCTACCAGCTTGGAAAATTTGTGATAGACGAGGATGCTAAAAGACTCAATTATTCAATGTAGTGATAACATAAAAATTGATACATGCACAAAATAGGAAATTAGCTAGTGATAGGCTTAGAGAAAATTTGCATATCGCATTTCATATTGAATCTAAGACATTTCAAATTTATAAAATAAGAAGTATGTTAAAAATGAATATATTTGCTGCTTCTTCTATTTGCTTGGAACTTTTAAGAGTTTTAAAATTTATTTTAAAACTCTTAGAAGTTCCAACCAACATGGTTTTCTTAAGAAATGGACGATGTTCTCATAAAAGAATATTCTTCAAATGTGTACATTGCAAATTGTGTATACTGTTGAAAAGTCAACATTTCGAATAATGGATATTTCCAAGTGAACAATTATCAAAATATGAAAAAAGCATAGTTCTAATTTTTTCTAATACATCTGTTGTTGATTTGATCAATAAGTTGTAATAAAGTAATCATTCTATTACTTTTAAACATAATAGCATAACCTTGCAGTTTTTAACTGTTGAGCAATGTAAATTTCTTTTAAATCGTGCTTCTATATTATTGACAGTTTAGAAGCTACGTTTGAAAAAAAAATTGATACCGTTTTGCAATTGAAAGGAAAAAAAATGTTTACATAAACATTCATGACCTACGTCTATATTTTGAAAACAAGTTGAGAAAAAAGCAACTCAATGAATTTTTATCTCTGATGAAATAGACAGTATGCAAAAGAAAAATCCTTTCACAAATACTGGTCTCAAGAATACCTCAATGATATAAATGAATAGATGCTTACACCAGATTCTAGGCAGAAAAAAATAATTTTATTTCATTGAACCAGTGTTTTGCCGAGCTGCAGCCGAATTGTTAGTACTCTGGTCTTTGATTCAGCAATTTGTGGGTTCGAATCTCACCCTTGTACTTAAGTGTTTGCTGTGGTTCGGAGTCCTTCAAACAGCCGTAGTCTAATTAGCCCTCATATGCAAAAGAAATATAGTTGAGTGTTAAACAAATTTTTTTTTGGTATGTGTGCTTTTGCTGGAATTGTCATATATATATATATATATATATATATATATATATATATATATATATATATATATATATATATATATATAATTTCTGTTTCAGTAAATTGCTTTAAAAATATCTCTAAGAAAATGATGAATGATCTTCCTGAAGCAAAAATTTATCATAAAATGGTAGAGAATATTGTAATTTACATACTACGCAAAATAACTTTAAAAAACTATTGAAAGAACTTGGTTTTATTACAGATGAACCAGCTGTAGATTTATTTGCTTTATAAAAGGCAGCCCAATACACTGAAACTCCTAACGTATGAATTTTAGAACAGTGTATGATAAAGCATGTTTTTTTTCCAGTCGATGGGCAATTAATGGAATTTTTGCTCTACAAGTTGCTGAGCAGTTTCCTCATTTAAAGGCATATTTTAAAAAAAAGTTTTTGCCGAGCACCAAGATTTAAAATAGAATATTGTCCATACTATTCTTTATAAAAACGTTCGAAATGTTTTAAAAATAAGATTACACCTTGTTATTTAATTTTCGCATTTAAAGTGTTTAAAAAACATTTGACTCTGTTTCAAAGTGAATTTTAAATATTCAAAACATTTTGCAACGAGCGAAAAATTTTCTCCGAACATTCATGATCTCATTTGTTAGAGTAACCGTATCTTAAATGAAAAAAAAGCTAGACTAAATATCTGAATAGCGTCATTTTTAGAATCTTTAAAGTTAAAAATTGACATTTCAACTCTTAGATTAATTTTGAAAAATAATCTTGATAAGTATGTAAAAAGTTGTTTTTTTATAGTAAAATAAGCATGAGTTCTTCATATCTCTCATTTGAGAGAAAATCATCCATGCTGCAAAATTAAACTGAAGGGCTTTTAAATTATTTGACAAAGAAACAAAGATGATTTGATGAAACACAGTAGTATAAATGGACTCATAGTACGAGGGTCATCCAGAAAATAAAGACCGTTTAGTTATAAAAAATGAAAATATTATGTATTGAAAAAATTCTATCTCTATTAGATATAAAGCTTATTTCATTTTCTTACGTAATCATCCCATATTTTTAAACAATCGTTGCATCTGTCACGGGGCTCAGAATCTCTGTCAAACTCTTTTGCTGCCAGAACACTAAGCCAGGTAATCTCTGGATTTCATGTCAAAAGACTATGATCGAAGCAAATCTTTAGGGAGACTACGAGAAATTTGGGAAACTTGCGAAATTCCGTCGAGTCATTTAAAACAGTGGGCTAGGAATGTTTCCTGGAGGAATCTGACTTCTTCTCTTCTGCCCGCTCTTGCTTCAAGAGTTATTGATAGCTTCACTGTTGGCGGTGGTAAATCCATGAGAACAGTAGCGTTTTAAGGCGGATGCAGAGTGTACCTGATACCAGGTCTGAAATGACAAAAAATTGCTTTATATTTTTAGTGCGTGAAAACCTTTAAGATAATCTGCATTCGTTTACTAATTTTAACGATTTTTTTGTAAACGGTTTAATATTGTAATTATTTAGTATTGTGAGATGGGAGTATATATTTTAAGTGCTCAAATAAACGAAAAACTGGTCCTGACCTTTCGTCTCTATCACAAATATCATTTGCTTGGTATCATTCTATACAACTAAATAATATTTGTCATCTGAGCATTAAAATAATGTAGTTTGTACGGAAAAGTTTTAAAAACTAAATAGATAAATATTGTATCGATCTATCCAAAGGGCGATTTGGCTTATATTCTTTGGTCCAGGGAATTATTATTTTCTTGTCTCGTGTTCCGTAAAATTTATTTTGATAAATATAAAATGAATTCGTAGATTAAGTATGAAATTTTAAACTTAATCTAAAGTTAAAATTTGAAATCTTAACTTAATATAAAGTTTAAAGTTTTAAAATTAACGTTAAGTTTGAAAATTTAAACTTAATGAAAGTAAATGCACTATGTTTTTCAGTTGTAAACTTCTAAATATGTTGCACGTGACATAATCTAGAAATCTATCGATTAATTTAGTTTAGCATGTTCAAAATGCGATGAAATTCTGCCAAATTTTTATTCATAAAGTTTGTTGATTTGTGTTCATTGCATTTTAGAGTGCCTCATGAATTTGCTGTTTTTATGAATGCATATTTGCACCAGATATAATGATGCATTCTAAAGTTCGATTCTGTCACGTGTTTATTTTTAAATATGTGGGGTGTTTTTAACTACAAATTTACTTAATCGAAGAATCAATAATTTCTATTTGAATATAAATTTGCATTGAAAAGTAATGATATATAATCAGAAATTACTTATCCAAAAAGTGATGATTTTTCAAAAATTCAGGAAGCCAGAAATTGACAAATATTGACTGAAAATTTTGTTTTATGTTATAAATATAATCTTATTTCCTCTTTATTAGTAATGCCTAATTTTATAAATTTATCTAATAATAGAAAAAAAGGGAGAGTGATGTCATTTTTACAACTCTACTGGCATAGGTTTATATTTTCATCATTTTGTGATATTACAACTAGACAAAAAAAGGTTCAATGAGTGTTTAATTGAATATATGAATATGCTGTGGAATCATTAATTTTTAAATATAAATATTTTTTATCTAGAAACTTCTCATGTATATAAAATTAAATTTTACATAAATATGTATATAATCATTAGTAAATAAAATTACTTTGGGACACGTTATATTCATATCATAATTTAAAAAGCTTAAGTATTTTAATCTTTAAATTTAATTCTTATGTTTTTTCCGAAGTAAAATTAAATATACGATACTTTATATATGCATAAATAAAATTATAAAAATCTCATAAGTATATTATATTTTGAATTGAGTGTTTACAGCTTGAAAATATATAATTAGTAGAACATAATTCATTATTTGCTTTCTATAAACTTAATTATGTGTGATTATTAAATACAGAAAAAATATCAAAAGTTAATTATTTTAAGTGTATTTGGTGTAAAAGTTTTCCAAATTATCAATCTAAAATTATTTAGGTTTTGTTAAAGAATGATTTTTTCATTTTGTCAAATGAGAAAGAGTATTTTTGTTTCTGTTTTTATTTTATTAAATTAAGTTAGTTAAAAATTATTAATATAATTACGAAACGTAACCAAATACAATTAATTGCTAAACATGCTATTTACAAAGGAATATTAAGTGAAACTTTTGAATATAATTATCGGCATTTTTAAAAAAAGATGCTTCTCTCTCTGTCTCTCTGTTCTAGAGATATATTACTCTTTAATTTTCCCTGATAAATTGAAAAAGAAAATTATTCCATTATTTTAACATCAGCTGACAATACGGTCGCTTCTGTACTTTGAAATTGGAGTAGTGAAGATAATTCGGTACAAAGTTCAGCAAAATGTTTAACCTAAAATCTATACAATTTTCATCTGGAAGAGAAAATAGATCTCTGTTCCTATAAATCTGCCGACGTTTTGAATTTATCCGATTACTAATATCTTGTAGTATAGCCAAAGAAACTAATGCTGCCATTCTTAACTTTCAATGAAAATCAACATGTAAACACCTGTTGATAAGTCGCAACGACGAAAAGAGCACGCGCTCTCCGAATAGCAAGTGCAGAATACGAAATATTGATAATCGAGCGCTGCGCCTTCTAACGGTCTATAGGGGAACTCCAAATGATTATCGCATCAATAGGAAGGAATACACGTCCGGCATTAGTACTATATATAAGATTGTAAACGCAAAATCACTGTTAATCAGCCATAAATCTTAAAATTTAACCAAAATTACAAAAGAAGAGCCTTAGTTGGATTCTCACATATTAGTGATTGAAATTTTCGACTATTTGATGTGGAATTTCTATACTATTGGATAGAAGGTGTGCATTAGTGCGTTCTAGTGCTGAAATAAAAAATTTTTCCATTAATAGCGTTGGTTGTTTTACTTTTGAACTCTTTGCTGTAAATGTTGAATATGTAATTAAAGGTTTGAGACAACATCAGGATTCCTTTTTGATTGCTATGACCCTAGACCTCATTTTGATTACTTACTCCGTTGTAAGTTTCCTTCAGAGTACCTCCCATACTTACAATATTGGTGTGACATAATCTTTTTCAAATAGTCTGTGTAAACTACTGTTATTGTTGCTTCAGTAATTTTACGAATTGCTTCATCAATGTTCTCGATCATAAACACTTTATCTATTATAACTGTGAATCATGTTAATAGCCCTCAATTTGAATTTTTCACAGTAATATTAAATACGCTTTTCCATTATAAAAGTATTCTACTTTTATAATGGAAAAGATCTTGAGGACATGCGCTTAATTTTTAAAGTAGAAATAACTTGGACTTCAGGAAGTTTCGTTATTTTACTTATTCCCTCTAGGCCTTAAAGTGAATTTCAAATAAAAGTACTAGTGTTTTTAAAAGCAAATAATAGATAGCACAATAAAAATAAGTAAACTAATAGAAGAAGTATTTCTACTATTAGTTTATAATATATAGAATAATATAAATATATAGAAATTATATAAATATATAGAAATTTCTCATCTCGAGATTTTTGCTAAGCAAATAAGCCACAAAAGTATTTTCCAAAGTTGTATATCAGCAATAAGATAAAGCAGATTAATTTAGGTTATTGCGATACGTTTTTGGCAGCTTGCTTTTGCCAACTGAAGCCCTCAAACCATCCGTCTCATAGTTTTGAATCCCACTGAAATGACTGATTCCTTTCCTGATCTAGCCCCATTCCCACCACGTTACATCAACATAGTGGCATTAAACCCTAGATAACTTTTAACCTGCATGAGCCCTCTCATCACGATGGTTTTCATTTGGATTAGGTATTGAAATACTGCCTTCCAGTCACGAGTACGAAGGTTTTTTTTTTTTTTTTTTTTTTTTTTTTTTTTCACGGAAACGACGTCTCGGTTTCGTATTTTTGGTGTTCTGGGGAATTTACTAAAAATGTGTTTCTGGTATATTTATTTTTCAGCTTTTTTTCCCCTCACTATTTTTAATGTTGTCTAGATGTCGGCTTCCCTCGGAAATTAAAAGTTTGGACTTTGCTCAAATTTGCAGCTCTGATCGTACGGGAAATAATCTCCGAATGAATTTCATCTCAGATCTGCTCTTGACATTATTATGGAAATAATATAATTTTTTTTCGATTATCATTTCATAAGTTAGGCGAATTAAATGCATACTGATAATAATCTGTTGATGTGAATTTATTTGAAGAAGAGGATGTTTATTTAAGCATTGATTTCATAGATTTCAACAAAACTCAGAAATAATAGGTAATGTTATAAGATCTGCGAAAATTATATATATATATATATATATATATATATATATATATATATATATATATATATATATATATATATATATATATATATATATATATATTTATATAATACTAATAAATAAAATAATATAATACATCACTCCACCAGATGGGCCAGTATGGCGATGTCCAATGCAAGCTGGCAATGCGCGTTCTCCACGATGCCTCCAAACACGGATGTGGCCATCATGGTCCTGTATACAGAACCGAGATTCATCTGTAAAGATGACGTGATGCCATTCCCGCGTCCAGGTTCATCGCTGATCACACCATTGAAGGCGCTCCTGTCTGTGACGCAGCGTCAATGGTAGCCGAAGCCTTGGTCGCCGTGCAGACAATCCATGCTGCTGCAAACGTCGTCGAACTGTTCGAGCAGAAACTTGTTGCCTTGCAAATGACTCCATTTCTCGACTCAGGGTTCGTGACGTGGCTGTACGATCCCTTGTGACCATGCGGGTAGGTAGCCTGTCTTCTCTGCTGTTAGTGATGGGGGTCGCTGAGATCCTGCATGACGTTCCGTATGATTGTCCTGAACCCATCGATTCCATATTCTGCTAACAGTCATGGGGTCTCGACCGACGCTAGCAGCAATATTGCGGTACGACATACCGCAATCCCGGTAGGCTATAATCCTTCCTCGATCAAAGTCAGACACGTGCTGATAGGCACTTCTTCTTATACGAGGCATTACAACAACTTTCTTTGCCGAAAACAACGTTGAAACGGAAATTGAGTATGAGAAAACTGTTGTCAAATCTCTGGTTTTATACACATTGTAGATGTCGCTACTGTCACCTGCTTTGTATGATTGCGCTGAAAATCTAATCATTTGCATATCACAGCAAGTTCTACCTGCCTTGCAAATTTCACGTGTGTGGTGTGCCGCTTTCCTGGTGTAGCAGTTTTAGTGGCCAGTAGTGTATGTATATATATATATATATATATATATATATATATATATATATATATATATATATATATATATATATATATATATATATATATATATATATATATATATTTTCAGTGTTTCAATAAAAGAAATGTAGTAAAATTATCTGTTACTTATATCATCTTTATGTTGTAATATTATCTTTTTTCCCCACAATATAACGCCAAAGTATGGGACATTTTTAATTAGAGTATCATTTGTAAATAGTTTTCTTCATTTAGGGAGGTAATTTAATTTTGTAAGTATTTTGTAGCATTTGTTAATGATGCCGACTCTCTTTTTCATGATTTTAGTTTGTCTGAGTGCAATTAAAGACAGAATGATATGAATTATATCTTAATTCAATGTAGCATTTATAATTCCTAGTGAAATAATAAGTTAACGAGTTATTGTTTACATGATTTATAAACAATGATTGCAATTGATTGTCTGTGAGCTTTCTAATGTGTATAAATATTTAAAACTTCTCAAATTCTTTATTCCCTATAGCTGTATTTTGAATAGTGCATGATTTTTAATACAAAATAGAAATAACGATTGCCATTGATTGTGTGTGGGCTTTTTAATGTGTATTAATATTTAAAACTTCTCAAATCCCTTATATTCACCATAGCTGTATTCTGAATATTGCATGATTTGCAATATAAAATAGAGACATAAGCCATTATTGGTCGCATAAATTCTCAGAAAATCACCGACAAACGAAATACACACACAGTCAGTGTTTTCATTTTTCTTAACATAATATTAGAAATAATCGTATGTAATACAGTTGTGGAACTTATTTTCTGAATTATTTGTGTGATTAGAAATTGATAATATTAATGTTTAAAAATTTAATGAAAAGCATTTAAAATTTAATCTTTAATACAGTTTGCAAGCACTGAAAATAATAGTTTATTTGATGAGATTATCACTTATGCATTTTCATGATAACAAAGTTCTCGAATATGACTACTACATTTTCATCATTAATTAAGGTAATTTCATATATTTATGGCTGCTAGATTTTGCTGAAAATGAGTTAATTTAATTTTATCGCTTTGTATAACTGAACTACGGTTACGTTACAAGGTCGATTCTTGAACTGACACTTTCTTTTTAAGCCATGTTTATTAAGAATGGGCAATGACTCTCTGGATCTTTAAACAAGCATAGGAGAAACCAAGAAAAAAACTGAGACTCAACTAATAATTCTAATTCGAGTTATCAGTAGTTTGCTTTCCTGTTCAGGAGTTTAAGTTTCGATAAAAAAAATTATGAATGCTTATCAGTGTTGTAATTTAACTGATTGTGTTTATTGTATTTTGTTCCAAAATAGATAGGTTATTGCAATAACATTTCAATTACATATATTTACTTACCAAAATCGTTGCACATATTCAACTATCTCTTGGTTTTGAACCATCATCAATTGACGGCATTGATATCTGAGCTGGTACTCTCTTCTCCTTCAGAGTTACATTTCATATTTATTCACACAGAAATTAAATAATGTGAAAGTTAAATAAAGGTAGTGCTGATGTGGTATAGTTATTAGCATTTGATTTTTTCCAATAACTAATTTTAATTCGATCCCTTGGGTCTTACAGTAATGTAGGTTGATCAGTGTTACTTTTGTTAAATTGTACTTTAATCATTTTTCCGAGTGTTTTCCCAGAATATTGTTGCAGACTGTGGTTTGATGCTGATTACTTTAATGAAGTTTTAACTGAATGTACAAGTTTCAGGGGAAAATGACAATGTTTGAATTTACCAGTATTGCGAAAAGAACTAAATTTCCTCTTAAAACCGACCATAGAGATTGCCAACTTAATTTAAAAATTCCTTACAATTAATACTATTTTTATAGAATCTAATTTTGCTTTAACATCTATCTTTGATTTATTTTTAAATGCAATTGTTCTTTCTTCATCTTCTTAGAGTTGGGTTTGTATTATATTGGGCACCTCTGCTTTTATCAGCATTTTGTACCATTAACTTCAAACCCAATGTTTCCTAGTTCCAGTTGTTCGGATCACCCACTTTATTAATAAAGTCCGATAACCCTTTAATGGAGTCTAGGTGTAACCCTTTAGTATGGATGATGCCTAAAGAAGTTAATCTAGGAAGGGCAAGAGCCTCGCATATTCGTAAATGATATGCTTTGCCGTTTCATCTTGCATATGACATTTCCTGCACATAGGGTCTTGCTGAAACAGTCCCATCTGGTCAGAGAATCAGTCATGCTAGCGATAGCTTCCTGACTTTCACCAGAAGAAGATGGTTTGGAGGATATTTCTACCTCCTGTGAAGAATTCATTGCTGCCCCTTCACTAGATTGCCTCTGAGTTCCCTTGTCTTTTTCTGCAAGGTCTATTTCAGAGGCTTCACCTGCAAATGCAGAAAGGTTAGTTGTTTCTTGTGTCTTTTTAGCCACAAGATAACAAGTAATAAGCTCAGGTAATATAACAGTCCACCCAGCATTGCCTGAATTACTTTGCAAGGTAAAAAAGCTCTAGAAGTTCGCCAGGCAATTAGAGGCTCCGTAAGGACAACATTACCGCGGTGCCAAATAGCCCTAGGCACGGGTCGCATAACACCAGGGCTTACGGGAGCTGGTTCGCGGCCTCTGATTCTATATTCAAGGCTATCCTGTCATTCCTACAGGACGTTCGGCGATCCACCACCTGCCGACGCGCCTGGTAGCTGCTCAGGCCCCACGAAATGCAACTGTTAGTGAGAGATAAGTGCCAGGTTTAACAAGGTAAAGTGAATTTTTTTTTTTGTTAAATGGTACTTGTAAAATTAGCAAGAAGAGTGAAATTGTGCACGCATGCTCAGGCATTTGCACCATTTGTTTACAGATCAAAAGAACTTTTTGTTTTTTCAAAAATTAACAGATATTTAACCAAAACCATGTTTTTTTTTTTAACTAAGACGTTTTACCTTTGTGATTCAAAACTTCCCAAAACGTTCAGGTAGTGATCTTTTTTTTCAGGTCTTTCGAAATAAGCAAAATCCACCCATATGATTATGTTATAAATATTAATTTCTAAGATTGCAAGAACAAATTCAGGTTTGATAAATTAATTTGAAATCCTGAAGGATGCCAGAAAACAGCATTGCTACTAAAATAATAATGATGGGAAAGCCTTTAACATCGACTCGTCTCTTGATTCAATAAGTTGACGTTAGAATAGCTTTAGCATGAAGTATTTCTCGCAAAGATGTAATCGGTTGTCTAATATATTCTGGATTAATAATAGTTCTTAATTTGTGGGACATTTTGCATTTATAACATCAGAAATTTATGATCGGCAGCTCTTAGATTTCTGTATTCTGCCTTCTGCATTTCTTGTGCTTATTTTGCCTTAAAATTTTAAACAATATTTTGTTTGAAAAAAATTTCAATTCATGACAAGCCATTGGAATGCTTTTCTAGATTTGTCATCGAACACAATTTCTCAATCATCTTCAGAGCCGAAATTATGAGTTGCTCTTAAGATGACACAGAAATAGTTATGAATAAGTGAATATTTTTACTATGTATACAAAACATAATGTATTAACCTTATAATTGCTTATATATATATATATATATATATATATATATATATATATATATATATATATATATATATATATATATATATATATATATATATATATATATATATATATATATATATATATATATAACATTTGAATTTTTACGGATTTATTTGGTATATTTATGTTTACCACTTCAAGTATATTGTCTATTTTTGTATAAAAAATTATTATTTTGAATACATCTGTTGTATCTCATTACAGATTATTTCTCCGTTGGTATATTACAACGATTTCTTCATCCGGTTCAAGTTCTCGAAAATCGAATTTTCTAAATCCGAACTGCAAAACGTAAAATATTTTTTTCCAAAACAGTCTACATGATTGTCTAGATTTTTTAAAGAATTTTTCTCTTTCTATTCACACTTAACGAGGATAATATATGGGAAGTTACGTATTTTCTTTAATATTCTTAGAAAGTATTACTGTATTCTATTAAAAAGAGTTATTGTTTATAGTATATATCACACACACATATACATTTTATTCATTATAGAGAATACTGCATAATATATTTACTTTTTTATTTACTATAAAATAAGCGTACAGTATATTTATTTAATGTATTAATTTATGTTTGTAATTTATGAATAGCTAAACTTCATTTATATTCTACTTCTATATATAGATTTATGATACGATTTATAATGCTTTATTTTATAAATGCGTACTTTAGTTTTAGTTTTACCAAGTGTGCATACTTGAAATATTCTACAGCGTTCATGAAAGAATATCAGTCTTATTGATTATGCATATAATGAAAAAATATTATATCTGTATTTTTGTATGTATCTATCGATTAGGGCATTGTGACAATCTAAAGTGAAATAATTAGAAAATATTCAAAGAAACTGTAGATACAACATGATAAGCAAAGTAATATTGTTAACATCATGGCTTCTTTGCAATTCGAATCTAAACTCATTTATTTCGAATGCGAAATCCTAAACATCATATCAAACAGGTAGAAAAAAGAAATTCATAAAAACAACTTACTTTAACTAAATTTGTTTTTTTTTTCATTTTGATACTTTAAAAAAAACATTATCTAATTAATTGTTTCTCTTAAAAGTTTCCGAGTAATAGAATTTTATCTTTAATAAAATATAAAATTTTTAAATTTAAAAATATATTAATTTTTATTTTAAGTAATTTCATAAGAACACTGACAGTTATTTTCGTTTTGAATTTGCTTCTTTTAATTAAAAAGTACTATTATTCGTCGAATTGATGTAAAGAAAGGTAAGTAAAATTTCTGGTTAAAAAAATAATGAATATTTATAATTTGTGTACCATTTCAGTTCTTTAAATTCTTATCCGCGCAAAGGAAGCTAATAGTTTCGATTCATATTAAATTTCTGTCTGTGTAAAATATCTATCTTTTTAATTATTTTTCTAGGATTTCACTCAGATCATCATCCATTGCATTGCCTGGATATGAAAATATTAATAAATTGGTCACATAATTATATCTTTTATTAACTTGTGAAAGACGCATGAAGAATTATAATTAGATTCTGAAGTAAATTATTGTGGGGAGTTTTCTGAATTTATTTTTATTAATTAGTGATATTCAAAAATTGAGAATAACATTCACCCAAATGAAAGGCATTCTTGTAACTCTCTTTAGAAATCAACGTATAAGATGGACCAAATATGATCAATATAAAATATGGTGTAAAGAATACGTTTTTATTCGATTTGATGGAAAAACTTACCATTTTAATTTATAAAAAGTTAAAGCTGAAATCTAGAATCATTTTGAATTTATAATATTCAACATTTATAAAATACAAGAATAAATTTCTCAGCTGCTTTAGTAGTGATGTAATGATTTTTAGGAGAGCAACTACTGGCCATTTTAATGCAGTCTATTAAATTCATACATAAGAGTTTTTATCATACGTCAATAAATAATTATTACTTGCCAGATGCATTTATGTGAGGACTTCTCGTTTTTAAATTGTTATATCGTAGAATAGCTGAAATAATTTGAGCGAAAAAGTTTAAGCGTAATAGATATTTGTAGTTTCTCTAAATATTAAGCAAATATCTCAACAGAATCAAATAGGTATTCAGAAATGTCTGTTTAATTTTTAACGAAGTAAATAATTTTTAATATTTTGCACAAAATGTGAATAAACTTTAGATTTATTTTCTATTTCTCTCTCTCTTCATTTATATATATATATGCATTGATGTATATACATCAATTATCGTAACAAATATTTCCTTAAACGTTAAAAATGTTTTAATACCTCTTAGAGTCAAACACTGCTGGCCACCGAAATTGCAACAACAACCCTGAAGGAAGCGTGCAAAGAACATGAAATTTACAACATGCATTAATGGAGGTGAGATATGCAAATGATTAGAATGTCAGCGCAGACGCACATAAATCGCGTCTGTGGTGCCACTTCAAAGCGCTATTTAAGGTTTGAAGATTTCGATGATTTCAAGTGCGGCAATTGTGTTTTTTTTTCTTTTTTTTTTCCTTAAAAAATGATCAATTATGCATCTTAGAAAACTGTGATCATTTTTTGATCAAGTATCCAATTTTAAAAGAGGAAGGATGGTGGCCTACCGTGATTGTGGATTATCTTTCAGGGAAATCAGTAGTACTTGGTCAACATGTTATCTACAAAATAAACTTTGTTGTGATACCCCTTGTCTTTCTTGATGTTGCAATTTGGGTGGCCAGCAGTGTGCTATGAATTGGAAAGAGAGAGAGGAAATGCCTTTCTCCCTTTATTTAGGTATGGTCACTTGATTATCAGTCACCAAAATATTCTATATAATTTCGATTACCATTGCATTTTTTTAGCCTAAACTACAAAGCAAAATTTTTGCAATTGCTTAATATGTATATATAATATGCACTCATATGTGTATACATTATAAAATATAATTATTTCATATAATTAAAGTATTGATTCAAATGTTAAATGCGTTTTTTAATCATAATTCCAGTGTTGAAATTAATTTGATTAAATTATTTTATCATGATAAAATGTTTAGGAGCAAATAATAAACTGAAATTTCAAGAAACTGTCAATTATCTTTTTTTCAGCATTGTTTAAGAACATTTTGTAAAATTTATTTTTGGTTTTTAGAAATAATTATGTAAAGAAACTATTTTAAATTGTTTCAAAAATAGTTCTGCTGAATTTACTTTTTATTGTTAAAAACTAAATCTGAAGAACGTAATATGTCTCGGTGAAATGTATTATACTAAATTTATACATACTTATCACTATTTTAAATGCATGAAATAATGATTTTTTAAATACTAAACGTATAATTAGATGTTAAAGAAATTAAAAGGAATCGTGTATTTTATATAAAGGATACATACACAATGCGATTCTGATCATAGCGAAGACATTTATTAAAATGAATACATATTTATGAATGTATATTTCACTTTTTGTGTTGTATAAATTCGTCTACTAAATTGAGAAATATTTCTTTGTATTGGGGTTTCATTCTCAAATAATATGGCCTGTTTGATGTCTACAACTAAATGAATTCTGGATAGGGAGACGACGTTTTAACCTACTATTAGTGAAAAAATGTCACCTAATTGTGCCACGTTTAAACTTTCCAAAAAATGGGATGTAATAAGTTTTTGCCCTTTTCATCGTATGGATGCTTATTTGGGTACTTTGATTGGTGGACATTTAAGCACCCAATTAGTTTTCTTTCTTTGGCTCTTGAGTTGTTGTAGTTTCCGCTTCTGTGTCAGAAGGAAAGTTAGAGCGGACGACACTATCTGATAGAAGGATAACTTTGCCGTCCCTAAGTTGCCTTTTCATCTCGTCACTGAGCTCGGTATTGATATCGGGGTGGACATGGGATTCTGTTTGATCTATTTTGACTTTTGATTGTGTTTTTTGTGGGGGAAGTTTACTGAGCTCCGAATTCATGTAATAAGGATATGGCATGTACATGGGCTTATTATTCAAATTAGGATAGCGATGAATTGCTGGATTGTCTGGGGGATATCTACCAAGTGGGATATTATTAGGTCGCATTCCATTATATCCTATCATGTCTGGTCTTCCTTGCTGAAAATTTACCATGTTATTTCTCATAATGAGATTTTGATGATTTTGAGCCTGGAGTCTTTGAATAGTATCCTGAAGATCGCCATGAGATGGGATGAAATTGCCAACCATGGGGTTCCTGTATAATCCATACTGCGACTGTCTCCTCAACAACCGTGGACTTATTGGGGGCAAATTTATGTGCATTCCTAAGAAAGTATTATTCATATATATTTGCTTGGCAGCATCGAAAGCTTGTTGAGCTGGTAAATTCCAGGAATTTGGATCAGATACAACTACACTTTCTTCCTTTTCAACATCTAAAACCCTTTTTACCGTATCATGCATTGAAGCTTCATTTCCTGGTGATATTTTTTCTTCTCTTCCGTCTTCTTTTTGTCTGTCATCTGAGTTCTGACGTGTAGGTTCTAGAAAATAAGTCAGTAAGTAAAGAACTGCTTTTTTTCAAAATTTTTCTTTTAAATAAATAAGAATTTTACAATAAATGTATAAAAATTCTTTTTAATACTTTGTTTTTAAAGAATTGTCAAAAAGAGAACCTCGTTTTAATAAATTTATACTTTAAATAAAATTTATCTTCCTGGCTATCTTTTATATGGATTATTATAAAAGTAAAATAAAGGAAAAGTTTTTATTAAAATAAAATGATAGTGAAACCATAGTTTTTTTTATCAAATAAATTTTTTATACTTGCAGCGATTTGATTTGGTTTATTTTTACCCTCATATTTTGCACAAGAATGCTAATTAAGCCGTAGAGAAATTCAGAAAATTTATGAAACTTAAGTAGTTGAATTTAAAATATCAATATCATATATTTAAAATGTATGAAAATTATGATATATTTAATAAATAACGAAAGGAGGTAAATGAGAGAAAACATGGGATTCAAAGGTAGTTTTCCATTAAAACTCGATTTTATTGTTTATTGAATTCTCTTATATTAGAAACTATGCGCGAAAGTGCGATGAAATACAAAATTGATATAGTTTGGATATTTGAAATTCTTCTATGTATATTTATTATACATAAATATCAAAAAAGACTAATTAAATAAATTATTAAGATTTATTAAACTAATAACTTTTTTTATGTTAGGAAGTATTAATGCTACTGATTTATTATTAAATTCTTTATGATCTGACACATTATGTTTAAAATTAATTGGAAAACCTGTGAAGGTATCATTACAATTTTAAAATGAACTTAAATTGCTTTTTCATGTAACCAGAAAGTTGTAACTTACCAGCTTGTTGGAAGTTACCAATGTGTAATGCATTGGCAATGTCTTCTTCACTTTCACCCAAACGTTTTAACTCAGCAATCTAAAAATAAAATAGATTTACAAATAAAGTTATGATATTTTGCCTTCCATAAACGTGAGCATCAAAACAGTAAGACGATGATAAGAAATTTTAGACAACGTGTTTTTATGGTTTTAAGTGAAATTTTATTAAACAGATTAATGAATAAAATATAATTTTGTTATTGTGTAAATCTTAAATATTAAATTTGAAGCTTAGTCATGTAACATATAGAACTGATCCTTTTTATTTTTTTTACATAAATTAATAATATTGAATTGAAGGTAGCTCAAAATCTCTGGTGTTTGAAAATTAATTATTTTTTGGTTTAGTGATATATAACTCTCCCCTATTCATGTGGTTGTGTTGTTGTTGCAGGTCACCTTAGGCCAGCAGCACTAGGTCCATAGCGTTAAATACCTCAAAAAATCTGGCACCAAAGGATCGTCGTATAAATCTTGCTTGGATAGCCCCAAGCATGCAAGGATGTATTCTGGTGTAGCTTGTTCAGTGAAACAGTTGGAACAGGTGTCGAAAATTTACGAGCCTCAGAAAACTTTAATGATCTGAGGTGACCACTTCGAAAGTGGCCAAGAGTAGTTAGTTAGTCTTTTAACGCCGTGAGCCTCTCGGACGAATTTATGTGGTAAATCACAAATAAACGAAATTTAGTTTGTATTCACTATTCAATTTGAAATGCTGCAAATAAAGCTGTTTGCGTAATATCGCTTCGAAAATTTCTACTCAGGAACTAGTACCATACTTATAAAAAAATTGTAGTTATGTTCATTTCTACAGAATATTAATTTATTAAGAATTTATTATTAAAAAAAACTAAACTCTGTGGCACGACAGCCCAAGTGGTCCAAGGCCTATAGTGCCCATATCTATTTTCTTGATTGAGAGGCCCTGGGGTGCAAAAAGCATATGTCTCGATTTGGTGATCTGCCTAACGCGAAAACCGCAGTGTTTAGTTCCCAAGCATGCTGGGTTCTCAGTTTAACGACCCACTAAAGGACTGAAAGGCTGAATCGATCTTGCCCAGCCCAAAGATCGAACCTAGAATTTATTATTATTAAAGGCATTGTTTAATATTTCAGTATGCATTTTTGGTTTGCGACCATTATTTTTCTGTATATGGAAATAATTACATATTCTTAGCTTAAAGTTTTCTTGCTTAAATTGGTAAGTCATTTATTAAAAATTTGATACGTTAAATTAGTCTTATTAAAAATTTCTTGTTGTTACTAATGACATTTGGACAAGCCATGATTGCTATGCCTTGGCTATGCGAATTTAAGTCAGTATGGTGCGTCTTTCGCTTAATCAGAGCACCACGAAGGTATGACTTTGCTCTACAAATCTTCTGATAGATGGCACCACCAGAAGATTTACCCCCTGAATTTTGATATTGATCTGAAGGGGGAGGAAATTTTCTCCAGGCTTTCGCATCCATAGTAATTGCTCAACGACTCTGACCACAGGACTTTCGATTCCACAGATTTAACGATCACGTATCTCGTGTACTCAGTGGGTCTTTGGCGGCATTGGGAATTGAACCCCGCCTATCAGGACGTAAGGCCCATGCCTTGACCACTAGGCTACCACAGGCCCTAGAAATTATTTAACTATTTAATAATTATTAATATTATTTTAAATTCACTATTAAATAATAATTTTTTAATCAAATTTTCTTTATATGTCGAAGAAATTTTATGACTACTGATTTACGACTACTGATTATGACTACTAATGATAATTTATAGCAACTATTTCATGAAAACACTTATTTTCTTTTTTATCTTTATTTATTATTAAAAAGTATGAAATTTATAAAAGGAATGAGAACTACATAGTGTGTTTAGTTATTATTACTTTTGTGTAAATGTGATGAATGATTTTAATTTTGTTTTATTATAGCTGAATTATATTCAGTTAATAATCTTTCATTTTTATGTGAAGATTAATTTATTAAAGCTGAATAATATCAAAAAGGAATTGAAAATTTTCCTTGATTCATTGAACTGGATACGGGAAAATTGAAAAATATTACATTTCAAATAAATAGAAAAATTAAGTTATGATTATTTAATGTAAAATAAAAAACTGACAGCAAAAAATGTTGTCAATATTATTCTTGCAGTAAATAGAGAAAGTTGCATCTCATTATATATATATATATATATATATATATATATATATATATATATATATATATATATATATATATATATATATATATATATATATATATATATATATATATATATATATATTATAAAATTTGTATTTTGATATAAAAAATTTTCAAATTATTTAAATTTCTTATCCCAAATTAATTTTAATAATTTTAAGTTGCTTATAAGAGATATTTCTAGTTTTTAAATAAAAAACTCTCTGTCTTTTTATTGGTAATAGTTTATTAGAAAATAGGAATTTTCTTAGAATCATGAAAAAGTCATCCAATGTCAAACAGAATGAATGGTAATTTGCTTTAATATTATATTTGTGAAATTAATTATTATTTTGCATTAAAGCAAAGTTTACTATCAACTCGATAATATTTCATAAAATTAAATAATATACCTTTAAAACTTATGTTAGTATTTTATTAGTTATGTAAAAAGCAACATGTAAAATTACTGAATCAAATTATTTAACTTTGCATAAATTTTTTGATGAGGATTAATACAAAAATGCGTTTGCAATTCATTGTATTTTTTTAATTACATAATGAGAAAAAAATATTGGAGGAGGGATTACAAAGTTCAAAAATTCTAAAATAGGCATAATCCTTTTTGAACGAAACGACATCTTTCAATTAAAGAGATATTTTTTTTGTAAAGAAGTCTTTCAAATAAAAAGAATAGAATAACTTAATCCCTGATATTAATTTTAACGTTTTTTATATATTCTACTTAGTCAAACAAATATTTCTCTCATTAACTCAGAATTTGAAGCATTTTAAATTTTTCTTCCATACAAGCAAGGAAAAAGTAATTAACAATATTTTCTATTTCTTCTCAGACATCATATATGAATTTCTAGTAATTAATTTTCGTTTTATTTATGCTTCTTCATATATCTTTTTAAATTTTATCTAGCGCAACACCGTAATTAATAATATTTTCTTAAAGACTACCGAATCTAGTATACATAACGCTGTAATCTAATCAAAGGTATCCTTGAAAGAAAACATTTCACCATTGCTTACTTTCTATTCTTAAAACTTACTACAAATTACACATATTAAATAATATACTCATATTGCCGAACTCAAAGAGACTACTTGAAATTTATTTACTTTTAATTTACCTTTCAGTCATTTAATAATCGCAAAACATAATGCTGTTAAGAAGTTAAGTGGGGTTATAAATGGAACAGAAATTAGTTAGCACAGTTCTAAGTCAATCTTATATCTCTCTTTTCAAAATTAATTAAAATTTACTCAATTAAATTAATGGAAATTTTTTTTATTTATTCTGAAAATGTGTTAAACCACTTTTTCATTTAGTCACAAATTTTCTGAAATTTAAGTATAGTAATAAAGTTCATTGAAGTAGTACACATTTAAATTCAAAAATTATAAATATTTGCTTTTAATGATTCATATCAAAAGAAATGCAAATGTTATTGGGAATAATTCTTGAAATATCATTAACAAATAAATGCTTATTTTTGCAGTAACACTTCCATAAATTCCCTTCATCTATTTCGGATTTAGTAAATAATTTAGTAATAATCAATACACCTAGTACATTATTTGGGTTACAATACCCAGCAAGTTGATTCTGAAATCATAAAAAAGTTTGAAAAAATAGTAAAATTACTTATATATCGCAAACGTGAAATTTTTAAAAAGCAAATTCTCGAAACTTTTTACATGTTTTGTCATATCTCATCATTGCAACATATTTTTGTCTCGGATTCAATATTAAAAGTATTATTTATATATTTCTTCATGTTAAAAAATATTATTTTTAGTCAAAAAACGCAAAAGAAAAAAGAAAAATATAACAAAACTAAGACTGGTACGTGAAGAAATTATTTAAAAAATATGTATATTTTATTTAAGCATTCATAAAAAAGTTTTGAATCCTTGTTCCATGGATGACTTTTTTTAAATTTTCTTTAATCTAAGATGTTCTTTCAGTGTAAAGATAATGATGTGTTTGTTATTCTATGGTTACTTTGCTCGCGATGGTTCATTCAACCGAAATCAGATTTACTTAGACTCTAAACAAAAAACCCATAAAGAAGCGGTTGAACTAATATCTAGAACATTTACCTGTCAATTGTTTTCATGGTTTTCTCAAAGAAAATTTTGAAAACTTTATATAAAGATATTATTAAAATCAAAATGTAGATTATTCTTTACTAAAACCAAAGGGAGAGGTCTATCAAGAGTATTAATTTACTTAAATGAGTTAAATTATTAATGTATATTAGCAATGGATTTCAAAAGAATTTCATCAGATTCCTTTATATAAACATTAAAATGATTGTCATTACTAATAGTACAAAGACTTATAAAAATGACTAATGTTTTGATTCAACAAAATCGATAGTCATAAATTTCTCAAAACATGTATGAAATCAATACTTTTCTTTCGTTCTGCAAAGTTTTTTGAATGCTCTACAAGACTGAAATCTTGATTATTTTATGCAATTAATATTGAATAAAAATAATGATAATGTATGTATATATTTATTCGCATATTTACAATGACATCATTTCTAAGCATTTATTACATGAATGAAGAAACGATATATTTTTTGTTTGATGACATTTATTGATGGACTTAGATCTCTTAATAGTTGGGCTGGTAATTTTTTTAAAAAATCTCTCTCATGTTATTGATGCTTAAGCTTTGCATTTTATCGATGTACACAAGGTCTCACAAAAGAATCGCGAATTAATTAATCTACTGCTTAGTCACATAACACTTACCGTTAACTTATGATACGGCATTAAGAATTTCTCATTTATGAGAAGATTATTTTCTGGACGTATTCAACTTAGAGTTTCAATATAAATGTGAAGAAAAATTTGTTGCTTGATATTGTAAATTTCCATTTAGCTGCATTTAACACAATATTAAATTTACATTGAAATAAAAGTTATTATTTTGTACGTAATGCTCTCCAAATTTTCCATTTTAAGATATGTATACATATTTTTGCAGCATTTATTGCAATTGTGATTGCCTTTTATTCAAGCCTCTCTTATTTAGCTCCGTTAAAAGTTCAGGGAAACACTACTCTTAACCTACAAAGTAATTATAAATTGGTAGTATCATATATTTGTTACCATGATTATCGAAGTTTGTCTCAAATGCGATTTTGGAATGAAAAGAAAATTTTTACAGAAAGTAGATTAAATAAAGTTAATTTACAACAATAAATTTTTAAACGTTGATACCATTTAGTGTCCAAAAAGGAAATAAAAAAATTTTTAAGAGAATTTATGAAAGGATAAATGTTTTAACACCATGGCAGTTCTTTTTATGTGTATGTACGTAACCAACCAACCAATATCTATGCTAGAATTTATTGCATGTAATTTAAGCGTCTTAATTTAGTATAAGGTACGTAAATCCACGATTTTGTTGTTGGTGTTATCAGGTTTGATTTTTTCTCTTTACGGACATTTGCTTGAACATAGAATAAATTGACTAGGATTAGTTTTAAATGGAGCTATGAAACCTTTTAAACATTCATATTGAAAGTGGAGTCAAACCTATGAGTATTTTATTAAGTTTAATTAGACATTCTATGGTAACTTTTTGCATATGAGAGTTAATTAAATTTGAGCTTGTTGATTGAAGTTACGAACTGTTAAGCAGAAGGTCAAAACGCTTACTATTCATATATAAGATTTTCTAATTGGATTATCTTATCTAATACCAGTGGGTCAAGCCCATCAACTTTTGCAGGTTGTATCTCAAATAAAAAAAGGCGACAGAAAATTTAAGAGAAAAATTTCGATTCGGAGCAAAAACATTATTTACTATTTACTTAGCTTTATTCAAAAAGCTACTTTTACCAAAAAATGCGATCTTAAGTATAGGTAAACTAAAAAATTTCGAATGAAAGGTTAAACACTTGAAAAAGTTTCCTTAGTAACGCAGTTATTAAATATTAAAATTTTGAAATCTTTTAATCATGTTCAAATGCATTACTTACCAGGGACTTATCAGGAGGAGTCCAAACGCATGCTGCATTGAGCAGAAATAATATTTTTTCAAAGACTGATAAAAAAAGTAAATATCTTAGTTTTAAATAATTATTTTGACAAAATGTAGATGGAAGGATGTATTTGATGTGCCGTAATGTTTTTTCTCTACTCTAAGCAGTTACACATAGATAGCAATTTTAAAAAAGGGAAAAGACCCTCACGCTACCGTTGTTAAAGCGAGAAGATTTTCAGAAAGAAATATTAAATTGCTTAAATTAACTATATTGCAATGTAACAACTTTACAAGAAGTTTAAATCAGTGTTAACATGAATAATTTCAGAGAGAGCAAGATAAATATTTTCATTCCTTTATCTTGTGAATTAGTACAGGGGGCAATATTCAAGAGTTTATATTTCATATCCATACCCAAATTAGGGTTGCGAGTGCATTAAAGAAAGCTTACCTCGTCAGCCATTCTTTCTTTAATTCTTTCCTTTTCATGCTCCTGAAAAAAAAATAGAAATAAGTAAAAATGTCAAGATAAAAAAGGATATATTTCAACACATAAAATCTTAAAAGAATTCTCGATAATAGAAAAAAATATGTTACAGTATTCCCTCGTCACTTCGCTCTTCATGTTTTGCGGCTTCAGTTCTCCTCGGGTTTTTCCAAAATACTCATCAAAAGATAAAAATGAAAAAATACTACCATGTAGGCAGCCAAATTGCGGAAAGGAGCGTTGTTTTATGTTCATGCGCGCCAGAGAAGGATCGCTGCATGACGAACAAAGAGATCAGAGTACATACCACGGGCTCTTATAAAAACTCGTGATTGGTTTCTGGTGCGACATCGACCAATGGGAGAACGAGTGGATTTGTCCCTGTGAGTTGATTGTCTGAGCATCATTGCAGCCCCAACTAGCATCTTCTTTTGTCGTACCTCGCCTGTATTGTACATGATATAGACTGTCTCACATACTGTATTTTAGAATGAAGGATTTGTCAACATGACAAAAGAAAACATCAGCGGCCTTATCGATTGCCACTTGGACTCACTGATCAATGAAGATTTCCTTGAGATGACGTTTGTAGGTGAGAAAGAAAACGAAGAGGAAGACTAAGAAGAAACTGAAATGCGTGGTCTTACCCTGGAGAATCTGCAACACTTGTGCAACATGGCAAGAGTGATGCAACAAGACATTGACGACAATATGGTTCGAGCTGTCAAGTTCAACAATCGTGTTGATGGGGTTATGTCCTTGTTCAAGGGAATTTTGATGGAAAAGAAAAACAAAGATAACAACTACCCATCCCCAGGTTTCTCTCCAAGGTAAAGCCCCCGGCTCTACAGTCAGCGCCTTCCGCAGAAGAATCTTCGAGTGAGGCTAAAGCTTCTACGAGTCAAGTCTCCGGCTCCAACACAAGACTCTTCGCCTCTCTCAGAAAGCAATGTTGATTAATGATCATTACTGCATAAGGTTTTGCAATTAACCTTATTAATTAGCACTGACACGTTTAAGTAATAACGTATACTTTTGTAATTTTTGTCTTAAATGTGAAAAGTATAAATAATGTAATATTTACATATTTAAAACATTCGTATACCCGCATACACGAATATTCCAAGGGAGCAAATCCTATTTCGCGGTTTTTCAGCTTTTGCGGAAGGTTCTGGTCCCCGTTAACCGCGAAAAACGAGGGATCACTGTATATATATTATGAATAAAATAATTCAAATATATATTTGGTTGCAAAAACTAATGAAATATAATGTAAATGTGATTAAAAATATTCCTAAATCATATTTTGGAAGTTAATGTGAGTATTTAAGAGTATTTGTATAAAAATTACGGATTATATTGATATAGTATAACATTATATTTCTTTAACTTATTTATATCATATCAATTTTCAAAATTATAGTACTAATACTTTTATAGGCTCAACATTAAAAGGGTTAAAATTGAAATAAAAATGAAATTACCTTTGAATGAAAACTTATACGTTGCCTTACTAAAATTTATTAGTGAGAAGCATCAAACCTATGTTCCTTATTAATGAGTCATTTTCTGTGGCAATATTGAGCTGTCCATTCAAAGGAGATTAAGGAGAGTTCAATATTACCGCATTTCCATTTATCTGATTCGCTAAGATGATTTGATAAATGGGATTAGTATAAGCTTCTTCCTATAGATAGCTTAATGTTTCCTGTAGTAAGATGAATGACTATTGGATCAGTTTTAATCCAAAAAACTATTGTTTCAACGAAACTTATTCTATACTGTTCTTCACAATAAATTTTTCTGATGAATGCTGTTGCTTTTTTCTTTTCTAAGGGAAAGAATTTTATTTCTAGCATTTAGAAGATTACTTTATTTGTATAAGGAAAAAAAATTGCTCCTTATACAAATAAAATGTGCATTTCGAAGATTTTATTTGTATAAGGAGAAAAAGAATTTCTAGTGTTCCCACTTAACACTAGACATTTTTACTGAGTAAAACTATGTAGACCTGAATTTGAATTCTAACAAAAAATGCTTTACTATCCAGTATCAAATCCTTCTCTAAAATATTTGGATGTTGATTCAAGTTGCATATTCCTTTGCAGAGAGCAATAAAATATTTTCGATCAATTCAATATAATTAGAAATGAAAGTTATATGAATCAGGATACATTTCAGATTTTGAATTATTTTTGGATGATCAATTTAATTTACATGTCTTCCATAGATTAACAATGACTCATAGAAAATATTGGAATATGATTTTCTATTTGAATATAAGGTTGTGAGTATTTTTGGTATTATTATAATTAAAAATAATTATAGATTTCAAAAAGATATACTTCTTGAAATCCATTTTGCGGACTAAGATAAAAGATAAAACCTATGGTGCTTTTTCGGGAATATTTTGAATCACAATTGGCTGCTTTTATTTTTCCGAATATGATTATAATACAATAAATAATTTATATTTCCAATTTTAGAGTTTTAAAATTTTATAAACGTTATGGAAAAACTTTATGTAATTGTTTTAAGTCACCAAAGATATTTAAATGCGAAAGAATAAGAGTTTCTAGACTAAAACCTTTATATAAGTTTTGTTCTAATGTTTATTAACATGATTACCGGTAAAAAGGGGAAAAACCCTAGGAATACTTAGCAGTTGGGTGAGATAATTTTTTTAAATAATTATTATAAGCTTTCTTTTTTACTATTTCGCTTCCATAAACGTGTTCGAAATATTCTGAATTTTTCAAAAAAGTTTTCATTCAATTAATAAGTAGCTGCATAATTATGAATTAAACTTGGTATAAAATGTATGTATGAAAAGTTAAATAAATTATTGTTTGATACTCTATTTGTCTGAATTTTAGGCTCTTAATATTAATTTGTATTCAGGTTAGATGCAATATATTGTAATTTGAGTTTAGCAGATGCCTATGACGAAAGAATTAAAAATATTACATTTATCAAGCTCTTTTAATTTTAGCATTAATTTTGGGATGAAGCAATTATTGACTGCATTCTTTCATCTATATTTTTGTGTTTTTTTGTCACACAAATTATCTTACATTAGGTTATTTGTGGACAATTCTGGAATTGCGTTTGAGAGAAAGAGAAAGAAAGAGTGAACGAAAGAGTGATTGTATTTGAATAATTGTGTTCTATTGTGTATGCCATTTACCTTGCAATTCCTTGCAATATTTATTTCCTTTTTAAATTACTGTTAAAAAATTCTAAATTAGTTACTTTTTATGAAGCAACTACAGGAATTCGACTTCTGAACTAAAGATTTCTCGAATTCGACTCCTGAAACGTGACTACTTATTCTTAAAACTACTATAAAATAAATTATTTTTAACTTTTAACTAAACATTAAATCGTAGAATAAATAAATGTAGAGACTATTTTGTGTATCAGCATGCAGTGCAGTACAGAAGAGTATTACATCCCATAACGTGTGAAATTTTGTATATCAGTATGGAGTCGTTACACAGTATGTAAATGACAGCTTAAACATGTACGCCATGAAATGAAGTTCATGATAGTTAATTTATTGTAAAATATTTCTTAAAACAAATTTAATTATAACTTAAGACAAAATGAAAATGTATTTTTAAATTATAATCAAATATTTTGCCACATAAAAAGTTTGGGGTAAAGAAACATGACTCAATATAATCTCATTAAACAATTAAAAATAATAATAGATTTTCACTTTATTTTCCAATTTTTTTTATACAGTGCCTTATTATTTTCTCTTTTATGTGAAAATTAAATAAATTTTAAATTTAATGCGGGACAAACTTTCTTTTAATAATAGTTTGATGTAGAGGCAATAAAAGAGTTAATAATAATGTTAAGAATTTATACTTATTAACAATTCATTTTGACAATGATGAAAAGTGTCTGAAATGAGGTCTGAGGAATTCATAATGAAATGTCGATATAACAAGCGATAACAAACATCAGCGGCACAAAGGAAGAAGCCTAGGCAAGTAATTTGCTAAATTAATACGATTTCATTCAGTCCCTGCACAATGTAGAGCCTGCTTGATATTAAATTCAGCAAAATTACTTAGAGGACAATTATTTAAATCAATTTTCATCCGAAGTCTCGCATTTCCTGTTAAAGAGTAGAAAATAAATGAAAATATTGATAACAAATAAAAATCCTCGAATGAGACTGATGCAGAAATTTGGAAAAGGGACTTGATATTTATTTAGAAGCACTTATTTTATTAATTAAATTCATTTCTGTAAGGACAATTTAGCAATTATGACAGAACACAAAGATGCTTCTTGAATCAATTATTAACAACTTATTAAGAGTATAAAGAGTTATAAACTGTGTGTTTTTAAAGACTTAAGACTGACAAAATTATTATTTAAATTTAAGAAAACTATTAAAAAATTTAATTACATGCTCTTCTCATGTTTTAAAATTAAAAGATGAAACTTTGAGGTGACATTTTATTTCTTTTACATAATCAAATGAAACAGAATTAATTTTTATTTATTTTTTTTTTGTTTTTATACTTATATTACGCTAATATTTAGGTGATATTAATCGAAGGAGACTGAAGTATATACTTTATAAGTTGTGAGCAGAGACAATGCTTCGTTATCTTGTACCATGTTTAAATCACTTGAATGACCATGGAAGTGCATGTGGAATATTCTTTTCCAAATATTTGCACCCTGTTAGAAACTTGACAATGCGACTAGTGAACGAAATTAAAAGGGCGATTTTTGGGTGGATCCGTAATAAGAAATAAGGTGTGGTAGTTCAATTAATAAAATCGTGATGGGAAAATAGTAAGTACCTGACTTAAATAAAAGCCACCATGCTCAAACAGGTTAAATTCACAAGGGAAAACTTGTTTCAATTAGAGTCGAGTGAAGGCTGGAATAAAGGCAGCTCAAGTGTTAAACTCGTCACACGCTTACAAATATAAACTGATTTCAATACGTCCAAGAATATAAGTAAGGAAGTGAGTTGTAAGTAAAGAAATCCAAAAGATAAATACTGTAATAAAAGCTATGGCTTTCTGTCACTATATCCCATAGAATATATAAATATTCTTTAAACAAATATATCAATTAAGATTTTCATTTACTATTCAGTTTATTTGGTTTCTATTCTGTAACTTAATGAACGCGATAAAAAATGATGCTTGCTCTGAATTAATTACAGCTTAAGAATGATAATTTTTTGTATATATATATATATATATATATATATATATATATATATATATATATATATATATATATATATATATATATATATATATATATATATATATATATATATATGTATATATATATATATGTATATATATATATATATATATATATATATATATATATATATATATATATATATATATATATATATATATATATATATATATATATATATATATATATATATATATATATATATATATATATATATATATATATATATATATATATATATATATATATATATATATATATATATATATATATATATATATATATATATATATATTATGATTAGATAGAAATTTATGATTGTACTATTAACATGGTGAGCGAATGAATATAACTTTATATATATATATCTCTAATCATAAAATCTATATATATATAGATTTTATGATTAGATAGAATTTATGATTGTACTATTAACATGGTGAGTGAATGAATATAACTTTTATATATATATATATATATATATATATATATATATATATATATATATATATATATATATATATATATATATATATATGAACTGCTGCTTAAAGAGAAAGCAACAATATTTTTCTCTCTGAGTACAAAACATGCTCGTAATGAAATGCCTCTTGCTGACATGTTATTTCGCTATAGCTTTCATAGATGTCAGGGGCTTCTTGTTTACGCTTCTCTGAAGCATCCGAAGGTGCTAATATGCAACGACATACCCTGCGCTTGAGCTCACTTGTATTAATGTTTCCATTATAGTTTTTTAAAGACATACATACATGAATATATGCTTTAAGGTAAAATAAATTATTCGGTGATTATGGATAATAACTGGTGATCATTCATAATCACCACTAAACTTGAATGCCAAACTGAAATATGATACACAATGGATTATTTATCACTTTTAAAGGAAGTTTATAAAATCTCTAGCTCCTATTGGAGAATGTAATAAACGCTGACTATTCTGTAGAGAAATGATATCTTAATTTGAAAAAATAAATATTTTGAAGTAATATTAAATATTTCATTTTTAGGAATTATGAAAATATCCTGACGTCTTAAAATAAACATTTAATTTCAATTTTAAAATTTAAATAATGGTGGCTCTATTGTATGTTGCACGTTCTTTTCAATATATATATATTAAGAAAGATGTATCAAATAATAGTATAAGTTATATGATATCTGTTATAAAAGATATGGAAATATACAGGATCAAAACTTCTGAGCATAAAATAATGCATAACTTGTGGTGTGTTTATTATTTCACTAGATACTTTATTTTTATCTAAACAAAACAGAACTTTAAAGTAAATAATAACTAGTCTTATAGATACTTTTTATGTCTGGTTAACTAAAAGACCTGAAATAAGAAAACAATTTAGATTACTAGAACTCATAAAAAGTAGTTTTACGTCAAAACAAACTATAAGCCTATATTCTAAAAAAAGTATTTTCTTATATTTACTTGTAAGTTTACTTATTTAAATAAATTAGACTATTATGACATTCAGAGCTACAGTTTCCCAGATTTTTTATACTTGGAGTTATCAGATTGGCACTCACCATTGCAAACACATTGGTAATATCGGACTTTCAGAAGTTAAAATCGGACGTTCAGAAAAAGGATTTTCTAACACAATCGTGAATTAATATTGCTTGATCTGAAAAAACTAAGTAAAATTAATTTTTCTTCACAAATTGTGAAGTCAGTTCTCATATACTACTATAAAAAGTTTCCTTGCTTTGTTCCTAAAAAATAAACGTCTCCGTTTTGAATATCTATAATATCATCTCTAATTAAATTTGTGGATCACTTCCTGCTGTTTCCACATCTGGTCTTCATAGTTTCACTGTGTGCACAATATTATCAGAAAAATATTTAAGATTTGAAACTTTCAACGTCACACTTTTATTTGGGATTCTAAGCTTTCTTTAACACTTTTTCCATATTTTCTTACATGTTCTGGTAAAGTTTAAATATCTGTATTGTTGAAATGGATCACTTCATTATTCTCACCCTGAATCACTAAATTAACTGCAAGCAAACAGTCATTTAGCAATGAATTATTAATTTTTTCAATAGAATTATCATATTTTTCGCTGTTGATTTTATAAGAAGCGTTAACGGTTATCTTTATTAAAGCTTGAATTTCTTCATTTCTGAGATATTTGATAGAGTCGTTTGGGAAATGACTTTTAAAGTATGTTTACAAGCATACTTTAAAAGTCATTAAAAAAGCTTGCTTCTTAAGAAGCTTGTTACGGGGATTATTTATAATTTCAGGGGATTATTCATAATCATCAGTAAACTTGATAAACGCCATAAATTATTGAACATTTATCACATTTGTCAGTTAGTTTATAAATCCCTAACACATAATGGAGAATGCAATAATAGTTCATAACTTTTTCAAAATTCGTTCAATTTGCATAGCTGCTGGGCTAATGTCATGATGTACTCCGTTGCTGCTATTGTAAGTCTCTGGTGATGTCAGATTCACGTGATTTCAATAGTATTTCAAATATTATTATAAAACGTTTTACCATAATTAATGAAGTGCATTAGTCATTTAGACGCAGTATCAGAAACAAAATGTTAAAAGAATTTCATAAATAATAAAAGAAGGTTACTCACTAATGATTTACTTAAAATTGCGCGAAAGTTGTCAAAAAAAGTCAAAGGTATATAGAAAATGACTTATTGTTAGGTCAATGGTCTTCAAAGAGATGAACTCATGATATCACTCATTTAAACTGACATGCAGTTGCAACAAGAAAATAATTTTAAATTTATATTTGAATATCAATTCTACTTGAATCGTATAGTTTGAAACTTTTAAAAAGAAACGTATAGAAGAAAATGTATGTTATTTAAATGACATTTTTCTCATATTTGGGGTGCCAGTGTACTTCAAAATGACAGTGATCTCGAGTTCAATTATCAAATCGTGAAAGAAGTTGTGCAATGTAGCTGAATTTAAACAGTGTGCATGCAAAACATAAGCACATCCAGACTCTAAGTTCAATTCAGAGGGCAAATCAGGGTGTTGTAAGCATGCTAAATTCTTGATTAAAAGGTAATCAAACTAGTAAATTGTCTGAAAGATAAGTTTTTTTTATACAAATTATGAAAAATATATCGTTTTAAAACATTAAAACATTTTCTTTGTAAAAGAAAGTGTTTGTAAAATGTTGTCAAAAGTAAATTTGAAAACATTTTCTTTTCCAAATGATACCATCAAATATCTTAAAATCGAAAAAAAAATTCAGGCGCTATTAGAAACATTTAATAATGCTTCTGATAAAACCAATAGAAAAATAGAAGATGATTCTAATATAAAAATTAATGATCTATATTGCTAAATGACTGTTTACCTGGAATTAATTTCGGGATTCAGAATGTGAATGATGAATGATATGATCTATTTCAACTAAAGAGATAGTTTAATTAGGCAAGAACATGTAAGAGAATATAGAAAGTGCCAAAAAAGCTTAGAATTACAAGTAAAAATGACGTTCAAAGTTTCATATCTTAAATATATTTGTGGTGATATTGGTGGCACACAGTGAAACTGCGAGTATCAGTTGTAGACAAAGCAAGAAGTGGTCCACAAAATTTATTAGCGATGATATTTGACATTCAAAATGGAGATACTTTTAGATATTTTATATTATCTTTTAGAAACAAAGCAGCGAAATCTTTGTAGTAGTATACAAGAATTCAGTTAACAATTCATGAAGAAAAATTTATTTTGTTTGGAGGCTTTCCAGATCAAGCAGTATTATTTTGAGATTGTGTTAGAAAATTCTCTTCCTGAATGTCATAGATGTTACCGATGTGTTATCAATGAAGAGTACAAATCTGTTTAATACAAATGTAAAAAATAAGAAAAACCGTAATTCTATTAATGTCATAATCATCTAAAATGCAACTGAATATAAGTAAACTTTCAAGTATATACAAATAAATATTTTTTAGAATATAAATTTAGTTTGATTTGCATTGGAACTATTTTTTATAAATTCTAATAATCTAAATTGTTTTCTTATAATCCAAGTCTTTTAGTTAACCAGACATAATATTATGTATAAGTACTAGTATTTATTTATTTTAAAATTCTGTTTTGTTTCGATAAAAACAAAGTATTTACTGAAATAACAAATTTTTTTTCTTTTCAGTGATTTTGATTATTTTGCCTTTTCAATGCCTTTCACGCGACAGATATAATATAACTCATACTATTATCAAATACATCTGTCTTAATATATCCACTGAAATAAACGTACGAAAGGGCCACTGCTATTTACACATTTTAAAACTGAAAATATTTTTTATTCTAAATCATGCTTGTCTAAAGTGCGGCCCACGGGCCGCATGCGGCCCAAATGCCTTTAAAATGCGGCCCAAGCGCAAATTATGAAAATATTTAAATTTACACATTTTTATTAAAAAAAATAAATGAAAACCCTGAAAAAAGTTGGATTTTTCTAAAATCAGTTTATCACACCAAACTATAGCCACAAGAATTGAGGAGTTGGGGAATGCAGTTGAAAAGTCTTTAAAAAGCAATTGTACTAATTTTAAATTTTATTCGTTAGACATGGACGAAAGCACTGACGCTCTCATTTTAGCGAAAGCAATTCGCTAAAATGGTTAATAATGATGTCGTCGCTGCCGGCAATTCGATTTTGATGGCATATCATTGTATTGTACATCAGGGGAATTTGTGTGGAAAAATTTTAAAAATGGAAAGTGTGTTAAGCGTTGTTATAAAAACCATTAACTTTATACGAGCAAAAGGACTTAATCATAGACAATTTCAAGAGTTTCTCAAGGTAATGGGCACTGAATTTGCAGATGTTATTTATTATACAGAAGTAATATGGCTCAGTAAGGGGAAAATGCTCAAAAGATTTTACGATTTAAGAACTGAAATAAAAATATTTATGGAATCAAAAGGGAAACCTGTGACTGAATTTGAAGGCGAAGATTGGGTTTCAGATTTAGCTTTCTTAGTAGACTTAACAGAGCATTTGAATGATTTATATTTGAGACTTCAAGGAAAAAATCAAGTTATTAATAATATGTTCCAAACAATAACAGCATTTGAAAGCTGAAATTTTGGCACAATCAAATAAAACTGAAAGATTTGACGCATTTCAGTACTTTGGCTGTACATAAACCTGTGAGTTGCATAAAATATGCTGCATTAATTTTTGATTTAAATCAAGAATTTGAAAGTAGATTTCAAAATTTTCGAAAAAATGAAGAGTATTTCAACATATTTTCTATTCCATTTTCTCTAGAAATAAATAAATTACCTTCAAATCTTCAAATGGAATGCATTGAACTGCAAAGTGACATTCAACTGAAAAATTTGGAAATGTTTCGTACTAAAGTTATAAAACTTTAGTAATCTTTATAAAAAGGTTACCTACCCCGGGATAAATATCCTAATTTTCACAATCATGTTTTATTAATGTCTTCAGCTTTTGGTAGTACCTATATTTGTGAACAATTATTTTCAAGAATGAAGCATACAAAAAAAAAATAGAACAAAGATTACCGACAAACATCTTGAAAATGCATTAAGAATTGCAACCTCGTCTATTGAACCCGATCTCGATTCGCTTGTTCGACAAAAGCAAATTCATCCATCTTATTAATTTGATTATTTTTTCCACCTTTATGAAATCCAAACTAAATGAAACGAAACTTATACAAATTTAAAATAAATATGTACCTATACATATCAAATTAAAAATAAAAAAATTATAATAAAAAGAAGTTAATTTATTTTAATAAAACTACATAAAGTTAATTTTTATTTCAATTTTTTGAAAAAATTTTGTATGTGCGGCCCAGCAAAAAATTTATTTTGCCATGCGGCCCACGAACGGTCATAGTTTAGACACCCATGTTCTAAATGATCTTGTTATCCTTCAAATTTTTAAAAAAGAAAATTTCGTGTTCCTTGAAAATATTTAGTTTTTCAAATTAAGATACCATTTCTATACAAACCAATAAGGATTTATTGCACTCCGCATTGCGATTAGTCGATTTTATTAAGTTACCTCTAAAATTGATAAATATTCAATAATTTATTACATATACATACGTACACACACACACACACACACACACACACACACACACACACACACACACACACACACACACACACACACACACACACACACACACACACACACACACACACACACACTATATATATATATATATATATATATATATATATATATATATATATATATATATATATATATATATATATATATATATATATATCATGTAATTTATTCATTTTAGTATTTCTTTCAAAAATTTTTATTCGTGTATTAATTTACCTATTATGTAACCTAGAAACTCCGATATCAAATAGATAATAAGGCCTTTCATACACGTAATAATTTTATATCATTGTAGCTTAATTTTAAAGCAATGAACACAACTTTAACATTTATAAAAATGATTTTGTCCAACAAACTCTGTTGCAGTACTAATTAAATTCGGAATTAGATAAATTTATATTCATTAGCTTCTTTCTGTTCTCTTTTGAACCATCTTATTTATACAAATAGTACCTTAAGTAATAAATGCTTATCCCGAAATACATTAATGAATAGATCAATTATATTCGGAAATGAAGTTTATTTGACAGCGTGCCTGCAGACTGATGCTTTCATACATGGAAGCTTACTCAACGTAATTCTCGGAAATAACGATGGCCATTTCAAGTTTTTAGGCTGCAGTGGAAAGCTTTGTCGCTCAATTCAATTAAAGTAAATTACTATGATGAGATTTGTCTTAAGAATTTTAAGCACATTTACTTTTCTCGTTTAGTGTGATAGTTAAAAAAATTAATATCTGATCTTAAATAAATTTTTTGCGTAAAACACATTAGGAATGTAAGTATGAAGCTCTGAAACTCATAAAAGTACTTATTGTATAAATATGCATGTATACTGAAATATTGTAGCAGTAGAAAATAACTGGGGAAACAATTTATTAAATATTTACGGGATTAATAATGCGTATATAAATAATGTGGAATAACTTGAATAAATTGCAAAACGATTATATTACACTAATCAGGAAGCTTAAAGCATAAAACATATTACAACTATATTTAAATGTTTTTGCAATATATTTCAGCTTCCTAAACTTTAACAAATGCAATTTCGTTAAAAAAAATTTTATGTTTTTAAAAATGAATTTGTGCACATATGCGCATACATGTATTTTTTATACATGCCTTATGTGAAGTAATTTAAGATGTAATGAGTTTCACCACATTTTATGAGATTAAAAAATAAGATTTCTATACTTTTTAGTAAGATTACTTTATAAAGATTTTAAAGTTCCACTCTTTATTTCATTTTCTATTCACTTTTCTTATTCACTGCAAAGTCTATGTAGTAATATACTATGTAGTAATTGCTGTGACATATTCTTTATGCAGGAAAAAAATTCCGTTTATTATTTCTTAACTCTTCAGTCCAGAGAGAGCTCTATCTTATTTATAACCTGTTATATCTTATTACACGCACCAAGCCAATACATATATGATAAAATTTAAGAAACCTCTTTTAATTTTATTTTGTGCTGAAAAATGTGTGTGTGTAGCTCCAAAATATTGTTTCCCATTTCACTATTATTTCACCTCGAAATTCCAAATACCTGAATAGGATTTTTATAGCGTTGGAAAAAAGTTTAATTATTAATTTTACATAATATTATGCAAAAGTGGGAAAAGTTTATATTTATTTTATATTGCAAACACATATATTGAACCGATATTCTGATATATCACAAATCATAATAATAACAATGCATATCTTTTGTATAGCTTTGAATTAGTTTTACAATGTAATTAAAAAATTTCTAAATATTTAGGTTTATCTTCACATATTCTAAGGTAGGAAACGTCAAAAACTTTAAAGTACCTTGCATATTTTTGAATGAAACAGAAATGTGATATCTTTTATTCGTAACATAACACGGGTAGGTTTGAACTTCTAACAATTAATTACGATTCTTAATTATTTTATAAATTGGCAAATGTGTGAATGATTGAGACTTATAACATTTTCTTACATTTTTTCAGGAGACTTTAATGCAGCTTCATAATTTGCGATAACCATTCAAGAAGGTACACGTTGTGGTTGTTACAAATAACCGTAGAAAATAATTTTTCATTAGGTTGACTGTTATATTGAATAAAAATGTCATTTTACATTAATTTCTCTCTTATTAGAGGCTCAAATTTCTTTGCAGTAATAAAAAAATTAATTTTACAAATAATTGTAGTTTAGAACACGGATGATGTATTTCTGATCTGTATGAATACATCAATCAGAATAGATGCTTGCCAATTTTTTGGTTGTCTCTCTTTGTGGATTGTAAGCATGACTGAGTATTTCTAAAATCCTTTTGGGAAAATTTGCTCAGTTGAAAAATCAAAAATATTAAAATATTCTTGCTTTTTACAGTTTAATTACAAATTATTCTTATCAGGATACAATTGCTCAGTTTGTTTGTGGCGAGTGTGTAAACTAGGCTCTACGAAGTGAAAGTAAATTCTAGTATATTATAAGTTTACCGAAGAAGGATAAATGATGCATATTTTGCAAGTAGGTGGTGAAAATGCTTTCAGTTATGAATATATAAAAGGTTTTTTACTCAACATATACAGTTAGACTGACTTGAAAAAATGCTTATAGCAATCCATACAGTTTGTCCCGGTAATACACCTTGATAAAATATTATTACTCAAGTGACTGTGAAATACTATTCAATAAATTTTACTCAAACGTCTTTTCTGACTTTCTTATAAATAACTTCTAAAATGTACACAAAAGGTAACGAAATTTTATTTTGTGGTACTTTGGCAAGCCATTAAGTGAACGTGTTTTCCTTGTACAAGGAAAAGAGTACATAATATTTAATTCTTGCAAGGATTTCTGTATTTATTAAACTTATTAATTAGAAGAAACATGTGTTTCTATTCGATTAGTTGGATGATTAGGATCTTTCTATCCTTTTAGCAAAAAAAAAAAAAAAAGCCATTTTGTTTATATTTTATTACATTCATTTCTTACTTAAAATATATCTAGGGAAAAAAAGGAATTTTATGAAGTTTTCATTATTAAATGAAGTATTCACCTTCAAATGAATTGAAAAATAAAAATAAATAAATAAATAAAAAATTTTATCATTTTAAAAAATATTCGAAAATTTCAATCTGTTATAATTTGACCTATTAATTTACCACAATTGAACAAGATATGGTTCGTGTCACAGCATTCACACATTGCACTCTAAGCAAATATTTGATGCAGAGAAATTAAATCGATAGAGAAGGGCTGGAATACAGTCAACATTCGTGACATAAACTGTGAAAAGAGAACACCCAGCCTTCGAGAAGAAAGGGATTTTCAAATGGTATTATATTCAAATATTTCTTCTATTATACTCTTATCTTTGTTGACATTGAACTCATTGTGAAATATAAACGCTCCATTTTTCTTTTACAGAAGTATATGAGATCTTTTGTTGAAATCAATTAATTATGCTGATCTATTTCAGACACGTACTACGCTTGACTGTTTATCCTTTCATTAATAGCATATTTTGAAATTTTAATAGAAATTACTTTTAGACGCATTAATTCCTTAATATGAAAATCCGAATCGAATAATGTAGTCTCTAACACCAACCTTAAGCCGTCGGACTGTCCATAATGCTACCTAAAACACTACTCACAGAGCGAAAGGTCACGGATTCGATCTCGGTCATCATTGCATTGATAAGAAATGAATGTTGCGTGTCTGTCTTCTGCATGTACGCTTGTCGGGGTGGGTGCTTGGGAGCTTTCCGGATTTCCACATTGTAACAGGAGAACAAGGCCCATTATTTAGGAAAAATCTTCCTGGAAGGCCACTTTCTCGGTGAGCACGAAAATGCTCTACAATAGCCTTAGATTGTTTTAAGCTGTTCACTGCGCAGTCAAATACGCACCATGATCTGATGGTAGGGCAGCACTCATCAGAATGATATGATTCGTGTTCGATCCTTCTCCTCATGTTACGTTTCCATCTTCCTCATGCACATCTGTACGGGGTTATAAGTTTTCTAGGTTTCTTCCCATGCAACATGTGGATTTGTCCCACTATTTATGAAAAATTCCTTCTGGAAATCAGTTTACGAGTGGATATTAAAATGGCTTATACAACAGCTTTAGGTTGTTAACCTGTTCACTACGTTGTGCCAAATATATTATTTGAGATTGAACAGAAGTAAATATTATTCTGCTTCCTTGTATTGAATGTGGAGGTAGATACTAGCAAATCACATACATTATTAATTCCATCTTTTTTGTAAATAATTTTATGCGGAATATGCAGCAATTGATGCGCGATTTTAAGAAATTCTCTTGAGTAGTTAATGTCTGATCAAATGAATTTTCACATTTCAAAAAGATATTTTTATGAATAATTCTCTTATATTAACCCACTATAACCTTAGAATTCCGACTGTAAAATTTAGATTTCTTCTTTAAAAAAATATTTTTTCATTAAATTTATATAATTATTTACTCGGTATATTTTGAAATAAAAATATCTTAATTAAAATCTAATTATACTGATTCTTTCACTTGGGGACCCAAATCTTAAAAACTTCAAGTGAATTAATTACAGTTGCTAATTAACACTCAATTTTCGGGGATTTGTCAAAACGGATTACTGTCCTAGATTGCTTCGGATTTGCCATATGGGAAAACTTAGCTCTTTCAAACTCATTGACTAGCTTTTTTATGGACTGTTTTTATTTTAAGAATTAATATTTATGCTTTCATCTTTTTCTTCTTATTTTATATCAAACTTGTTTTACTTCATTGGAATTAAATTTTTCGGAAGTTAATCTGATGTATTGTGTTATTATAATTAATGTAAAGTTACTGAAATTTCTTCCAGATTTGTTAAATGATAGTTAATTAATAACCTTAATATGGGAAAATCAATTTCTTTCAACCGGATGAGTCAACTATGGTAATCTATTTTATGAATTTGATTGCAATTTGTACATCTAATTCCATTATGACCAAAGTTATTAAGCTTCTTTTGTACACAGTTAACATAGGATGGATCAGCTTTATTTTTGGTTTTATTGTGTGTAAATTTAAAGTAGAGCTTTTATCGCTTATAGGCCTATCTATAAACATATCAGTTTTATGATTAGTAATTATTCTTTAACATTATATATATATATATATATATATATATATATATATATATATATATATATATATATATATATATATATATATTATTTATCCTACGATTTTTTGGAGAAAGATATAAGTTGAAATATCATCCAGAAGGAATTTTATTATTATATTTTTTTTCCAGATTCTTTGATACCGAATAGAAACCTTTTGACATTTTCTTATTGTGATTGCTATAACAAATTTGATATTAAATGTAGGAATAAAGAGCTTCCGTCTCTGATGTATGATAATTACCCAACTTTTTGAGCTGTTGTACTTTTGGTATTATTTCGTACTTTATATTTCTAAGATTGATTTTGAATATTTTCTTTGTTGTAATAAAGTTTAGAAATATTTTGAATATATTAGCATCATTGACTGTAGCAATGATTAGTTGAGCTTTTGGTAATACAGTAGGTGATAATTTTACAAAAATATTTAGCTTTCAAGTAATAGGATTTACAAAAATGAAACAGATTTTCATATGAATACCCTTTTCAAAACTTAATTTAGATGCTTTGATTTTTCCTCAAGGAAATTCGAGAACATTCTTAACTGTCTGATAGGATTAATTATTATTATTTTTATAAAAACGTTAATATTTAATAATAAAGTAGCTGAAGTTAATATATTTGGTTTCTTTTGATAGGAGAAAAAATATTATCTTTTACTTACAATCGCTGCTAAATTTTCCTTCATCACTTGTTCCCTTGTAGCACCTATAGTAGTGACGTCCAATGGCTTTGAACTAATCTCAGATGTTGCAGTACTTTGATTTGGAGGGTCAGATATGGATGTGAAACGTAATTCTTCTAACTGTCGCACCAGCTCGTCCTCCTCCTTAATTTCTATGTTTGAAGTCAGTCCGGGTTTGGTAACCGCCTGGTGTTCGGCAATGTCGACACTATGGTCGACTGGCTTCACTTGGCGGTGCTCTGGAAGCGTTACGGATTGTTTGGACGAGATCTGATCGGCGGTTGGTGGCAAAGCTGAGGACATTTCCGGTGATGCAGGTGTATCTGGAACGGATTTTTTCTTCATGGATTGCTACATAAAAATAAAGAAAATCGTAATTATTTAGGGATTTTCTGTTAAATTTCTTCGAAAAAGCGTAAAAATTTTATTCTTATTATTGAAATAAAAATCCTGCTTTCTTTCTTTTCTTAAATACGAATTTTAAGTAAAAAAGTTTTAAATGATGATTTGCATAAATCTAATGTTATATGTATATTATATTAAATATGAATGATTGAAGATTATCTTAGGTCATGTTTGGTCGAAAATCTAAAAATTGCAAATTTTCTTTTATTTTCCAAATTTTGGGTTCACAGGTGAGAAATTTAAGTTTAGAAGTTAAGGATCATCAATTTAAAAGCAAAATTGTAAAAATCAATCAAAATAATTTTTTGCATTCAAAGAATTGAAAAATTGCTACTAAGTTTAAAAATTACTATCACTTATCAATTGTGTTATTTTTATAAATATTACAAAAATTTTTAAAAATGCTACTTAAAATTGATTTTTTCATAAGTACAGAAATCTCCATCCAATATAATGAGCATGAACCCTTTTATTCCAATCAGTTGTATATTACAAAACAAGACTATTCAAAATTTATTTTTAAATTTTAACTATTAAACTTTTTTTAGAAAAAATATTTTTATCATATTCTGTAATAAAACGAAGCAGTGTAAATTTTAAGATACAATATCCTCAGTTATGAAATTAAGCTTTTTATTTTGTAATGTATATCGTAATTTCGTGATCACTGTGTAAGCCCAGTCACTTTACATATTAGGTTGGTGCGTATGAAATGTCGGATTCTCTTTACATGCGGACGTTTTCCTCCCTGTTTTCGTTATACTTTTGTATTTGGCATAACGTCATTCATACTCGTATTGTCCATTGCCAGAGACTCATTTCAGCAAAATAGGTTTTCTCGAAGGTCTTCCCTTTTTTATTTCTTTTGAGTTTATTGCCGATATGAATTCTGCCGACATTCGCGTCATTTTCTTATATGAGTACAAACTTGGTAATAGTGCTGCAAAAGCTGCACGCAACATAAACCAAGCGTTTGGGGAGAATACGGTTAACGATCGGAAAGTGCAGCGTTGGTTCGAAAAATTTCGGACTGGCCATTTTTCACTGCAAAATGAGCCGCGCGGAAGACCCAAAACGTCTGTGAAGAATGATGACCTGAAGGCTCTAGTGGAAGCGGATCCAGCCGTATCCACGAGGGAACTTGCTATCAGGATGAAAGTTGACCATACAACGATATTGAGACACCTTTCTGAGATTGGCAAGGTTAAGAAGATGGACAAGTGGGTACCGCACTTCCTCACATTATTCGTTCCTTCGACCTGGGGAGACAATTACGGCCGAAAAGTACTGCCAGTACATTGATGAGATGCACGATAAGTTAAAAATTGTACGCCCATCGCTTGTGAATCGGCATGGCCCGCTACTGCTCCATGACAACGCTCGGCCGCATACATCGCACAAAACAATTGCGAAACTGAACGAACTGGAATATGAAGTTTTGCAGCATCCACCATATTCACCGGATCTCTCGCCGACCGATTTTCATTTTTTCAAGCATTTAGAGCTGTTTTTAAGGGGCAAACACTATGAAAATGAAGACAGTCTAAAAAACTCGATATCAGAGTTTATTAATTCTAAAGACCAAAATTTTTTAAGACAGGCATCTACGCTTTAAAATCTCGTTGGGAGAAGTGTATTGAAGCGAATGGAGCATACTTTGATTGAATAAACAGCTTTTGAAGAAAGATATGCAGTTTTATACAATCACTTAAGAATCCGACATTTCATACGCACCAACCTAATAAGTAGAATTAATATGAATTAATAAAATAGGCCTATCAGAAAAGAACGTTGGGGTAGATTTATAAATTATATAGGTTTATAATAGGAGTAGTTTTAATAAGATTGAGTAATTAAAAAAAATTTAAACCAAATATACATCAATAATGGTTGTAAAATTAAATTTTAAAACATAATAGGATTATTATTATATTATGGCACTAATACCTAAGTATTACATGTAATAGCAGAAATAGACTACTCACTGCGGCATCCTGTGCGGTTAAATCTTGTGGTCCATTATCACTAGTTTGATTGGCAACATCTTGTTCTAACTTGGAAGTCAGATGATGCAGCTTCTGAATCAAAGTTTGCATCCATGCTTTTTCCTTTAAATCTTTCGTGGTACTTAATATATGCTCCGCTTCGTCTAATAGATGGCTGGTTTTATCAGTAAGTGTAGATGGAAGGACTTTCGAGTCATTATCGGACGGGATCAGAAGTACTTTTTTCATAAATTCCTCTTCCGAAAACATATTATCCATAGCCTAAATAGAATATATAATGAATTCCATTGTTATAATTCTAAAGTTTAAAACGCAGAAATGTTATTACTGTTTTAGATAATTACACATTTTTTGTTAATGATAAGATCCAAATCCACACTCGAAGAATATTTTTGGCAAACAAGAACAAAAATCATAATAAGACTAATTGCTGAATAAGTCTTCAAAATAAATAACTTGTTATAAGTATGAGGCACCAAAAATGATGTATTTTTTGATTAATATGTTAATGTACACTGAATTATAAGACTCTTTTTGGAGTTCTAGACATTTGAATAAATCATTGAAACTTGTCAATTATAGCAAAATGTTTCAAAGTAGAAGCATTTAAAACCTGTAACTTCCACTTCTATTTAGATTCATTCATGGAATGAGAAAAATGCAACTTTAAGTTGAGCGGACAAGATCCATTTCTCTCACTTACATTGAAGAGTAAGTATGTAATTATAACAGCGTAAAAATAAAAAAAATAAGAAAAAAACATAAAATAACTCATGAGAAAAGAGAGAATATAAATTTAAAAATTAAATATAAAATTTCTTCTCTTCGCGAAAATACTTTGAGAGGTAACCATGTTTTTTCTTCTATCTATGAATAATAGAATATTTTTATAATTATGATAAAAAAATATAATGAATAATATTATTACTTACACAATAGTTAATTTCTGGGAGATATAAAATAGATGATATATATTGAATGTGTATTTGTGATGTGCTTTTTAAACTAATGTTGTTTCACATTCTTAAGATGTCGAATTTATAATTAAATCGTGAGTTTATTCTTCCGATTTGAGTTACAAATTATGTTTAATATAAAATAAATAAACATTTATGTTTTTGGGCGCATTATCAAAGTTTTAAATGTAATTTATCTCGTGCACACATATTGTGGAGCATAGTTTCGAAAATTTATTTCATAGATTGTTCACACGAAAAACAATGCTGAAGTATACTTAATTGCACTATGGATAGATATTTGAACATATTACTTGAAGGACAGATTCTGTGATATTAAATGCATTTGTATAATATTTCTTAAAACTTTATTTACAGTTATAAGTTTTGAAAAATGGGATATTCTTACTCAGTCGCAAAATTTACGTATATATATATATATATATATATATATATATATATAGTATATATATATATATATATATATACTATACTATATATATATACTATATATATATATACTATATATATATATATATATATATATATATATATATATATATATATATATATATATATATATATATATATATATATATATATATATATATATATATATATATATATTGGGTTGACAACTAAGTAATTGCGGATTTTTTTTAGAAAATCAAAGGCAATTTTTTCATGGAACTAAATAACTTTATTCTGTAATGTATTGCACATTTTGATCAATGACCTTTTGCCATCTTTCAGGCAGCATCATAATCCCACGTTCATAAAACTTCTGGTTTTTATTAGCAAAAAACTGAATCAGGTACGATTTGACACCATCATCATTATTGAAATTTTTACCATTCAAGGAGTTTTTTAAATATAGAAACAAAAAGTAATCAGATGGTGCAAGGTCAGGACTATATAGTAGATGTGGTAAAACATCCCAACCTAGCTCCAATAATTTTTTTCGAGTGACTAAAGATGTATGTGGTCGTGTATTGTCATGATGGAATACAACACCTTTTTGATTTGTCAATTCGGTCCGCTTTTCTTCAACTGAATTGTTTAATTTTGTTAGTTGTTCAATGTCGACATCAGAATTGATCGCTCGGTTGGGTGGTAAGAGTTCAAAGTGGAAAATTCCTTTGTAATCCCACCAAACTGATAACAAAACCTTCTTTTGATGAATATCAGCTTTTGATGTTGTTTGAGTTGGTTCACCTGGCCTGCTCCACGATCTTTTCCGCTTGATATTGTTGTAAACAACCCATTTTTCATTGCCAGTTATCAGTCGTTTTAAAAAGTATCATTTTCATTACGTTTCTTTAGTAAATCGCAGCTGTTAATGCGTTGACTTAAATGCGTTTCTTTCAGTTCGGGAGGAACCCCTAGATCGAGTTTTTGAACATAGCCAAGTTGTTTTAAGTGATTTTCAATGCATGCATGTGATACATGAAGCTTCTCTGCAATCTCACGTGCTGTACTGTGACGATCCGAATCGATTATTGCTTTGATTAGGTAGTCGTCAACTTCAACTGGACGACCAAAGCTTTTTCATCTTGGAGTGAAAAATCACCAGAACGAAATTTGGCAAACCAATTTTGACACTGCCGTTCTTTTAAGGCTTCGTCACCATAAACAGCACATAACTTCTTATGAGCTTTAGATGCGTTTTCCCTTGGCAGAAATAAAAAAGCAAAATATGACGAAAATGTTCCTTTTGATTTTCCATTTTTCAACGAACGCCAAACAAGAACAACGCAACCGATCAAAAAACTTTTTTTACTAATTGACAGCTGAATTGCCAACTATCAAATAACAAAATGTGTTTTACATTTGTACTTCATCTGCAAACCTAAAAATTCAACTGAAGCCATATATGAGTGAAATGCGCAATTACTTAGTTGCTAACCCAATATATATATATATATATATATATATATATATATATATATATATATATATATATATATATATATATATATATATATATATATATATATATATATATATATATATATATATATATATATATATATATATATATATATATATATATATATATATATATATATATATATATATATATATATATATATATATATATATATATATATATATATATATATATATATATATATATATATATATATATATATATATATTTCAAATTAAATATACTACGAAAATACTTGTTAAAATTGTATTTTCTGAAGTTGCTTAGCATGGTGTCATTTTGTTCAAAAGCTTAATATAATGTATCATATATAGGATCATGGATAATTATTTTTATCACTTTAAAATTAATTATATATTGTTCACATTATTAAATTTATTGGGAAATACTAATAACAATTTATAATAATTAAATTACAGTACACTCTTAAAGCATTTGTATTTAGAATCAGTTGGGAAATTTAAAGAGAGAAATATTTTGTTTCAGAAAAAATCGATTAAAAAAATTTCTGTTATGAGGTTATTCTGAGCTACCCAGCATTTGACACTATAAACAGCAGTTTAAATATATGACGCCTGTCCCTTAAAAGGCTATTTTTTGCAGCTTATAAATAAGGTAAAATAATACATTGTTTCTTCCTATACCGAATTACAACTGTCAAGAATTTCAAAAGTTACAGTCTGCCAAAAGACTTCTCCTTCGTCCAGGAAGTGCTATGCTGCTTTTCCCAGACCACGTTCCTCACCTAATCCTTCTTAATGCTTAGTAGACAGCTGTCTACCTTTTATCTGCTTAAAAGACATTTTTATTAAAATATTTATACTTTCTTAAGTTTTATAAAGATTAAAGTATTCGCGCGCGATAAACTCAACTGTTTTAAATTATGTTCTTCTCCCCTTATGTAGCTTTAATTTATTTTTGTTGGTTCAATTTTAGTGCTGATTGAAAACTAATATTAGCTAAAAGATACAAAGCTCTGTTATAGCACATTGAAAATTTTCTTAGTAGCGAAGTAACTTTTACGTTTATTTCACGTGTTTACATATCTATCTACTGTTTCATACGACAATATATGTACTTGAAACCTTAAGTTTAGTTAATTTTTATGAGAGTTCAGTTCTTGAAAATTTAAGCACACATAATTTGATAATAATAACATTTCTGAATTATGACTTTCTTAAGGGAGAAAAACTAGGGCTAACTATTAATAGACTTAAGAGACGTAGCTATGCTATTTATTACTGTAATATATGTATAAAAGAAATATTTTATATCACGATTCTGCCAACTATAATCAATATTAGTATATATTTTGGAAATTTGTGTGCTCATAAGCAATCGTTTGAGAGGATAAGTTAGTTAACATTTGTGATAATCATCATTTTTAAATTTTAGAATTTATCAAATGTGTTAGTGTTTATTAAAGTTTTTACATGTACTGAGGATAATAAATTGTTATGACTTGAAAATACATTCACTAAATTAAGAGATTTTATGACTTCAGTTGGATTATTGTAAATATTTTATTGCTATTAATATTTGTGAGTTGTGAAATTGTGTGTCTTACCTGTTGAAGCTCTGGTTGTCCTCCTTGAGTAAAGTTTTCTGAAAAGAGATAAAAGGAAAATATGTTCATTTATCTTTTCTCACTATAACAGTCCTGAATGTGTAAAATTAGTTAAAGTAAAAATTTTTTTCCTCATGAAACTGTACAACGTTTATCCTGTTAACAAATAGGAATAGAATTCCAGACTTGATCAGTTGCTTTTTAACTAGGATTAACTTTTTTAAACTCAAAGCTTAAGGTATAAGTTTTCTTTAAGATAGATAGGTTGTTTTTACAAAGTAGTTAATACGTTAATTTATATTAATAATAACTTTAATAAATATATGAGGTGATTAAAGTAATTGTAGGACAGTGAAGATAGTCTGTATTGCATTTATTCAAAAAATTGTTATTTTTAAAACTTTTAGAAATTTGAATCGGGGAAAGTAAACATAATCGAATTGAGAAAAATAATAGATAAAAGTACTAATGCATTTCTCTGTTTGCTACTAATGAGACTTGCTCCTATGATTAGTAAAGACTTTATTTACCAGTGATGTAATATTTTATAAGATGTAATGCCAAGTTATTGAAAAAAAATTTTAACATAAAAAATTGTAATAAATTTTCCTCGAAAATTCTCATAAATTAATAGAAATATGTATATTTAATCTTATATTAGTCACATCAGATTTAAATAATCTTTGAATATTTTTTAATTTTATACACGTATAAATTTGTAAATTTTCAAATTTTTTAATGTTATATTTAGTTTGCGTATGCACTATTTTTTATGTTTCCTTATGAAATCCGTGAAGGTATTTTATCTATTTATATTTGAATTAATATCTGTATTCGGGAAAGTAAGTTTAATGGGGATATTTTTAATTAAGCAATGATAGCAGTTCAACATCTATTTTGTTTTGTAAAGTAAAAAGATAATCTAATGTTATTAAAATTACATTCATATACGAAGTTATATTTTACTCTTTCAATTTAATGTAGATTTACCTTGTTTCCTAGCATTCATAAAATAACATTCCTAATTATAAGAATGAAATACTGAAGTGCCAATGGGTGTATGCCAATGATTCAGAGCAAACTATTAATATTATGTTCGACATATACACTCCATAAATAATCAAAAAGTGAGATAGATGCTTATTGTTCTCCTCACCACCCATTACTCATTCTTTAGACATTTTATCCTCAACAGAGAATTAGAAAGAAAAAACTCCTTGGCATGTTTCCAAGACACATCAATTTGATTCGAATAAGTGGCGCATGCTGAGTTGTTCAGTAGGTTACTGTGACATTTAGATAATTTTCTGTTATGAGCAAACAGTTTTAAAAAGTCAAAAACTCCTCAAAGTCATAGCAAAAGCAAGTTTTCGAGAAAGGAAGTCGCTCTTTAAAAAGCTTTCATTACTTTTTTAACTACTGTTTTTAATTTTAAAGAGAGCTTTTAAGATAACTATATTTACACTTTAAGAGAAATGTTGAGAGAAAAGAGAGAAAGTGATTGAATATATCATAAACTACACCAATTTCATTAACTGAAGCTAAAGAGATTAATTACTTTAAGTGCTTTACTTATTTGCAATTATTTAAATGCGTAAAAGTGTATTTTTCATAATATATTTATTTTTAAAATTGTGGTTCTCTTTTTTAATAAGTGAAATCAAATACTCCAGTGGCTGTAGTAACATATACACTAGGTAGATTTATGAACGAAACTTCAAATTCAATAATTAATGACCTTATGTTTTTTGATAATTGTATACATCCGCATTTATTAATTATCATGTCAAAGATTCATTTCATTTTCATTAAGTTTTCTTGAAAATGATAAAGAATTTGTCACGTTTAAAAAATTCAAGGTCGCAAATTTTTAAAGGAATATTAAATAACCATTTGTTAATTAAAGATTGTATGATTTATATAAAAGCATTTTTAAAGTTTTATATTAATATATGTTTTAAAATGATAATAATTTTTCTTAAAATGTAAAATTATACTTACTTTACTGATATTGACTTTTCCAGTATAGCAAATGTATTATAAGTCTTTATCATTTGCAGGATTCTTATATAAGAAATAAAGTACTTTATTCTTATGTGACCTACATTTTCTTCGCATTAATCCTTATCACAAGCTTTTATTTCTTTTGTACATGTTTTCGCTTAATGATTGTTTATGCTCATTAAAACATGAAAATATAATTAATGTCATGAGTTTGAGTATGTTTAAGTCATTTCGAAAGCTTCTCATTGCTTAAGAGACTTGTTGAAATTAATGAACTTATTGATTTTATACCATCCCAGGGTATTAAGGAAAATATTTTTTGTATTTCTTAGATTTTGACGTTTCATAAGTGTTTGAAGGACATTACTAACAAGGGATTATATAAAAAGAAGCGCTTTATTAATTAAAGAGGATTGTTTTCGTAGTTCTTTAATTATAATTTGAATTTAAAACAGTATTTTTTAGGTGTTTTTCAATTCTTAATAAGAAATAAATTAAAAATTGTTTTGACATTTAATATATGAGAATTTATTTTTTATGCTTTGATTGAAAAAAATTAAATGTGTGTATTTTCGAAGTTATGTTAAAATAAAATGAAGTTTTTATTATTAGTTATTAAAAACTTTTATAATGAAACTTACATTTTAAATTTTACATTACAGTCTTGGGAAAAAAGTTATTATAAATGTTGACCATAAATATCTATTCGAATTTTGTCAATATGAAGAATTTTCGAATTTTTGAAAAATTTTCAAATTTTACAGTGAAACAATAATATTGTAAGAGTTATATTAAAAATTAAATGTTTTTCTGAATAGTAATATATGTTATATAGACAATTCAGGTGAACTTACAGGTATATTTTGACGTCAGCCAAAATGTTGAGAACCTTCCTGGATTCATAAATTCATGCATAATAACAGAACTAAAATAATAACGGAATTTATAGAATATTAACATAATTTTTACTACATTTGTAAGGCAATCGATTATTTCACAGTTAAGTGCATCTATTTGTATATTAATCAAAATCTCTTTTTAGATCTGATTCGTATACAAGATAAACATGCATTTGACTTATTTAAAAAATAGAAAAATATCTTCAATTAAGGGGCAAATTTCGGGCAATTTTTTCTTTACACAAACTTGATTAAAACTCCATTTTGAATTTCAGTACCCTTTAAAAATATTTTTTAATATTTGTGCTTTAAAATTTTAATTTAATATAATTAATTTTTGAAGAAGTAAACGCATTTGAAAGCAAATATAAATAAAAGTTCATATTAATTGTATAAGATGATCTTACATTAAGCTTCAATATTACATCATTTCAATAAATTGAATCTTTTAATAAAATATTTTAATATAACTCGAGATATAATATGCCATTAGTTTATTTATTTCTAAAATCTTTTTAAGGATACATTCTTTATCTGCGCTTTTAGGCCATTTTCTCAATTTAAGCTACTACCATCGTTTTATAAAATATTTTTATTAATTTTAAATTACTCCACTTCAAAACGTTCTTACTTGAAGTTCGTAAGTAATATTAAGATAACTTACTCATGAATAATGAAAGAGAAATAGAATTGTTTTCATATTTCTTACGCAGCAAATTTAAAAGTCTTACCATTAAGAGATAAGTTTATTAAACACAACATTTAAAGTTACTTAATATAAGAAATACTGAATTCAAGATGAAAAATAAAAAAATAAGGAAATAATATTTGTCTCAATAAATAGTGTAGATATCTGAGGTTTAACAATCGATTTCTTTTTATGGCAAAGGAAGCAGTCAGTTCCCGAAGAAAACTTTAACGATCAGCTGGATTGGAAGTGTGTATAGCTAATTCCCTGGCTACCACGTACGGCTGATATCCCCTTCCATAGATTTCTTTCCCTGCTGGGATTTATTTAGGATATCTCTTATAAGATTAGGGTTCACAGAATATAAACAACCTCAAGTAAAGGATCGCTGACCCCATTTTCATTGTTGATAAAATGATATGAGGAAAACGTGAACAGAAACCGAATACCATTTTGGTGAATTATGAGGAGCAAATAATATCTCACAGAAAGAATTTTAACGCAGATCAGATTTCTCTCTTTACTATTGTGCTAGAGTTCTATATTATTTGCTGTTTATTCATCAACGTTTAAGATATTTACATGTTTAACAAATTCCTTGCCATTTAATCTAATAAATAAAGAGTTTTTGTAAGATGAATTTAACGCAATTAACTTTTCAAACAGTGCCAAAATATCATTATTTTGAACTATTTAATTCTATTGTACCATTTTTGAAATGAAATAATTGTTTCCAAATTAATTATGCATGAAATGAAAAACATTCATTCGTTTTTAGTCATTTCAAGAAGCTGTTATGTACTGAGAAAGTAAATGATTAAAATTAATTTAATATTTGATAAGATAGTTATAAAATGAAGCATGGAGAAAAATGTATTTAAAATAATTAATGTTATTAAATTTCTGTACAGTAAACTTAATTTCTTCCAAAATAATGGACAAAGAATGAAATGAAATATTTGAAAATGGATTGATATGTGAGCATTTTGGAAATTATTTTTATTGATGAATAATAGAATAATAACTTGAGATATCGTTGATGATACAAATATTACTAGTTAAAATTATTAGATGTAATTTTTTTACTTCTCAAATAGCTACAATTAATGAAAAATAATATCAAATGAATAAATTAATAATTTAATAAGTAATACATATATTTTCTAAAATAATTTTTTCTCAGTCGCACTAATTCAAAAAAATAAGAGAAATTACATATTGTAAACCGAAATTTATCAACTCATTCCCACAATGAAGCAATTACTAATTATAAGCACATAAGTTAGTAAATAGTTATTTTGTATTCATTGTGACATAAAAATGTATTCAAAAGCTAATGTTTTTAATACAATATATTTCTTTTTAATATAATTCTAAATTTTTTATTTGTTTAATATATTTCTAAATTTTAATTCTAAAATCACTGTTCATTGTTTAATTTATTATTTTTTCAATCCACTAACTGAATCACAACACAAAAAATAAATAAATAAAAACCAAGGAAGAACTAATTAAAATTAAAATTTTCCTGGTTAACTCATTTAACAGTAAATAAAATCTAATAATTAATATTTCCCTATCTACATATTTATTGTACTTTTATTTAAAATATTTCTACAGAGTACGTGTAATATTCAAAAAGTTATTTGATTTTAATATTTTTACCAGTAAATATATTGCGCAGTTACTAAGTAGCAGTTCTGTAATCTTTAAAATTTAATTAAAAACAGCTTTGTGTAAAACTAATTTAATATAAGTGAATAAATATAACCATAAGGCTTGTAAATGATCTTCAAAATGCTTGTTTCATTGTGAAGCAGAACTTTTCAAACAATGGCATAAATTAAGCAATCCTTTTCCCTTTTTTTTTTTTGGTACATGAAATATATTCTCAACACTTTATTTAAAAGTAGGAAAATTAAAGTCTCCAACAGAATCAATATATACTCAGGGTAAAATATCACTTTGCTTTTTTGATTCATGTAAATTAAAATACGCGCCTCTGTGTATTTGCGATTGTGAACAGTTAAAATTGGATTTCTAGACAGCGGAAATAGGATTAAAAGTTTGGCGAGTGTCTCTCATAATTGAGCGCTGCGCTCCCAAAGGCGATCGATCTTCCACTAACCCCACCTGCAAGGTTTCTTAAAATCACAGCGAGCGACTACAAAGAGCTTTAATTAAGGCTCTTGAATGAAAGCAGGGAAAATAATCGCGGAACCACATGTGTAGTCTTAACTTGAAGTTTAGATTTTGATATCGAATTTTTCCTTCTCTACTTTGCGATTAGTCATTTGTTAAAAGGTAAAGCTGATTGTGACAAACGCTAAAGGCAAATAAAAGAGAGAAAATATTTTAATTTTAAAATGTTTCATATTTAACTAATAACTTTTGAACAAAGGTGTTAAAGTCAGGAAACCTTGATAAAGCTCTCAAAAGGATGATTTTCATGGAATTTATGAAAAAATGTATGTTACTAGGAAATTTAATATTAAATTAATGAAGCAATACATTTCTTAACAACTAATTGTATCAGAATATAGAATGTAAAATTAGATTGCAATTTTATGTATTTTTTATTTTCGGAATACTATGCAAAATGCGTGCGTAAGATAATTAATAATCATGAAAAAAGGAATTAAATACATTTATAACTCTACTATTGGTTAAATTACAAAATTACAAATGTTTCAACGATTATTTTTATTTACAGATTATTCTAAGTCGAGAGCTTAGTTGAATTATTTTAGAAAAGAAAAGTACACACATTTTTAACAATATATAGTGAATTTAATTTTTTAAAAAAATTGATTAGAATTGGGCCGCAGTCTTAAGAAATGTGAATAAATCTATATCAAATTCTGTTTAATTTTTAAGAGGAATAAAACTAGATATAAAAATGCATGCATATTATTTCTCACAAAGATACAATAAGGATATCTGAAAATGTAAGTATGTTTTGAATCATTTCAAAAGAGAGAATGCCATAAAATAATTTATGTCTTAGAGCTTGTAATTGAGATTATTAATGTAATGGGAATGTGATGTTTTTTTAAATTAAAGTTAAAGACTATAATATGTGTTCTACATATGTCATATGTTTAATATAGTTATTTAATCAAATTATAAAAATCTATATTATTTTGCCGCATATCGATATAAGATATCACAAAATTCTTATTCTTATGTTAGACATTGGCATGACTCCAAATGGGAGAGTTTCAAATTTGCAATGTCTTCAAGATCAATAATAGGAGGATAATATTGATTTTTTAAGGCATTACTGAGGAATTACGCGCTAATGCTTAGATACACTTCTAGATTTTGATTATGTATGAAACCATTATAAAAATGAGCTTATATCAGAAAGAATTAATTCAAGTTTTCCGAAATAAAAATCTTCAATGACTGAGAATCTGGTCATCTCATTTTTTTTAGTATTTTGGAATGTTGGTTGAATTTTTTAAGGAAAAAAATGGGGTTTCAAAATAGATATACAAAGCAAATACATAAATGTAATTCGATGCTTTATGTATCAGTTATTTAATAGATTGTTAATCACAAATGATTTTGTGTGAAAATAAACATAAGGGGAAAGAAGTTTTATAAATTTATTATAAGTGTGCTTTGAGTTGAAAATATGACGAATTTAAAGGTAAATGCTTATGTGGTTTTATTAATAGTCTTTTTCAGAAGCTTTAAATAGCTTCAAAGATTTTGATGAATACAATAATTTATCTCACACTTATTATTTACTGTCGCAATAAATTTACTTTGTAAATTAATTTTATGAATAATAAAAATAATATATATTTGCGATCGTTCTTGGAAAAACAACTGCAGCATTTAAATTTTACTAAAATTTACTGGCACATTTAATTATAATAATTTTATTCTTTTAATTTTGAAAGGTGTAAAATTTGAATGGTGTAATCTTTGTTTCTCTTTCCTTGAAAATCAAAGTAAAAAGAATATGTATTATTTATGAAAACGATTCATCTCATTTTCATAAATAACCTTTAAGTTTTCCTAAATAAATAAATGCAACACAGGTGACCGAGATAATTTTTAAAATACTGATTTTTAAAGGTTAAATTCCTGTGTGATACATTTCTCTAAAGTTAGGAAAATAAAAAAAATGTATGAATATATTTCTCAGAAGCTTTATTTGTATTATTTCTTAAAAAGTGATAAGAATTGTACGTAAGAAATCCTGAGTCAAACTAAATTATATGAGTACTATTTCTAACTGCATATGTAAAAATATAAATAAATTTGTGAACAAGAAGTAAATAAAATACGATTTAAAGGGAATAATTTTCTGAGATAAATCTGAGTTAATATCAAAATAAAGCTCAAAATAACTTATACGGAAGTGAGTAAATAGAACTGAAACCTATAATCAATATCTTCCAGATTTGTTTTCCTAACACTTAAAGTAGCTTTAGTTTCCGGAAACGTCATATGCAGTACATAAAAGAGGATAATAAAAAATTGCAGGAAATTTCACATAGTAAGGATTTACGTGAATCATGGATAAAAGTTTCAATTCTTGTTTCTTTGTCAATTTCTCATTTGATTCAACTGAAGAAAATTGCTAAAAATAAGAAAAAAATATTGAAAGTCTTATATTATCTTGCTTACAGCATTCCTGATTTTGATGACTAAAAATGCTTGAATTGTATATTTATTAATTTTTTATTCCCCATTTAACAAACGATTACAAATTTTAAATGAAAATTTGAGTGTGAAATTAAGAATACATATAATGAGGTTATTAATAAAGCTTAGGAATTTACAATTCCTAAGCTTTTTTAATAACCACACTGCCCTCAAGCAAAGCTAATAAGCAGCAGAGATTTTCACCAATTCCAAGCAATTATTGCTTTACGGCAATTACGTAATACGTGCCTAGTTTTCATAAACGACACTTATGTGTTGTTTTTTTTGTTATTTGGAATGCAGTGAGGAGAATTTGAAATATTTCATCATAAAGCAAACTTAAGTAATTATATATTTGGTTGCAACTTCTAATCAGCCTAAAACAATGCTTAGAAAATTTATGTATACCACTTTTATTTTATAAATTTATAAAAAATAAAAAGATAAATTTTTATAGAAATGAAGTTTTAAATTTTCTTTAACAGCAATGTTAAGTTAAATCTCTTTTATTGCATTTTATTACTAAGGCTGATATATTTTAATGCTAAAAGAAATATAAGGCTGCAAATTGTACTGCAAATTAATTCATTTTATCTTGTCATCATTTCCTTAAGACAACGTTATTCATATTCACAAAAAATATGTTCCTCTACAAAACTATTTATTCTGGATGAATAATTCACTCCCTCTTTTCATCCTCCTAAAAAGAGGAAATCGCGTGCAGATTTAGAAGCATTTATCACGGAAAGAACGCATATCCCGGTAGGCTTAGATAAATTGTTTTTTAAAGTATATTTTTTGTTTTATCTGAATAAGATTTTCACCGAAAAATAGATCGTTTTTCTTTTTTCTAAATGATTCTGTCAAGTTTTCAGCGAAATCGAAACCTTTGCTTCATGCTTTAGAGCATTCGAATCTCGTAAACAAAATAAATCGTAAACAAAAATGAAAAATATATTTTAGTTTCATTTACATATAAGAGATAAATTTATGAGGAAATAGTTTGAAATATAACACCTAATATATTGCGAATGAAATAGATTTTGTTATATACCACTATTTCACTTAAATATCAAATTACAGCAATTCATTTTATAATCAAAGCAATTCATTTATAATCGAAGACTTCAATTTTTGTAAGAAAATAATACGCAATGTTTTGTTACAAAACTTTGAAAATATTGATTTGGGTGAACCTCATATTACTCACATTTAAAACTGAATAAATATATTTAAGTTTTATTTTAAATTTTATTTTGCACTGAATTTTAAATGTAATAACAGCAAACTCATGTGTAATTTAAATTTGTTTCATTTTTAACAAAGCAAGATTTTCTAGTTTTTATTCAAATAATTTTATTCCTATTAGAAAAATGTATGTATTAGAACTTTCTAATGAGAAAACATAGCGCAGAATTTATAAAGAATGAATAAAAATCCGAAATATTTTCTAGACGAAAATTTTATCCGATTTCAAAACAATAATAACGCCATTTATCTTTTTTGGTAAATGTTTTTTTATTTCATTAGATTATACATACTTAAAAATGATTTAATACGAGATGAAAGATAAAACTGAAATACACATAAAATGAGCAAAAGCTTTTAGGTAACACAAAAATTTCAACCAAATAAGAGTTTTGAAATAATTCCACTAAAAGTCCCTTTTAAGTATATTTTAATCTGTTTTTTATAAGATTATTCTTTAGAAATAAAAACACCGATGTTTGATTTACCATTTTATTGATATTTTTACGAAATTCGGGAAGTTAACAAAATTGTCTAAATATGTTATTTCCCAAGTATTATACATAATCTTTAGACTGTTATTTATTTTTTTTATTTCCGTTGTAATATTTAATAATCAAATATCTAAAGCATTTTTGAATGCAAAATAATGAACACTGATTAATGGAATTGAATATAAATAGGGATTTCAAAATTTTTATTTCGTATTTACTATTGATATATGTAATATATAAAGATTTTCCTTTTGTTTCCAGAAATTCGAAAAAATAAGCAAAAATCAGAATAAAAATCTTTTTACGCAAGAGAAAAAATTTCAAAATTGCTTACGGATTTAGAAGGATTTAAAAATAATATATCACTTGCCGTACTATGGGGTTCTTTGACAGAATTTTATTCGTTAATGGTAAGGGTAGCTCAAGCCTGTCTAGTACTGAAAAGATACAAAAACACATTAAAACTATGATGCAATATTTTTTTAGGACCAAGAAAAAAATTCTAATTGTTTTTTTTAGAAACTGAAATATTTGAAATTATCCGTTCACAATTTCTTAAAATTAGTTTTATTTGTAATTTATATATTTTTGTTATGCTTCAGCATTGCAATGAAATATTTGTCAAATTTGAGCATAGAAAACATGGAAATAATTTAGACCAGAACAGACTTATAAGCAACCATGCTTTCCTTTAGATTTAATTTTAAATTGAGAAGATAAGAAATCAATCTATGAGCCTTTATAATGTATTGAATGCAGATTCGAAGATTATGAAAAGAATGTAAATATACTCATAATTAATAGGACATAGACATAAGAAAGAAAGTATTTAATGCATATACTCTTAACGAATTAGTGATAAGCTTGTTTTAAACAGTAAAGAATAATTTACTTTGAAATAAACTGAATCTCTCTTTTTAAAAAAAATACTTACCATATTGGTTGTTTAGATTATTTCATAAAATACAGATGAATTTTGCTCACTTTTCAAAATACGTTACCATTTATAATTCGGGAGTCTTCTTTAAAAGAAAAACATATCTATGATTTTATATCAAATTACATTTAAAACAAAGGCTCATGAAAAAGGGTAGAGAGAAAACATGTTTTCAGCTCTTAAAACAAGAAGGAAGACACAGCCATACTCTTGTCGATAGAAAAGAAGTATACCTATTTTATCTCAAAAATATATCTTGTAATCTTGATAGAGTTGATATTTGCTTGGTTTCTGATCTCAAGAAATATATGTAAAAGAAAATACTAAATATTAATATGTTGCAAAAATAAATTGCTTAAGGAGGTGAGGTCAAACAGATTCTTTTCATTTGATCTCACTCTTTTAAAATATAATTCACGAAGAAATAGATAGCTAAATTGAACGAGAGAGAGAGAGAGCCATAGAAGTTTGATATTAAAAATTTATTTGTAATATAAAATTGAATTCAGATGAAAAGTGATCAGTTCATTTATGATAACACTGAAACAATTTGTCACTGATTGAGAGCAAAGGATGATAGCACCGTCAAATATTTATTCCGATGATATTTTAAAGTAAATTGGTTTAAAATCAACGTTAAAATAAAAACAGATTATTTTATTAGTTTAATAGAATTTTAAATTTAGAATTGCACGTGGAAATTTATTGAATACTCTATACATGTTGTGTTCATGAAAATGGTAAGCAGTTTGAAGTTTTGTAATCGTTAATTTCTGATAATCGCTTTCATATGGAAAATTGTCACCCGAAAAAGCCCGATTTTTGAATATTTACCTATTATTAGAGTAACAGTGGGTTTTTATGAGTGTCTTGGATTCATCTTAAGATGTTTCTAATGATCAATTTTCATAATTTTGAAGCCTGATCGAATTAAGACGGAAAGAGCTACAACGCAATGAGCAAAATTCTCTCCCAATTTTCAATTCTCATCCACTCAAGAACATTAATTCGTTCAAGTTTAACTTGAAGTAGGTTATTCTTGATTGGAATCAAATCAAACTCATTAAGTTCTTTTCACAAAAGCGATTTCTTTTCTTACCTGACGGTTGGAACACCATATTTCTTCATAAAAGAAAATTAGGAGAAACTGCTTTACCAAGAAAAAATCTATTAAGTAATTAGTCACTCGGAACCACACGGTATTGATTAGGGAAATTTCATTCCTACCAATAATATGTGATGTTTACCACATGCTTAAAACTATTTTAATTAATATCTTAAGAAGTTTTTATAAGGATATTAATTATATTTTTATGTTAGTATTATTTTATGATTGCTATGCTTCCTTTCGTTGGAACTTAAATGTTAAAAAAGGTACATAAGTTTCTCTCTTACTATGGAATAGGTTTGATGTAAAATGCTCATGAACTAATGGGGATAAACTCTTAGAACTAGGAGAGAAATAATCCCTTTTAAGGAAGAAATATACCAAATTAAATTAGTATTGGGTTGATCGGAAAGTATTGAGACTATATAGTTTATTAAATTGTATATTATCAATTCTAGTCCAATATGTTTTGCCATCTTTCTGGTAGTAGCAAGATTCAATACTCATAAAATGTTGTTTTTTTTTTCATTTCGCAAAAAACTGATTCAGGGGAGATAAATAAAATTACTTTCAGAACAACCCAATACATTTGTGTTAGGAAATAAATTAAGGAATACATTACGGAATATATATCTTCTATTTTAACATAATACGGTTATTTTCACTGATCTAGATTTCTCTAATGCAGATATCTTTGGCAATGTGCAATCTATATTTTTTGAAACTTTATGATGATAAATATCTTTTGTTTTCTAAATTAATTCATAAATTAAAAAGTCAAATTCATCTTGTATGATTGGTTTATAATAAAATATTGATTTCAGAATAATTTTAACCATCTAAAATTATTTTGTTTTAGATATTTTGAAGTCTATTCGCGATGATACAAGCTCTGGTTCCATTGAAACCTGGTTGGTTTAACTTTGATGTAATGTTTCTAAGCTTAACGTCTATTTGATTTGAAAGTTTTTTAATTTTCTCTGGATTTCTGTACACAGTTTTCTTTCTTGGATCTTAGTGAATCTCTGAATAATTTTTATAAGAATTTTAATATTTTATTTTATTTACATGTCATCTTAATAGGAATTAGAAGATGATTATTGAGATAAATTAACAAACAATGGTATAGAAAGTTGATAAAATGAAACATTAAAAACTTTTTTGGTATTCATTACAATTCTTACAAACCAAAAAATCTATATAATACATCAGATAACAATTAAATTGCTAAAAATGAAGTTTCTAGTCTTTGTCAATTTTTCTGCAAAAAACTTTTAAAACTTTCTTTCTCGATATATCTTTTCATTATAAAAATTTAATCATTGATGACTGTAATTTTAATTTATTTATTGTAATTTCATTGTAGCTAATGGTGGGAATTAAGCTTTTGCAATTTCAGTCTATTAATATATGGACATGCTTTTGAGTGCCGTAGTAAACTGCATTACAAATATTAATTTTGTTTTTAAAATAATCTGACAATCATAAATATTTGAAAAGCAAAAGAATGCTTTTCTTTTGATTAAAAATACTGAGAAAGGTATATAACAATTTGACAAACATAAATGTATTCTATCATTTTATCATATTAAATATAAAAATGAATTTATTGAAAATAAAATTACTTTAGTTCAAATATAAGTGCTTAATATTATATTATGCTGATATAGCATATTAAATTCATCAGTTCGATTTTGATAAATTTTACAATTTCAAAATGTATTTGACTTTTGTAATAATTAACTTTAAGTATCAGTGTCAAATTTGCAATTTCAATCACATTAAAAATTTTCTTTGTTAATACATAATTACACACAGTAATTGAATAATAACAATATTTTTTATAGTTTAAACACAGATTCTTACGTTGATTGATATATTTATACATTACTCTTTAGAAAAAATTTAAAAATCAACTGCTCAGTTTCTGCTTTTTATTGTGCTTATGTATATTACTCATTTTCGCTGTTTTCGTAGTACTCATAACTCAGAAAAATACTCAATATCGACTCATTTATATTTTCTTGTTTAATTTATTTGACTTTTATTACTTAATGAATCGTGATATAATAAAGAATAGGTTTCGTACTTATGCGTATATTGATTAATCATACTTTATAAGTCATGAAATATATATAATCAGATTGGACATGAAAATAAATATTTATTAAATATAATTTTATACAATAATTTTGGAAGCAACTAGATTACCAGCTGTCTATATCACTATTTTGCTATATATATAGACAATAACATGAAAAACATGAAATGCAATATAGAGAGATTTTTATCTTCAAAAAACAATACTTAATAACAAATTTGCTGTAATTCTTATGCATATAGATGAATCAAATTTACTAGTAGTGTAATGCTTCTTATAGTTAAATATAATTAATATTATTTCATGAAATGCATTTCTTATAATTGTTATCAATCTTTGAGTGTGCAAACTCCTTTATTTATATCTAAGCTTGTTAGTGTTGGAACAAACATAGGGTTTTATTTATCAATATCTTATCTATGATTAATTACACAATACTGTAAAAAAACTATATTATTTGCTCTTAAGAATTCTTGTACCTTAAAATTGTCGATCTGTAAATTGTACTGAGGAATAATTGAATTCTTGAAGAAATCGGAAACTATTACTTTTGTACTTCCGTGACAATAAGAGCAATTTCAATATTTTAATAAGTCACATAAACCTTTATGAATATATATTAACACGTTATGCAAGCAATGAATTGATTTATACATACATCTTAAAATTCGAAATTTATAAATAAACAAGAGCTAGAATATCTAAAATATCGATTTTCTATTACTACGGAGAATGGTTTTTCTATATTCTTCGAATTTTTTAAAAGTTATATTGATTTTTTTCGAAGTTTTTAATTTTGTTCGAAATTTAGACATTGTCTTTGTAGAAATAAATAATTTCATAGAATTCTAAATTCTGAAAAAACATTTTCAAAGTAAATTAATCTACGTATCTTAGTCTTCAAGTTTTAAAGAGAAAGAAAAAAAGTACAAACACATTCTATTCATAATTTAAATTTTCCCGCAATAGAGGTATCGATAAATAAAAATTAATCTAACAAGATTTGTTTTCCATAGTTATTATTTTTAAAAACATAATAAAATATAATTTTTCATTACAAGTTTTGCAAATATTTTTAAAAAAGAAATATTCTGTTCATCAGGAATTAAGAGTAGTGTTTAATTATCCGCAAATTTTTTAAACTAGCATTGCTTTTAAACGCAGCGAACAATTTTTCACAATTTGCTACAACGCAGCGAACAAACTTTTCCCAACAATGTAGGTGACGTAAATAATAAAATATTTTTGTAATTATCAGCTGAATATAAAAAAGCTACATGATTTTTTTATGCTTTTAATATTAATTTTATATTATATTTTTGATTCTCATATAGCTTCTGAAAGTTATGAGGAAAAAAGCATTAAATGAAAGCGCTAACTTTAAGCAAAAATATGTTCGATAATAGTGCATTAAATGGTAATTATTTTCTTACTGTTAAGTAAATTAATGTTAAATAAATAATGCCACATTAAATTTTTACTGCTAAGTTATTACTTATAAATAAAATATTTATAAATTTTAGTTTCGTTCTATTGTCTAAGTATTTTATTGTAAAATTATTCATGAAAATTTAAGATTATTTTAAACTGGCGACACAAAGCAAAAAGAAACTTATTAAAATTTAAATAAACTTATAATTTCCATTAATTTAAAGCTCTTACGATACTTAAATTTTTCTATGTTTGAAAGTTAATCGAAAATAAATTTAAAATTTTATTTTATGAAATTCAATTAATATGCTAATGCATTTTTTATTATATATAATTTTATATATTTTCTTTTTCTTTTATTTATTTCCATAAATCTATTTTTATTAGAGCATAATTTTCGCGACAAGTAATCATTCTAAATGCAGCAAAACTAAAGAAAAAATTTAGGAGTCGATTCGAATTCCCATTGCGCATTAGTTGAAAAGTTGAGATTTTAAGTTTTGCGCATTATTTTAGAGTGCTACGAATTTTTATTTTTAAAAATACTTTATTCTGATATTCTGAAAAAGCAGCATACTTACTTTCCGGAGGACCTACAACTGATGGAGTCAAGCATAATATGACGTACGTAAAACGCAAAAGAGTACGCAAGAGATGCTTTGAGTCGGTGGTTCCGCTGGCAGACATCTTTGGGCTGATTTAAATGAATCTGGATGATCTGGATGAAAAATCTCAGCGAGAATTGAACGCTTGGTGGTCAGGAGACCATTTATATATCATGGGCATGGCCGTATAGATGCCGTGCACACATTTCCTTCAACCATCCAGGAGAGACCAAGGTATTGGCGCATGCTCAACTGCTAAAAACCAATGTGACGTCAATAATGGAGCTGACAGAGCGATGTTTTCCCGGGAAAAATGGGATTCTTCGCTTGACGTCGGCATTATGATATCTGTAACTACCAAAAAAATTATAATAACAATTCAGATATCCCTGGCCACAATTATTAGGGATAAGGATCGAATGACTTACCCCTCTTCCTTTATGTATTAAAAAGCTTCGCTTTATCGATCTGTTTTCCCAAGGCTGAATAAGATTTTCCATTATTTCTTTCACCAGATGTGTTTAACTAAAAAATGAAAAGAAGGGACTCTATCTAAAAGAATAGGTTTTTTCAGTAGTCTTGATTTTTTTAATATTTATATTATCTCAAGAAATTCTCTAAGCATTCTTGAATTCTCATAAAAAAATTAATTTTTAAATTTAATCACAAAGTATTTCATGAAAAAATTAAAAGGAAAAAAGTTTAAAATATGCTTAAAGATAATGAACTTTTTTGAGCTTATTCTGTTTAGTTTAAGCCATAAAATTATTTTTATATCTTTAAATTCTCATTAAGATGTTTTACAAACATAAATTGCTGTAATTAATATTGCGTTAAGGTCCCCCAATCGTCATAAATAGAATAAACTCAATTATTAATAAAGTTTTCTGTTAAAAATATTAATTCACAATTTATTTTAGAGATATTAAATCAAGTTGTGTGTGTTAGCTTTTATCTTTAAAAATTAAAAGTAAACCAATTATTTGATTAACTTTTATAAACTAGAACAATAGGTGGAAATAATGTTTTACTCTTTTTTATTTGACCATAAATTATTGCTTTTGTATCATCATGATACAGTTCGAATGTGGAACCTATAAATGATTTTTATTTTCAGCTATACAACTTTCATGCATATTTGTGTTGAGTTTTGACTGCACTTTTTACATAATTTACTGTTTTAGTAGTTTCGTAGCAGAAAAGTTTGAATTAAATAGGGTGATAATTTTTCTTCTGAGGATAATTTTTCATCTTTTATTAGTCATTTATGTACTCAAGTATTCCAGAATGAACGAAACACACAAAATGACTTCTACGGTTGAAATATTAAAGCTGAGATTTAATTAAATATGATCATGTTTCTGATTTATACATCAATGCATAACAATATTATTTTATTCATAGATTTGTGAATCAGAAAAGATGAGATTAATACACTAATCTGTTATTTCGATGACATTGTTTATAAAAGAAGATATTTTTTTTGTATAGTAACAATACAATCACATGTATTAATATGTTATTAAAATTCAAATTTTGTACGAAATAAAATTCTAAATTTGAAATTTCATGTAAATTTAAATTTCTAGGGCAATGAATAAATGGATATTACATTAATAAATGCACTTATGAATTGCAAATAAGGATAACATATGGTCAGTAATATATATATATATATAATATATATATATATATATATATATATATATATATATATATATATATATATATATATATATCACAAAAAATTATGATATGTTCCTCAAAGATTGTCCGACATAATGAATGTAAATTAATTCTAAATTAAAGAGTAAGTTTCTTAAATTTTAGTATATTTTTTATATTTTGTATATTTTTGATGTAAAAAAGAAATCAAAAATAATTCTCGGTCCTGATCTGGCATCTCTTTGTAAGCGCAAACATATCAACTATATATTTTGGAGAAAAGTTTTGACTCTGCTAAACGGATAGCTTGATAACTGAGAGATATTTGATATAAGATATTTGCTTATTTATTTTGGAATTTCAGTCAAAAATACTTTTCATAGAGAGTGATTTGCATTCATGTATGGCAAGGCAGGAAACGCAGAAATCTTTTAAGTTCACAAATCTATAATTATGTATACAGCAAGCATAAGCACAACTGCAGTTGAACAGTGTTTGTTGCTTAACTGTAACTGATATCCAACTCAGGACCTTTCTTTTATACGAACGCAATGCAATCACTATGCCCAGATGAACATTATAAATTTGATATGAAGATTTTTGCTTTCAACTTAGTTCCAACATAGTTCTTATCTCAAAAATAATGGTTCAGAATTAGATCATACTATTTTCGGACACATCTTAGTGTGTTTTTTACTTCGTAATTATTGATCATTGTTGTTTTCGCTCTGTGTTCTTATAGTAGAATGCAAATTAAGGAGTTTTTAATTTGTTTGAAATATTCTAAAGGTTGTTAAAAATGCAAGAAACTCAATTCTGTCCTATTATAATTGCTATATTGGAATTAAAGAAAATGTATTCTCTATCACTTTTCGAGAATCTACTTAATTACTTTAATTTTTGCACACTATAGATTCTTTTTACTTCCTTTAATTTAATTAAATAACCAAGCGTGAAAGAAAACTTTTTAGTAACTTTAATTGCGTTTAAGAGAAAAATTCTTAAGAATGTATCAAAAGTTTCAAGAAACAATTAATTTTATGATGAAAAAGAATTGTTAAAATACTTTCTTTTTAATATTTAAAGTACATTTCTTACAATTTTCTGAAATTTAGACTTCTTTTTTACGCTCTGTATAAAATTATTGAAATTCCAATGAAATTAATTCTTATCATGTAACAATGAAATATTTATTATACGATATATGCTTTATTTCCTTTTTTCAATTACACATACACAAAACATAAGATCAAAAATCTATTATATAATATTTTTTATTATTATTTTGAAAAATATTTGAGAAACTCATCTGAAATTGAACCTAGTATAGTATTCTATTGCTTGATCTCATTCTATTACAATGAAAGAAGATACAAAAATATACTTGAAGAGTGTATAGGAAAGTATTTTTGTATTTATTTAGGGTATTTTTGTTTGTATCTGTTTATTTCAGTGTAGATACAGTGTATCAATAATATTTAAAGTATAAGTTTTGGAAATTTATTCTGGGTTTGAGAAGTGTGTTAAATGTATTCCATAACTAATTACTTAATTTAATATCTCATAACTCTGAATTTCCTAAACATTGATTTTTTTGGATTTCTTGGTGAAAAATAAAAATACAAATCATTATTTAAGGTTAACAGTTTTGTCTAATTTTTAATTTACAGTTCTAATGAAATAATAAATTATTAATGTCAAAAATTATGTATTTAATCGAACAAAATTTTATTTTAATGTACAAAAAACACTGTTAAGTCAATAATTTTGAAGATAAAAATTTTTTACTCCTGAATCTATTCATTCTAGGATGATGAACGTAAACGCAAATCAATTCAAGAATAAATAATTACTTGTGAAAGATTATTATTAGATATGTTGCAAATTTTAATATACAATTGGTATTATGCTTCCCTTCTTACATTTGAAAACACCTCTGAGTGTGCTTTGTTGGATTGCATCCCACACTATTGTCATAAGTACAGATACAGTGAGTCGCGCATTGCATTTTTAATTCTTATTCTTTGTTTGAAAATTTGAACACATGACAATAATATTTATTTCATTTGAGTCAATAACTCCTTTCAAAATTCGCTGATTAATTCTTCTAAATTAGAATGGATATGCTTTTCTTTTTTTAGAGAATATATAAAATTAAAAAAATTATATTTAAAGCTGAAGTCTTCATCCAAATTTCGTGTTGATTTAACTGTCAATTAACGTTATTGAGAGGATTTAATTTCAGAGCAAACCATTTGCAAAATTAAAAAGTTCACTTTTCCCATCAAGAGGTTATCCAAAGTTTGTTACTCAAAGTACTTTTGGTAATGAGAATGCTTAAATTTCTTCCTCTTTTAGAAAAAAATAAATATTCTGGTTTTTTCATGATATTAATCCCTTCCAGGTTGAAAGGAATCTCTCTAATTTATGCATTTAGGATTAAAATAATTTCCGATTGTTGTAATTTGATTTAAAACGTTTAAATTTTTTTGTTTCCAAAAATTATATACACACTTTTATGTTCTAGGAAAATATAGTGGCAATTTGTCTGTTTTAATAAGATTTATAACAAACTGATTTATTATAAGAATGAAAGCGATGATGTTTTTATTGTATATATGATCCATTGACTAATAAGTTAATTGGTTGAATAATTATTCTCGTCTATCTGTATAAATAAATTTTTCTTACTTAATTTTGAATAATAACATTCATTTTGGATTTTTCCATGATTAAAGAAATAGCTCGTGTGTATAAGTGTTTCAAATTTTGTTGATAAAATTCATATATTTTGCTTAAATATCACAGATCAACTGCAATTAAATTTATATGTGAATGAAGTTTTGGCTTATAAAAATTTTGCAATTTAATAAAATTATGATTATACATTTGTAAGCGTTGATTCCCCACTAGATACTATTGCAGTACTTTTTAGTTCAGTGTATAACTTAGTATACACCATTATACATCGCGTTTACTTTTGGAAAGTTTTTAAAAAACGAATTTATGGTCTACATTTTGTTGGAGTATTGAATTTCATTTTTACTAGTATAAATTACTAAATTTTACTAAGTATATGTATGTAATTATTAAATATATATATTACATTGTGTTGTATAATTAATTACAAATAATGTTAATCGCTTTTGTAAATTCAAAATTTTCATATGTAAATGATTAAAATTTCTCTAACATTATATTTTAAGGCAATGCACCCTGTCTTGTTCAGTCTATGTTATGTAAATAAAGTATTTTCGCTGATACAGTTTTGTAAATACATTAGAATGATATAAGCATTAGAATAAAACAATTAATAGAGAAATGATAGGATTAGTTTTAAAAATTTTACACATATTTACATATTACGTTAGGCACATTCCGTAAAATATAAAAGATAAGAAATTATAAGTGTTTGTATTTGCCTGATCACTCGATTTTCCATGTCAAATGAAATAAATTTCATTCATAATGAAATTCATAACAATATTTTCATTGAAATATTAGAAGTTATAATTAAACTGATTTTGATATTGCTCTTTTTGATCTTTAGCAATATAGGCTAATCACTCAACCAATAAATAATAGAAGTTTTTAAAATTTACTTGAAAAAATTAGGAATGTGATTTCCATGTAAGTAAAATTTGGATCTTTTAGAATATCTTCCTTTTTATTTCCCCCATTCATAGGAATTAGAAACTACTCGCCTGTTAGTGTCTGGCATTTCAATATCCATAGAAATACTTTGTATTGAAAAAGTTATCACTACAATTAATTAAAAGTGAAATTTTTTGGTTTGAAAGATTAGATTATGTAAAAACTTTCGTTTCTGAAAAAAATATCATGATTTATGATTAACTTTTTTTTATACCCTATTTTTCGGAATAGAGCTTTGAAACTCTTACATCATTAACAACTAGTAATTAGAGTAAAATGTAAATAAGTGTGAAAATAGTTTGGAAAGTGTCTAAGCGATGAATGTCTTTAAAGATCTACATAGCGAATATATGCGGTTAGACAGTACATCACGAAATATTTTTAGACTAAAATCTTAATATTTTAATGATTTCCTATCTTAATAGTTTTCCATTTTCACATAAAATTCATAAAATCCAATAATAATCATTATAATTTATTAAAAATTATGAGCAATTAATTTCAGTGATTATTTTAAACATTTATGAAAAAGAAACTTGTCATCGCGAAGCAAGTTAAATAACAATGTATTTTCTTTTTCCTCCTTAAAAAAACTGGGAAATACGAATAATAACTGTTATTATTGAAGATAAAATCAATTATAATATCAATTATATAAAGGGTATTTTAAAATTAGTTATTTAGTGTGTGGAAGAAAAATATCTCTTCTTTCTCTCATTCTTTACTCCGAGGAAACATAATCAGATGAAACAATGGTTTTTGAAAGAGGGCTCACATACACTTACTCTAAAAATATCTAATTGATTTTTGACACAAGCTAAAAGATTACTCGTATAAGTGTACAGATTAAAATAATTAAATATTTTATAGAAATTAACATTTTCCGTAAACAGATTTTAATGAGCAGGAAAACTTATTACTTCAAATATGTTTTTATTCTATGCCTCTTAATTTATGTGTAATATTAAAATTCTATGAGTCATTTCGTATAATAAAGTAATATTCCGTGAATTAAATAATTTATGAAAAATTTTAACTTTGCAAACCTTTTTATGATAAATGTAATAAATTACAGATAATTTAATTAATACTGAATTGAAGCTGTTCGCAACTAGATAAATGTAAACGAAACTAAAACTTCAAAAATAAATCATGTAGGAATTTCTTTCATTATTATTTAATACATATAAAAAATTTTGAAAAATGTTTATCATTAAAATATATATAAAATTAACTTTACAAGTAAATGAATATGAACTAATAATATATTTTTACCCTTCTTAGTAGAAAACTTAAAGCATTTTAATATCCATCGCGAACCGAAAAACTGTCTTCCAAAATGACTTTTCATAGATAGTGGTCTTTATTGACATAATGCCACAGTAGAAACCAGTAAAACATCCAAGTACCTACCCAAAAATGCATGCAGAAGTGCAACATTTATCTCTCATTGATAATGTTGAATTATGGCTAAATTCGAAACTTGGACCTTTCGCTTGGAGTAGTGATGTCTTCTGATTAGGGCAAGATGAACTTAAATAAGTCTTGTATTAATCAAAATTGTGTACATGTATGACATGAGTGTTAGTATGTAAAGAAGCCAAGCATGTATAGTTTATATATCGTAGGAGTTATCCTGACTGTTGAATGCAATGCATAAACATATATAATTTGAATATGGTTTTGTATTCTTAACATTGAGTATAATTTATAAATACATTACAGAGATGGATTTCATTTATAAATCCAATCTCAGTTCAATAATATATTTAACAACTGCAAAAAATTTTACATCTTGCATACATAATCTTTTGGAGAATAAAGATAATTATACATGGGAGTTTGTGTCATGATAATGTTAACTACTGATTGAACTTCAAATGCATCTTATCTTCACCTGCTTCTTTTCTCATCACTAATATAATAAAGAAATAGAAATGCATGAAATTTATGCAGTTCGCTTGCTAGGCAATTAAATTTGAATCATAATTTATAAGCCTTTATGTGTGTTGCAACCCTTTACTATAACTTTGATCATATATTTCGTAAGAAGTGTCAAATGAATATAAATCGCTTTTGTCTTGAATTCTTCCATAACATTAAGATACGTTTTCTATAAATAGATGTTTACTGCATCAACAATCTAAAGACGGTTATTCAATGAATGATAAAGAGTGTCAGGTATCGATGAATAATGGTGTGAAGGTGTTCACCTTTGTTCTATTCTAGCTTCTAAGGTTCTGTGTAAGGGACCTTTATCGGATGTGATACTGGGAATAGTGGAAATATCTGTCTAGAGAGCTGTGATATTTAAAACCATAATTATAGAAGCCAGCAATTTACTAAAAATGCAAGCAGTGAGGAAACATATTAATTTCCTATCATAATTTGAGTCAAGGTTCTCTTGGAAGTAAAGCGATTATTATTATTGAATTATTAAAGGCTGTATAAATTAAACAAAAGTATCCGCCATTACTTTAATTTTGTTGTAAAAATTCTCTCTCCATAACAAAAATAATTATTCAAAATATTTAGGCAAAAATCAGATTAATTATTTGGGTATGAAAAAACATATTTCTTAGTATAATCCCCAATAAAATTGTTCTTCATGAATTTTTAAATATAGTTATTAAAACTTTTCATTTTTATAAATACAGCTGTAATAGATAAAGTTAGATATTTTTTTTAAAAACCATTTGTTAAATTGATGTAATATTTATTGATCATTTTTTTTATTTATTATGTGTCTTATTAGTTTTATATCATGCGGAATATAACTGCATTTAGCACTGAAGAACAAATGTATTAAAAGACACTGTATTTTCTCTTAAAATCATTCACTGTATTTTAGCATTTACGTAAAAAACGCTTTAGAAATATTATTTTAATTTAACTTGATGATCTGTTCAATATATTTATAATGATACATTCACTGACAAATTATTTCAAGAGTTAGATATAATCTGTTTTTTATTTCTCTTCATTCATTTTACTATTTTTGATGACAAATTAATTCTGTGGAAAATTAGTTAAAAATTAACTTTTTAAAAATATGAAATTTTTAAAAATTGTATTTAAACTGTGGACTGCAAAATGTTCTCTTTCGCATAAGCATATTTAACGTTATGCACATTGTTTTTCAAAAACTAAACTTTTTTTTTACATTCTTTAAACATTCTATTTTACATTTTTTTATACAAAACATCTCTTTAAAGAAATGAATACTAGGGCATATTAAATATGCATTCTGAAGTATATTGATGAACAGAAAGTTTCTTGACTATCATGAGAACAGAAAGAAGATGACTTTTCCATTAATTTTTCAAGAATACTGTAAGTTACTACATAATTCAAAAAGTGTTACATAGTAAAGTGACATGTTACTGTATTATTTACCCTGCTTGATCTATGGGATTTAGATCCAGTATATATACATGCTTATAATATTTTCATTTGCTGATATTTTTAAAATATTTGTTACCGCTTACAGTTTAAGCATAGTCAAACACAAATAGATAGCCTGGAACGACTGCATGATAAAAAAGATGAACATCCCTCATAGGAAACTTGATGCAAAACTATTGTAAAGTTACATGATAAGAAGTAAAATTTTACCTTCATGAATAAATAATACGTGCTTTTACTATTGCTCCTAGTACACAGTGATCAGTTTCTAAAACTTTTTGCTTATAATAACTATTACCTGCACTCATTACAATTATTAATATTCAAAGTTCTGTTGATGCAAAAAAGTGATTTTAATGAATTTATTTAACAGAGGGAATTTTGATTATGCATTTGATTGGATGCATTCGTTAAAGCAATCTCATATGGCAAGATGAACTCGTAGTGAAGCCTTTTTACAGGTTTATTTGTAAATAAGTTTATAATATTTAACCTGCAACAAATGATTCTCGTACATTCATGAGTATCACATATCATTAAAAGACCTACAGATATCTGGTTAAGAACAATATTTCTGTTTCTTGTGATCAAACGATTGGATACATATCTTGTTTATGTGTAACCATTTTCCTTAGGCTTTCTAATGTTTTGAAACAATTATTAAACCTTACTCCTGATAGCTAAACATTTAGGGATTATCAGGATAAAATCAAAAAAATAAATTCTGTCTTAAAACCACACATAAATGTTAGTCCATGATAGCGTTCACGTAAAGTATGTTTTACATATATTATACAATAAATATTTAACTTTAAACTGACGTTTTAAAGAACTATTATAAACAATAATGACATCTTAACAGCAAACAATTGCGTAGTTGATTATATTTTCAACACCATTTTTATCAAAAATTTAAAGAAAAGTTTTTGCGATATGCTTTTTGCAAATGTTATAATTTTTGCCATATTAGACAATATAAATAATTTATGTTACTTTGTAATACTTTTGTACATATTTTTTACGTAAATGATACAATTATTTTGTTAAATAAGGTTATAGGTATAAATACGTTTAATTTTAAATTTCAACAGTATATTACGTAAATTTATTTACAATTTTGGGAAGACAGAGCTGTATTCACTTCTCGTTTGAGGATTTTAAATTGCACATCTCTCAAACATTTTCAATTTTATAAATTTTGTCTTATTTGTTATAATAAGGGATTTGAAAGATTTAGGGATGCTACCAGAACAGAAGATATTAGGAATCGCGTGGCTTTGAAAAAATTCGGGTCAATCCAAAAAATCAGGTTAATTTAAAATAGAGTCTAATCCAATTTTTATTTTGAAAATATAAAATGTGTAATTTTTTACATAAAATTTTTTACAGTATTTTAACAAGCAAAATATATTTTAGTCACATTTTTTCGTCTTTTGGCAATTTCAATTTTAGCTCAATTATTTTACAGGAAAATATTTTGTGAAATGTTTAAAATTAAATTTCCACATTATAATCCATATTATTAAGAAAAATTTACTTTACACTTTTTCAATCATTTTAATTTAAAAAGGAAGATAAACAGCAGCTAATTATTTCAAAAACCCTTGTTATTATTTGCTATAAAACTTGTGAGGATTTGCTTTCAAAAGAAAGTTCACATAACTATAATTAACTAAATAAAAACTTTGTGTGTGCAAAAGTACAAAAGATAATAAGTTATGACTTAATAAAATTTACAGATTTAGTTATAATTTACTTACAATTCAGATGCTTGATGAAATATTTCAGTTATATAATTTTTCTCACTTATTAAATACCTATATTTTCACAGTTAAATTTTCAGATATTTTTTAAAGTTATTTGAAAACTTTTATAAAGTTTACTTGTTTTCAGTCTCTGTATAGTATTAAAAATGAAATAAGTAATGTATAAGAATTGGACTGAATTTGAAAATTTTCATGTCATAAGTGGTGTATCTTTTGAATACTAACCCGTAGTATGTTCGATTCAATAAAATTCAATCGTTAACACAGTTTATGGAAATAAACTTAATATATCTAACCTTCTACTTCTTAAAGTAAAAAGTGTTATTTATTTCAAAATTAAAGAATTTCCATAATATTTACTTTTAATAGTTAACTTGAAGGACTTCGGTTCCAAAAATTAAAATATTTGCTCAATATATATATATATATATATATATATATATATATATATATATATATATATATATATATATATATATATATATATGTCACAATAACGAAATCAAAATTTTAATTGTAAATATAGTAGCGTACAAAAATAGAAAATTTAGAAAGCATATTATGAATGATATTTTTACAAAAACTGACTTTCAAAACATATCTTTGATATTTACTGAGATTTTTTAAGTAAAAAATGTTTTAACTCGAAAACTTATAGGTGCAATTTCTATTAACTTATACAAAAAGTTTAAAAATTTATAAAATTCCTATTGGACAGGTTACAAAAATATTTGCACTTAAAATCACTTTTGAAACATTGGAAGTTTACCTGAAATTACTTAAAATATTTGTTTCATCTTTTGATGAAGGTTTGAAAAAATTTTAAATATTCCTATATATTTTATTAAAATGGAAATATAGGAATATTTTAAATTTTTTATTAAAATAGAAATATATAAAATAAAATATTCTCAAAATTCAAGATAATAAATTATATGCGTTTATTGTTTCATGAAATATCTTAAATAATATATCTTTTGAAACTAAAATCATTTGATTTTCTCTTAGAAAAATACTATGTTTCTGTTCTCTAAATATATAACACATTTTTATTATAATAGTTACCATACATTTTACACACACATTTTTCTTGTCATAAAATATCAAACAAAATAAAAGAATGCATTTTCAAAGAAAATCTATTTGTATTTGATATGTCTAGAAATATTTTTCTTTGGATTTGTTTACCAATTTTCATGAAATACTTCTATTAAACAACATATCTGATATTTCCTACTGTTTCCACCTGTGAACACAAACTGCAAGAAAAACTCTACACGCTATCAAAAGAAATCCATTCATAACAGCATACAATAATTACAAAAGTATTTTCAAATTTTTTTGAGAATAAAATCATAAAAGAGACTATACTGAAATCATTTCATTAAATATACAAATGAGCTACTTGGAGAAGCAAACAACGGATTAGTGATCATATTGTTTACTTAATGCCCGAAGAAATATTGAATATCAAAATCAATTAAAGACTAAAGCAATGCAGGAAGAATGTTCATTATAATGAATCCTGTGAGTCGTTAGTGTAAAGTAATCAAGAACACGTGAAGAGTGCAAATGCAAATTAAACTCTCTCTCCACCTTACATTTTATGGATTGATTCGAAACAAAAGGCGCCAGACATGCACTTCACAAATGAATTAATCTGGTTGGAAAAATAAAACTGGCAGTCATCAACGGTTAACTAGAGAGCGAAGGGCAGGATTATCTAGGAGCACTTTTCCAACAACTCCCTCTCATTTTTCTCCCCAGAGTTATCGATCTGTTTGTTGAAATTAAGGCTCCTCACAAAAGCGCAGAGATTTTATTTTTGGTTTGTCGTTTTAGTAATCTGTATTGCGTTTTGCTCAAAGAGAAATTGTTTGAAATTAAGTAAATAAACTTGGCTTAAAATATTTTTTAAATTGTGCTTATGTAACTCTGTATAAAAAAAATAAGTCAGAAAAACTGAAAGAAAAAAGAAATCAGATTGAGCAAAACTTGAGCTTTATCACAGTTCGACACTTTTATTATAGCAGAAAACTAGTTTGGTAACATGATTCATATTGTTAATTTATTGCAGGAAAATTTGCATATTCGCTTCAGTTGATATCATTAATATTTCTGTTTTGATTGATTAATCATCGAAGCCAATCCTTACAAGCCGTGACTAGTTTAATAGTAGTAAACATTATTTTAAATTACAGGAGCTTAAGGTAAGAGTGAGAAATATATTAATCTAGTTGTGTGGACTCATAAATTGGAAGAAAAAAGTCGAAGAATTATCAGTTAAATGTTTGCCGTTAGATTTATCCCATAAGTCAAAAATGGAATAATCTCTGAATAAACTCTATATACTTTCACTAATTTCTATTTGCTTGTTAGAAAACTCATGATTTTTTTCAATCAAAAAGTTTTAATTTTATCATTTTAGTTACCAACTTACCGTATGTTTATTAATGAAAGAAAATTGTACATTTAAACTAACTTGAGTTATTGATAGTTACTCTAACATTTATAAATTTATAATTAAATAATTTATGTATGCTTTATGAAACTTTTAAATTATGCATAGATCCTTTTTTAATTTTAATACTCATGCATATTATTTGATTAAATTAAAGTAATAATTTTTTTAAAGCAAAACTTTAAGTGTTTAAATTTTTAAATGAATAACTCAAATAAATAATATTGGATTTTTTGATAATTACTGATTGCTTATATATCTTGTCAGGATAATGAATTATAATATTTAAATGATAATTATTAATTTAAATATAAAAATGATTTGGCTAAATAATAGGATTTTTGGTATACAATCTAGATTGCTAACAAAATAGTACCATTAAATTAAATTTTAAATTCTATGAAATATTTTTATTTTTATTTTTACAGCATATTTGCAAAATCATGTTACCATTTGTTGTTGATTTCTAAAGGTACTTTAACAGGTGTTTGCTCTGCCCCAAATTTAAGTTCGCCAGTTTCTAGAAAATTTGAGTTATTAAAATTCTGAAATCCACTTCATGCGCAGTAAAAATCAGGCATTCCGTTTGAGGCAAAATTTTTAAGGTTTTGTTAGAAGTAATTCAAAATGTATTCATTCAAGCTATTTTATTATTCTAATTTTTTTGAAGTTAGATATTGATAAAATAACTGTCTTAAAAGTTTTCGTATCTGAAGCTATTCTCAAATTAAGTTTATAAAAAATAAAAAATAGAGCCAAAAAAAAACATTATTTTTACTCCAGCATTTTATTATTTTCTGATTAGTTTTTCAGTAAAAAATAGTAATGAAAATGTCTACTTTCAATTTGTTTTTGGGATTTTTGCTTTTAAAATAAATGTATTATATATAAAAATGAAAAGCAATATTTAATAAATATGAAACGCTTTCAAGAAAACTTTCTGTGTTTTTTATTCATAGCAAAAACATATACTCAAAAACAAATATATGAAAATAATTTGATTTTTTTTAAGAAATAATATGAGCTTTGTAAATTAACTTAAGCAAAATTCCCAGTTGGTTCAATTGTTTCCTATAATGGTTTCTTTTATTAAAGTAAAACTTTTTTAATGAGTGCTGGTAATGAGAATATGAATAACAAAAACATTTATTTATGATGTTTAGAAAATGTATGAATATGATATAATAAATTATTTATAGAAAAAAAGAATGTCTCAATCAAATACTACCACAAGCTTTTATCTGCATTGTTTTTTTAAAACATTGAGTAAGACACTAAATCTATTTCGGATTTCTTTTAAGTAAATCATATATTTTTCTTTGTTATAATTACCTATTTTTTATTTATAAATGCATTATTTTATAAGGTCATGCATGAAGTAAGTTGATTCGTAACAAAGGATCATGGGAATGGATAAACTATATAAATATTTTATAAAATATCTTCAGTAAATTAAAAAGTTATTCCATAAAAAATTACTTTGTCAAAAAATGCTTTCATTTTTTAGTAAATTAAAATGAAAAGGATTATTATTTGAAAAATAATCTGTTTTCCTTTTTTAGAGCGTCAAAAATATAGTTTTTTTTATCGAGATTCTTCTTATTACTTATGAGAAAACATAGTTATCGAAAATTATAGAAAAACTATTTTTTTAAATGGTAAATACAGGGAAGCTAACTTCTTTATTTCAAATTGTAGTAGCACAAAAAGTAGTAAAAACAATGAGGCTCACGTGGTCTCGGTCGAGAAGTTGCCATTCTGCTTTGGAGTAATGAGCAGCGTGAATTTGCCTTGTAGGACTATCTTCAAAAAGTAGTTCGATTATTTCATCTTAGCGGCTTTCGGAAATCCCTTCAGTATTGCGCCTTTGGGACCAGTCTCGGACTGGAAATCTCTTCGTTTATGCGTGACAACTTTTAGGGAGACTGGTTCTGTGCAGAAAAGAAGAAATGTAGACGCACGTCCCATCAAATCACCACAGAACATTGAAGCAATGAGTGTTATTTTTGCGATCGCAGCGGAGTTCGGCGCACAAACATGCGTCTGCCCTGGGAATTTTCAAATGTACGGTGAGGCAAATTCGCACAAAGCGCTTCATTTTCATCCATACAAGCAGGCAATTGTGCAGGAACTTTCTGAACGTGATTTCAACTATCGAAAAGTGCATAAGAAATATTTCTTGATCATGTCACCCATGAAGTGCTTTTTCAGTGATGAGTCTCATTTTCATCTGACTTGATTTTTCAAAGTATCAAAATATGAGTTATTGGGCTGTTGACAATCAAAAAAACTCCATCGAAGGCCTTTGCTTTCATCATGTGTCCTCACAGTGCGCAATCTCACCGGCTGGAATTGTGGGCCCATGGGTTTTAAAGGAAAATGAACAAATTGTCACAGCTACTTCAAGCGGTCGCAGTGGCCTGGTTGGTTAGGGCGTCATTCTCATTATCGGAAGGTAGTGAGTTCAAATCCCGACTTAACCAAAGACCCATCGTGTTCACTGAAGGCAGCAGGGGCACGTTAAAACTGGGTGTGATCGCAATTCCTCCAATTGAAATGATACCTCTGCGGCTAGCAAGCCAAGTATTAGGAATCTTCTACTTTGTCCTTGATTCAAAATCACGAATGCATTACCCAACTGCTTCTATTTAACTCGTAGAGCCCAACTCAGGGCTAGGTATAGAGAAGCAGGCCGATTCAACAAAAACAGTTACTTCAAACCCTTATGTGAACATGCTGGAAGATTTTTTTACCACAACTTGACGCAATGTACTTAGGAGAAGTATATATAATTTGTTAATGTGAAGCAACAACCTCTATTTCAAGCACATCGATGGCTGTTTTGTGAAATCACTCGGAGCCCTCATTTTAACGAGAAATGATGTGGAGTGGCAGGTGCGTTCTTCCGATTTGGGACACATAGTATTTCTTTTTGTGGAGGTATTTAAAGTCATGTGTTTATACTGATCGTTCACAAACATTGGAAGATCAGAAAAGAAACATTCAACTGATACAGCTGTGATGTTTATTGATACTGGAAAATATTTTAAACTGAATTTCTTCCCAATAATTAGCATATTTTTTAAAGTCAAAATTGACAATGTAAAATATTTGTAAATTATTCAAATGGAATTGCTATTGTAAGTTTCAGATATTTTTCTTAGACTGGAGACAAAATACTACAATGTCAAGTTAAATTGATATTGTACTTTTGCTTCAGGACTAAGAAAATTGTCAGAGATTTATTTAAAAAATGTGTTTACTTATGCAAATTTTATTAGATTTAATTTCAAACGAGTCATTCATTTTTACTATGGATGTGAATGTAATGTGAATATTAGAAAATAGTTAATACATGCCATAACATTATATTTTAACCTAATTTATAAATTGTTCAATTTAAATTAAATTAAAAACTAATTTTTTTTCCTGAGAAAGCATAAAGACATAGTTTTCATGATAAATGTTTTTTCCTTTTTTAAAAGTTTGAAGCAATACAAAAAGTATAGTCAAATTGAAAATAAGTGTAATTGTTTCCAACACGATTATATTCTGAATTAGGGAGATAAATATTTATTGAAATATAAGAAAAGGAATTAAGTTATACGTTTTTATTTATTTATATTTGTGTATTTACTAAGAATAATATACTTAGTGACGGTAAAAAGACAACACTAAGGATTAATGCATCAAAAGTAATTAAAATAACCAAAAAGGAAAACATTACTGCGAAGAAAAAGTAATATTTAAAACACGATACACTTACTAAAATAATGATAATAGAGTATGTTTAATTAATTCTAGGATGTCTGTTAGCGAAATTCAGGCAAAAACATATCTATAAAAAGACGCAAAGAGAATGTCTCGTGAGGAATAAGTGTCCGTCTTATATTAACCTTTGCTTCAATTCATTATCTGAACATGATAGAAGCAACACACACACACATGCAGGCTTCATCTAATTACATTCTAAATATTACATGAATAAGAAATTCGAATTGGCAAACAGCAAAGGAAATATCAAGGTATTTTGAAGATGCTGGCTGATGCACGTTAAGTGTGATGTATCATTATCTTTCTGGTATCCTCTGAAGTGTGATGTATCGTGATCTTTCTGGTATTTGACACCCTCTGAAGAAAAGATATTGTTACGAGTGAAAGCAAATAATACACGCAGCAGTGAGCTGCTATTCTATCATAAATATGGATTATTGATATGGACATGATCTTATCATAAATATGGATATGCGATGGAACCTTAAACATAACAATGATTTGATGCACAGGATGAAGTTCCTCAGTTGCACACAGAAAAGATATGTCAGGAAATCATTGCCAGAATCGTACTTGATGATTCTTAGTGCTTAAATAAAAACTCTATGTTCATACTACATAGCAGTCCACGCAAACACAAGCAAAGTAGGAGTCTTTGTTTTTGGATATCTGGTAACCATTTTAACAAACTTCGTGCTTGTAGGTCACCGGTTGTCAACCTATGAATAACATGCAGATCATTATGTTAAAATCAAGACTATCACAAAATATCTACGTGGATTTGCTTTGAGGTCCTCATTTCATGCAGCCAAATATGTTCATGCATGTTGAAATCCTTATACAAAACTGTTGATACTTTTTATATAAAAACATATATACAAAATTATTACATTGCCCTATAGATCAGCGAAATTTTCAATTTTTCATAATCTTTCATTTACACTTGCACATTCTTCGCAACATGTTTTATGATGTAGCCTTTTCTTTTGCAAGTAGTGATGAGTAAATTCAAAGTTGAGATGAAAAAACGTCAGTTTCTCTTATTAGCTATTTTTCTTCAAGAAATCTCCAAATGATGCTTTACAAAAAATTTAGTTAAATATTTTAACTAAATTGAAGATTATAAAATTAAAAAAAATTAGAAATAAAATAATTATGCTAGAATTTTTTATACCAATTCAATCAATGTAAAATACATTTCTTGATGTCATATTAGTATACCTATTGAAATCCTGATATATTTTTGATTACTAGGTGGCTGAGCTGACAGTCGAATGGGTAGCAGCACTCTAGTTTCCGATTCAATAGTTCGTTGGTTCTCTTTCTCTACATTGGGTTAGGTGCTTATAATAGTACAAAATCTCTTTAAAACTGTAGATCCCGGTCAAATTAGATCTTGTGTGCAAATAATTATTACTGAGCGATAAGCAAACCCACCTGAAATGCAATCTGTGCAAATATGCTTTTAAACTAGTCGAACAAGTAGGATTTATCCCAGCAAGTGTATTTTGGAAATCTTATTTTCTCTATTAAGGTTAAATCTAAAATCTATTCTATTGAAAAATCTGAACTTTTTGTATTTGAGTTATGATATCTTTTCTTAGTGTAGCTGAAACATCATATTGTTGGGGGATAGTTTTTGAAAACAGTGCATAAAGGGTTGTACAAATTTGAAATAACATGTAATTTACACATCTCTTATATATAGCTCTACTAATCACATTAGAAGTGAAAAAAAAACTAATAGCGCTCTATACCAATTTCATAAAAGATAAAGCAGTGTAAACTACTGCACAAAAAGAAAACTGAAACATTCATCATGAAGTATGAAATATTTAACACAAACAGTATCAAAATTTAAACTGCAATTCAATAACGGAAATGTGTCTTGCTAGAAATCTAGATTCATTTAGTATTCTAATGATTTCTTGTTTAAAAAACTTGTGATCTGTGTGTCGTTCAATTATGGGTTTTTCGATCGTGACAATTGTCCTTCAATATTTTCTTTTAATCTGGAATTTTAATTAATTGCTCTTATCAATGCTATTCACTGCTACTTAATTTCTTAGGATTTTTATTAATGATATAGGTACATTTAGGAAAAATGCCAAATTATTTGAAGCGAATGTAGCTTTAAGGCTTTTAGAAATATGATGAAATAACACTATTTTATCAAAAAAACTTTTCTTGCGTATGAAATGCATAAATTTTCAGCTGATTTAGCCAATTTATCGAAACTCCCAGAAATATTCTATGGTTCATTTTTATAATTTTTCAGTCTTTAGTAGTTGGGAAACATTCAGATTGCAAAGAAATTTGGGAACTATAAAAATAGTGCATTAGCTTAACTTTTGATGTGTCACTTTAAGAAGTAAAATAAGAAAGCAATATCAGAATGAATATGAAATACATGAGCATGAAGATATTGATATAACATTTTTTCAGAATAAGGCTCTATATATGATGCTATAAGATGCAAAACATGTTTATTATGTAATGTAATTAGGTGATCTATCATGATACAATAAGCTAGCAATATTTTCGTGAAAAAAATTTGATATTAATCTATCTAAAATCATGATTTTCTACCTATATATGTTGTATTTTAAAAGAATAAGTTAAAAGTACAAAATGAACAAAACGAACAATCAAGAGTACGAAGGAAAGTATTACTTCATAAAGATTTTTATATTTGGCTGAATAACTAGTACCATGTTCTTTAGAAAAAATTTTCGAAGTAAAATTCCAATGCAGTTAGTAAATGGTATGTTCTTTTTGATATTATATAGTTTTGAAGTGATTATTAATTATTTCTGAGTTCCCCCTTTCATATAGCACTCGTTATTCCTCTAACAAGCCAAGTAATGGGTTGATAACGTAAAACTCTTTACAATTATTTTGCACCTTCAGTATGAAATCTACGTAAAGGAAATATCCATCTAATAAAATTTTGTATGAATACCATCAAATACTTAATAAACATATTACTCGTGATTGTTGAGCTTTCTAGCACATATTAGCATTGAATAAATTCAAAAACTTTGTAAAAGGTTTTTACTTGTTCGCTTCTGAAATTTCTCAGAATCAAAAACAAACTATGATTCTATCATATAACACAAAAGATTCTGATTAAATATATGAATAAGTTATTAGACATTTTTATATAATTCTTATAGATTCTTATATAGTTATAAATTCTTATAGAGTTAGTTTTTCTTACCTTAACTGGAAAAAAACCTTAGAAAATAAAATAGCATAATACTCAAAAAAAGGTATTATAGTTGACTTTACAAATATTTTTAATGCAAATATAATTATTCAAAATTTAGCTGATTCAGCACAATAAAGTCATTAAAAGATGAAAAATTTAATTTTCATAAGCATTTTTTAGAGTCAGATTTTACATTTTCTTAAATAAAATTTCAAATAAAAATTTGCTTGAAGTACTCGTATATATTTTGTATAAATTTTATTGCGAAAAAATGTAATTCTTCGAAAATAATCTTTTTGTAACTATATTGGAAAAATTTTTGTTCTGTGCTTTTCAAAATATATGCTTATGTAATTAGCAGAATCTAATAGCAATATCTAATATTAACAGAATGCTAATATTTAATAATTAAAATAAAAAAAATCCCACAGTTCAATATAAAAATAAATAAAAACAAATAAATATTAAAATGAAATACAAAGTAATAATGTCCAATTATTTTGTAGAAAATGCTTTCTGTCTCTGCAATTCGAAACGGAAAATTACAAATAGTAATTTATTAAAATGAATCATAAGTAGAAAGAGAAGTAAAGAAGCCAAAATTAAAATGTTCAGCATGCTCATGCATTCCAATAATTGAAGGAAGGTTGCTTAATTAAAAGGAAACAAGAAACTTAAAGTAATCTTCTTTATTTAAATCAAAATTGATTGTTAAATAGAAAGTACATTAGATTGAGTAATTGTCTGTTGTTATAGTAATTTAAACAAGAGTATTAGCTGAATACAGTCTATTTTAGGAAAATTCCTTTTATAAGCATTTACGGTTGATAATGAGCAGCATAATCTTCATATTTAAAGCTAAGCACAAACTTCTTAAAAGAAATTTTCATAGAAAAGAACTTAAGCGAATTTTTTTAAAGCTTTTCTGCTTACATGCAGTAAAACCTTTTCAAATATAAATGCAGTAAAGAGGTATTTAGCGAAATTGTTCTGAAATCTAATATTTTATAAATAACTAATTATAACTTTCTCATAAGAGAGAGAGAGAGAGATTACACACACACATACAAACAATTATTTCCTTACTTCAGTTATTTTAGAGAAAATGCGATTAAATAAATCGTACTTTCTCAAATTCGAAAGAAACACATTATTAGTTTTATAGCTCGTGTTAAGTGTAAAACTAATTTAATTTTGAGAATTTTGAAAGACTTTTGCAATACTTCAATTAGAGCATGAAATGATCGACAGAACAAAGAATATATATATATATATATATATATATATATATATATATATATATATATATATATATATATATATATATATATATATATATATATATATATATATATATATATATATATATATATATATATATATATATATATATATATATATATATATATATATATATGAGAAGCTTACAAAATGCGAGTTAAAAAAGCAATTATTCTTATATTATTATTTTAATTGTTTTGAAATAATTTTCATGAATTTTGTGTTTTTCAGCAATTTGCGTATTTGTTCGTCATATTTATGTGGTATTGCTTACTTGACATATGTTTACTTGTATTTAAATGCTGATTATTTGTTATCTGCCAATACCTTTTGATGAATCTCAGCATATTGAAATTTAATTCCATATCAATGTTCAGTTTGATCTTTTTTCTAAGTTTGAATATCATTTGTACTTTATTGATGTTATGCTTTACTTTTCCATACTTGTATTTACAATTTCATTTAATTTTGAAAATTATATATATATATATATATATATATATATATATATATATATATATATATATACTATATATATATATATATTATATATATATATTATATATAAAGCATAATTAGAAGTATCATAGGCAAAAATTGAAAGGTACAAGAATAGATATAAAAATTGAAAAATACAAGAATAGTTATTACTCTTACGTTTAGCAATACATTCAGCACAAAAGCAGCTTAAATAGAATTACGAAAATATTAATAGTAAATTTTTATAAAATTAGTCAAAAACCAAATGGAGAATAATACAATGAAAATACGAAATATAGTAAACAGATGGAAAAATGCTCAATGGATAGTTTAAAATTTCACAGAAAGTAGAATAAATAATAATACTTCGTTCCAATTTCCTTTATTCTACTTTCCTTGAAATTTTAAACTATCCATTGAGCATTTCCCATCTGCTTACTATATTTCGTACCTTTCCTGGGAAGAATTCAAGGGTTCAAAAGTTTATTTTTCCTCTTATAATAAATATTCTGCCATTTATGCACAACAATAATTCATTCGCTGTATAATGCACATCAAAAAATTCTATTACTTAAAAACTTTAAATTTCATTACGAAGTTTGAATGAACATAAAAGAACATTTATATATATATATATATATATATATACATTTTTAAATATATATATATAGATATGGGAGTTATGGAAGACATATTTTGGAAACTACAATGTATGCACAATTCAAAAGACAAACAATTAAAGGCTTCACTGTGAAAATAATATTGAAACCTTTTAATAGTATTAAATTAACATAGAAGTAACATAGAAAAAGTATAAATAAGAAGTTTAGAAACAACATAATAAAAATGTTTTGTCTTATTTACGTGATACATTTCAATTGAAAGTAAAATTAATAAAATTAATATTTTTGCAAAAACTCAATTATCACAAATTTCGTTAAATTTTAGAGTAGAAAAAATTATTCTGTACTTGATTTTTTTAATTATTTAACTTCTTTTTCTTTAAGGCTTAATAGATATTATACATGGTTTAAGAGACATTAATATAATTTAACCCCAATAGTACAAGCACAAATGAGGGATGTCTTATATAATTTTTTAGAAGGTCACTTATATTGTAATTCAAGAAATCTAATGTTTGAAATTTTAACTGCTAAAAGAATCAGCTTATATCATTTTATAAGTTTATTTGCAAACAAGAATAGATAAGGTTATTTGATATAGATTTTAAAATAAGAATTTAAAAATATTGTTTAAAAAAGTTGCATATGTTTTTTAATTAGTAATATAGTATAAGTAAAAATAATCTAAGATATAAAAATAATTTTATTTATAACTTGATAAATTCATTAATAATTCAAAACTGAAAGTCACGAAGAAATGAAGCATCATTGTAAGCATATAATGATTAAATTACTTGTATTTTCTACTAGAATTAATCAATAAATATACTTATAAAAAGGTAAAATATTTTGGACACATTTTCTGACGAATTTCGGTTACAATTACAACTGGCTTCTATCTTATTATAATTTACTCCATTTAGGCGTAAATTTGCTTTTAACTCTTCCCCTTCTTTTTGTTGAAGGCATACATATATATATATATATATATATATATATATATATATATATATATATATATATATATATATATATATATATATATATATATATATATATATATATATATATATATATACAAACATTATTAAAATTTTAGGGCTAATCAAATGGCTTGAGAAGATTAATGTTACTGGATATTTGATTTTTCTTGCAACAAAATCCTTACTTATCTTTGTAGAAAGTTTTGTACAATTTCTTGAATAACATGCCAAAACTAAACATAAAATAAGCTCTAGCTGCATACTTGTATTTAATCCGAAAAAATGTAACAAAGAATATCTCTTTCGAAAAATTTTGCCTTAATCTTCTTCCTTAGAAAATAGGATTTTCTTAGAGATTAAAGTAAAATAAGCTCCTGAAAAATTTATTTTCTGACGCAATATGCATGTTATTTAATAGAAGTTTAATTAAAGGGCTGTTTTATTTCCTTCCTTATAAAAAAGTAAAATCAAGTAATAACATTTTTGCAGGAATGTAACTTTCGTAAGATGTTAACACTGCAACATGTGATGATATTATGCTACCTTTTATTATATTTTCTATGTATTATCCTCCATATATAAGTACAGATTACATATAACATAATGATGCATCTTTTTTCAGCGATTATTATGAACGTAGGTTATGAGATAACAGAAATGAAAGCATTTTGTAGAAGTATTAAATGGTTTTATTATTTAAATAGTTTCATATTGGTAGGAAAATTTGCAATAGAAATAATTCGTAATAAATTATAAATTTCATAAAAATATATTTTATTTTTACGAAATTTATAATTTCTTTATTCAGATTTTATCTTCAGGAAATATCAAATTAATATATATACATTGTTGTTTTTGTTACTAATGACACTTGGACAAGCCAAGCTCGCTATGCCTTGGCTATGCGAATTTAAGTCAAATGGGGACGTCTTTTGTTTTAATCTGAGAGCACAATGAAGGTGAAAGTACGACTTTGCTCTACACACATGCCATAGGGACCCGTTCATAGGGTAGGCAACCAGTCACACCTCATTCATACAAGGAAAGGACAAAGACAGGATAGATAGAGAGAGAAAGTACATCCATGCCCGAACCGGGATTCATATCCAGGACCTCCTTATCCGCAGTCAGGCATGTTGACCACTAGACAAGTTGGGCGGTAATATTAATGTGTAATTAATATCAATATATTAATTTGATATTTCCTAAAGATAAAATCTTTTAACAGAAAAAATTCCCCACAGCTACATTTGTTAAAGAATTTCTGAATTTTTTAACTTAAAGACAATATATAATTGATAGTTAATAATTTGTACTTTATAATATTTTGGCTGAAATTAATTGTAAGAAAGACAATTTTGAGTTATTTTAAAATAGGACTCGTAAATTTTTTCTAAATTAATTCTTTCTTGATTAAATGTTCATTGTAATTGTTGGCTATACATTTATTAACATTTTTAATTACTTTTATTGTATGGTGTTCAACTAATTTGTATTTTGATATTAATTTTTTCTGGATAAAAGGAATTAACATTCATTTAAATTCTAGATGAAGTATCAGTAAATTCTAGTATGAACTAATCTTTTGCAATTTGTTTTAAATTATCTAAGTTGGTATATCTTGTGTTCTAAAATTTCCAGAGGCAATAATAAATTCATAATGCAGATCTATTTTGTAGACCTAAGTTATTTACCAGATTTTCTTTTGTCTAATATTACAATGACCAAAATATTTGTATTCAAAAATGAATTTTTGTTATACTTCATTATTAAGAAAATAAATTGAAGTAAGAATGTTTATGTTTTGAAATTGCACTTTGATACCATGAAATGGCTGTAACAAAAATATGTAACAAATGCTAACCATTCTTCATGAGCACTTGCTGATTATGCTTAAAAAATAATAAACTTTTATGAACTGCCTTATTTAAGGTATGTAATTATTGAAGTGAATAATTCATCTACACTATTTAATTTACAAATCCATTTATTATTATATTTAAGTAACATTCATACGAGAAAGCTTTTAATGAAACCAAGGGAAAGCAAATAATATATTAACGAAGTTGTTAAGTATTGATTATATTTGTATATCGATAGCTGTTAAAAATATTTTTAAAATTCCTATGCATCAGTTTTATTTATACCTGATATTAAAGATTAAAAAGTTAAATTCAATCTGAAGTTATCTGAAGTTGAAATGTTTTAACAAAATGTAATTGATGATTATATATTCTGTCATTAAAGTTGATAATAAGTAAACTGAAAATGGTTCATTACATGCTTGGCCGTTTTATGTGGTTAATATGAATAATATTTTGATAACAGTTATAATGTTAAAATTTAGTGCTTATCATTACACTATTACAGATAATACGTATCCTAATCCTTATTGCATTTAAGGTGTTTTTTTACCAACTTATACTGTTTCTCAAATTTATTTTGAGTACATTGGAAAAATTTAGTTAAAAGATTACACCATAATATGAAACCAGAAAATGTTTTCAACAGATTACTCATGTGTTATGCTATATAGAAAACAGAGAACAATTTATTATAGTAATTGGTCTCTTTAACATAACAAGCTGCTCATCTCTGAAGAATTTCCTGATTCTTTTGCATACATTTCTAGCAATGTAAAAATATGTATCCTATTGCAGTAAATCTGCAGTTAAAAACTATTTGTGTGAAGTTTAACATCACAAATAGATAAATCTCTTGATTTTCGGTCATTTCATTAATTCATGCCAGTTTGTATTTATCTGTTTAATCATCAAAACTAATTTATTGCTGCTTGTTTTATCATATGTGTATAAAGAAAAAATAAATTTTACTGTCTTCTTAATTAATAAGCTTTTGTAATAAAATACCAAATACCAAAATCATCTTTTCGACATTAAAAGTTTCAAAAACTACGTGAATTTTTTCTTACTAATTTCATAGTAAAAAGTTAATTAAGTTAAACATCACTGCTATATTAAGTTTAAAGGCTGTAGCTTAATACTCTTTAACTGGTGTAAAATATAGTTAAGCAACGATACCGTTTTATACCAGTCTTGTTATGGCATATTAAACCATGCCCTTTTTATGTAACGTAAGCAGGATATACATAAATACCTATGCATAATATGAAATTTTATTTTAAAAAGTTAAAAGTTTTGAGAGAAATACAATTTATCAATTTAAGCAGTTTCTTTAGGTTTCATTGAATTATAATAATTAAGAAATGTTTTTTAATATATAAGTTATTAGATATATATATATATATATATATATATATATATATATATATATATATATATATATATATATATATATATATATATATATATATATATATATATATATATATATATATACATATATATATATATATATATATATATATATATATATATATATATATATATATATATATATATATATATATATATATATATATATATATATCTTTAAGGCCATAACTCCGACCTAAGTATATCAGTTGTTTTTCACGAACGATAATTCTGCATTTAGTCTATAGTAGCTACTTACAAGACAAAAGTGACTGTTTTATTAAAACTTTATAAAGTATCTTTATTTATATTCCTGATTAAGTCTCTTACAACAGTGAGAATTATAAATTTTAATTTATTTACATAAATCTGATATCATAAATCAACCAAGTGATTCAAGTTTAATTCTCGTTGATATTGATAGGCAAAGTAAAGAAAAATAAGGTTATCTAAATATGTAAATTTAATACCACTTTCAGAGTTTATATGATCAGTGTAAAGAATAACGATATTCTGATTATTATTTAGCTGCCCCCCAAATAAATGAAATCAGTGTCAAACTCATAAATTTCGGGATCTCTTAGTTAATCGATAAGAATTCCAATGATATTTAACTCCAAGTTCTAACGAATAGAATTTAGTACTCCATAACACTCCTATAAGTCGTGTACGAAGGAATGACATTAAAAAAAATAACTGAACATGAAGATACTAGAGTTGAATCCTTTGCTTGCGAGTTTTATATTGAATTCATATAGAAAAATTATAAGAATTTTTATATTTTCTTCACTGTACTTAAAGTTTTAAATACCTTTTTTAAACTTACTTTGATTCTATGTAAATATGTTTGATAATAGAAAATTACGATAAAAGGAATAAAGTAAGAAATTTTGAAAATGAATTACAAATATCAGATGTCTGGTATGTTAGTAACTTCTTGACCTCTGAATATGATACATAATAGTGGGTCAAAATCTGTCAAACATTGAATAGTTTTTAATTACTTGTTTATTCTGTTTTTATGAATATGTTTTTGATTACGTAATTTTTTTCTTAAAAACGTATTGCAATAGCTCATGGATAACTTGCTGCACAGAAATCGTTCGCTCGAACCACTTCTGTGTAACATGTCACAGTCGAAACTCTCAGTGATTTATCTCCAAAGACCCTGATCCGAGCGTTATCGATTTACTATGGGATGAGCTCTAGTTTTCCCCATTTTCTGGATTCAATAACCATCACTAAATAAAGATATAACGCTTAGTGTGGAAAGTATAATTGAAGAATTGTTTTAATAGGTATTTCAAAGCAGAACGTAAAAGCTGCACAGTATATTATTCCGATTGATCCCATTTTGAATTTTCTCGGGTTTATTTTTATAATAGTTTAAGAACTGTTGAAAAAGTATGCTTTTAGAGTGGTATCCCTAAATCGATGCATAAAAATGGTTCAGATGTTAATTTTTTTTAATTAACACATGAGAAATTTTTTGGAAGAAATTACAATTCATAATAAGTGATTTTCTTGTAAAAATATACAAATGTATTAAAATTATCATAATTATAGATAAAATTATAAATTCCTTTTCTTACATTAAAAGTACTCTTTAATTTTCACTTTTACGCGTGTACATAGATAAATACATTTTATGTTTTGAAATCCATCTCTTTATATTTAGTGCTAATACTGTAACTTATCAAATATTTAATGCTGTTCCAGTACGGTTTTTCGGGATAAAAAATATTTAAATTATAGGAAAATCTACTCTAAGAAAAGAACGCAGTAATGGAATTATTTCACTTAACAGTCACATCTTTATAGCATAGAAATGAATAGTTAAGGAATGAATGAATGTAAACTCACTTTTTCAATAGTTAAAAGGAAAACATATTTTGAATTTATTATAATCGGCACTAACATTTTTCCTATAATGCAATATTTTAAATTGAATCAAATAGCGATTTTTAAGGAAATTATTAAATACTGCATTAGTTAACATATGAACTCTTACTTTTCATAAAATTTAAGAAATTAATATATTTGATTACTTATTGCAAAAATTTACAACATGAACGCATTTTATTAAAAAAACAAAATAATTGACAATTTGCGGCTAGAAAGCGCTGTACTCAAGCAAATCATGGCACTCTTTGGAAAACTGAAGTTTATGTTTTCATTCACGTAAACACACATCTATAAATGTATCGCAATATATATTCATCATCACAAATTTGTTATTCTGAAAGCGAGTTACAGCATCATTGCTTGTTCCATGCGCTTGTTGCAAGTAACATATTCAGTTGAATGTAGCGATTTTGTAGCGAATAACAAAGTGTCATTATTGAAATTTTGATAATCTATTTGAAACATCGTTATATGGATACATACCAGATTTATATGAAACTCTGGATGAATTTTCCTTGATATATTAATAGTTTAAAATTTTATTACCAAATGTATATCCATATGAATATGTTACATACAACAATTCAGATAAGTAAAAACTAATTTACAGTGCTCAAATATTATTAAAAATCTGATGTGCCGAATCGATGTGAAGTGTTTAGCAAAAGTAAAACTAATGTAAGCAAAAGCAAATATTCAGTATTTCTGTTCACTCAAAAAAACTTTTCTTGTTCACTCCATGTAGAACATCAAATCTAAAACTCAAGGACTATTATGATTGAGGGGAGTGAAAGTGTTAATATTCATTGATTGTCAGATTAATCGTTCACTAATAAAATATTTTGCTCTGCAGTTTTGTTTCACAATTAATAATAACTGTAATAAATATTGTATCACTTTGAATGCAATTTATTAAGGCGCTACGTCTCATATTGCCTTAATCTGAATCTTAATGTCATTGTCTCAGAAGTGTTCTATTTTAATAAACTCGATATCATTTTCCACCATAACATTAGCAAGTAGCTCTAACTATAACATATGCACACTGATTTGCTTATTTCTTCATAGCATGTTTGTATGCTTAGATTATGGTTGTTTTCCCACTGTTATAAAATTTCATCAAATTATTATACACGATTGTTTTAAATGTTCTTCAGAATGGGCATATGAGTTCTCCTTTGGTTGGATTCTACAGCTATGAGTTTAAATTATTACATGAAATAAAGAATGAGTCTCATTGATTCACAAGATTTTCAACATCCTTTTTTGTTTGTTTCTGAATTGCTTATTTTTCTGATTGGTTTAGCAATGAAACAGTGCTAATTGTGAATTTCTCTCGTTTAACTGATTTGTGTTACTGAAACTCCTTACAGCTTATTTGTTGTAAGGAGTTTTAAAAGTATATATATATATATATATATATATATATATATATATATATATATATATATATATATATATATATATATATATATATATATATATATATATATATATATATATATATATATATATATATATATATATATATATATATATATATATATATATATATATATATATATATATATATATATATATATATATATATATATATATAGTACCTATAAAGTACAATTTATAATTATTTCCCACTTAAATATTTCTTATAAGAGCTGATGTGTGTGAAAATGAATTCGATTTCATTTCTCCTCCGCTTCACTACTGAATTTAATGTCAATCACTAATCAGGGGATTTGTGATTTTCTCTCTCTCATCTCATTCGATCAGAGCAATTGCACAATGATTATAAACTTTAGAGATCTATTTAATCTTGATGTGTTATTAAAATCCATAACTCGAATGTAATCGGTATATCAGTTTTTTCTTATAACTCTCATGTTCTACTCACTGCTCTTGTTCACCGTTCTTCAGAGTGTCATTTTGCGAAGTTACTATTCAGGTGCTGACCTCTAATAACTGTATGTATTTCTACCATGAAAGCTACGCAAACTTTATCTCTGATGGAAGCTTCATCACAATGAAAATAAAACATATTTCATCGCAAGTACAATATCCATGAATGTAAATAGTATAGCAAAACCTTATGTAAGCACAACTAATTGAAAAATTAAGAAATTTAATTTTCCATTAAAAATCTTTTATGGAATGTAACTTCTATATTTTTCTTGGTTTCTATGCATTCTATGTGTTTTCTTAATTCAAATTTGAACTCTTATATAAAGAATTTCAAGAAAAATATTATTGAAAAGAAAATTTTTTTTAAAAATTTCAACATATTTTCTTGATTGATCACATGCAATAAGTAAGATAATGTTAAATCTTTTTATTCCATGATAAATATTAGAATATATACCATGCTACAGATGTATTACACTTGTCTTAAAAAGATGTGTTAGGAGAATCATAGAATTATGAATTAGAACATAAAGCAAATTTCATTCTTTTTAAATTAATATTTTAATGCAAGGTATTTTATAGTTCCAAACAATAAGCATTTTCAGGTTCACTTACTATATTTGATGAAATTCTGTAATTGAAATGCTTTATATTAAATTAAAAATCTGTGAATGCTTTGCATAAACTACTCAAAACTGAATTTAATTATTACTGCTCATAATGGCTTATGCTATTCTAAATGCAAAATAGCTAATCATAAACATAAAAAATAACTTTTGCAATTGTGATAAATAGATTTTGAGATTCGATACAAGCAAATATAATTAATTAAATTTGTCCACTGACAGACTTTAATAAATGAGAGTCTTCAAAAACCGCTTCGCGTTTTGAAATACAACAATAAATTAAGGTTTAAGACAATCTTAAATTTCTATAAGGGAAACTTTGGTTTTAATTAATTACAAAGATGTATAATATATTTTGCTTTCATTCTCTTACATTTAAGTGGTGAAATAAAAATGAATTGTTCATATCTAAGATTTGATTTGATTTAAAATATAATTTTTGAAAAATATTTCTGATTTTCCAATATCCAGTATTTTCATGTCATGATGTATGATTCTAATATTCAAGATTTCTAAAAAATAAATTTTTAAAAGGATTAATGATGAAGCGTTAACAATGAAGAAAAAAAATTAATTGAAGTAATTCTTTTACTTTCATGAAACATAATTACTTTGGAATAAAGATATTTCACGCCATTTTAAAATATAATGTAATTGAAAAAAATGATGGTGATATTTTTCAGAAGTGTGTGTTTACAACTCTCAATTAGATGAAATTATAAAAATACAATATAACATTGATAATACTTATTTAAATATTATTAGACATAAATCATCATGTTTTAGTTAAAAGATATCATGGAATTAAATGATTAAAGTATCTTCAAAAAACTTATTTCACCATTTTAAATTTTTTGTATTTTAAAGTAACGTAAGGCGAATGCTATATTTTAAGCAAATTGAACAATTTAAGTATTTTATTGTAAAAATATTTTTTAGATGTTGATATTTGGTAATCAAAAATTGCTATCAACTAATTGCCATAATTCAGTTTTCATTTTTGTCCGAGTCATTGCAGTCATTGTTTTGAAAATTTAATACATTATATCGACTATAAATTATTTCATAAAAATTACTGGAAAAAATTTATACTCCAGTAACTTTTATAAAATAATTTATATGTGATATGATGTATTAAATTTTATATATATATATATATATATATATATATATATATATATATATATATATATATATATATATATATATATATATATATACAAGATTTTTTTGTTAAAATCTTCATTCATGTGTTGACATTTTTAACATTTTTTTAACAATGTATAAGCAAAATGCCAAACATTTCAAAAATGTATTATTAAATTGTTTAATTCTTTAATTAAAAGATTTATATAGTTTCAATTAAAAATAAGTATATATTTTCCAAGAATCTTAAATAATTATTACAATTCGTTGAAGAAGTCAAAATTAATTCCTGTCATTGTAATATTAATGTTTTCTAAGAAATAACTAGCTCAAGAATACTTAATTATGTGAATCAAAGTAATTAAAATGAATTATAATCATTTTGTTTCTTAAAAGAATTTGGTTTATTTACATAATTTAATGATTAACAATGCTTTTAATTTCATATAATTCATGTTAATTATCTTTTAAAAATGGATGCGTATCAAAGAAAATTCACTAAAACCACATTAAATTTCAATTCATGTTTGTAAGTTTGATACTATTAAATTTATGATACTATTAAATTTCTTATGATACTAAATAACAAGAAAATGTAATACACAATACTATAAGACAATTTTATATGCCAGACAAATAGAATATACTGATTTCCTTTCAAAATTTGTCAGAGTAGAATTCCTAAAATAGAAATAAAAATATTCGCAGTAGTGGCATGTGATAAATTCTTCGACATTCCTTGTAAAGTGGCTGGCATTCAAGAACTCTGAAATACGTTTAATGAATGCTTTTGATATCGGCCTGTTGCTAGGTTACATCAACAGGCGGGGAACTGTAATTGGAACAAATCTGACGATTTTACAAATCACATTCAATGGACTCCCTCGTGGAAGATTACCACCGTTAATGGTGGGCGCCGAAACCATTATGAGGATCCCGTGGATATCGGAAAAAATGTGGACACAGTCTAATGCAATTAATAGCGGAGCTTTTTTCCACGCTAAACAATTTATGTACATTTCGCGGCAGATATTGAAGAATTATTATAAAATTCCAAACAATTATTGTATGCAATGACATGATTTAATTTTGATAAGTGTTAACAAAAATAGTTTTAATTATAATACAAGTTAATATTAGAATCGATGATGAAATCATTTAAAAAAATACAATAGAGACATTGAAAAAACATTAGATATATTCCATTTTTGTCATTAGAGTTCATGATAAAATAATTCAATTTACTTTCTTCATCAATTAATAAATAGAAAAAGAAAAAAATTATAAACAAATATCATTTACATCGAAAAAGAATAGGCATAATACCTCTGCACTTCTCTTGTAGATATTCCTCCAAGAATATTTTTTTAAATTCTGGATATTAATGCTAATAAATTGTTCATTAAATATTAACATTATTTGAATGTCGCCTGTAAATGCTAATATTTATATACTTTGTGTACAAAATGCGTTGCAATACATATTTTGGTGTTTTCTAAATTATTTTTATCTTAAAGTACATATCAGAGGAATATCTTTCAAAAGAGTGATATAATAGTCTCAAGATTATGTTATTCAGTATCTTAATATGTATTTATTATTTTCGCTTACAACAAATTTGTTTTTAAAATCTGTTTTCTAATAATTGCAGACTTTCTTTTCAAATTATGCTAAATACTCTAATTAGCAAAATGTTCAATAAAGTATCTTTCTGAAAACAAAATAATAATCTACAGACAAGTATAAGTAACTTACTTTCAATTTAAAACTAAATTTTAGTAATTTCAAGGAAGTACTAAATTTTATTGCTGTCTTGAAATTAAGTTATATTTCGTAATTACTTGTTGTACATAATATATTTATTTGACATTATATACATCATTTATATTTCCTTTAATTACTTAATAAAAATTTAAAAATTCGTTGCATCATTTATATGCACTTCCTTATTTTCTAATAAATGTGACTTTTTCGTTCTTATTTAAATGTACTAGGAGATGTTCTTATTTAAATGTACTCGTTCTATCATTTACATGTACTTCCTTATTTTCTAATACATGTGACTTTTTCGTTCCTATTTAAATGTACTAGGAGAAAGCTATCAATGTGTTTAGTAATATTTCAAACTTTTTCCGACTTCATTTCCAAAGGTTTTAAAATAAAATTTCACTTAACTAAGTTTGCAGTTTGAAAATTATTTTTAACAGCTGTAAATAAAATATATGTTTAAGTTTAATAATTTTATTTCACTCTAACGGAAAAATTTCATTATTTCAATAATTTAACGCTTTTCAAAGACTACTGGTCAATATTAATATCAAATATAATATTTCCCTGCTTAATAGTTAAATGAATTTGATAAAAACAATTTTACAGCAGTGAAAGATTTACAATAATCCCCTACCTATATAGTGAATTTGTAAGTATCCTCAATGCAAATATTATGTGTCTTCAAGGTAAAATATTTCAAGAAAAAATATTTAAAATAAGTAAGAGTGAAAAAATTTGATAAGCATAAATAGAAGATGTCGAATAAATGAAGCTTATCATCATAAGGATTTGTAAAAAACAAAGCTTTAAAACAATAAGAAATTTAAAATTCATTTAGTTACATTTAAATTAATAATAACTTTTATTATTTATTTTAAAATAATAATAATTATTATTATTTATTTGAACTAATATAAATAAATAGTTTCAATTATGATCCAAAATAAACCCCTTAGCTGAAATAAAATAAATCCATTTAAACTATTATTTAAATTTTTTTAAAATTGTTTTTGAAGTATTTTTGTATTATATCTTGTCCTTTGCAGCTTTATATTTAATGTAGGCATCTTTCTCATTCTGTTATTAGCACTCTAATTTTCCAGAATAATTATATTAGATTTACATATCAAGGATATTTTCATAAAATCATACTTTAGGTAGGTAGGTTATGGCGGACACTTTTGGAGCTTTATGCTAAAATGCTTGTAGCTCTCATTGAAGAAGGTATTTGGAGAGGATTTATGTAGTCAATCGACTAACCTTATTTAAGTAAAGTTAATTGAAGTCGGTGAAAATCATACTTTAAGGTTTCACATATCTGCTGTTGAAGGAAAGAAAGAAAAAATAATCTAATGAAAAGACTTGTCTTCTTTGTAAAAAATTATATTATTTTGGTAAAGTAGATGTAGTGCCTGTTCTGTAGAAGAAAGCACAACTCGAACAAATACAAACATTTATTTAAAAATTAAAATTAATAATAGTATTGTATATTAAAATTATAATTAATAGAAATTTGGTTATGGCCCTACACGGCCAACAGAACAAACACCCAAGGAGAGCCAGCTAAACCTCCTCGTTCGCTGGTCAAAGACAATCTCTCCCCGGTGGAGCGCACTCCCTCCTCTCTTCTCTCTCAATGACTACAGCATCATCATGTGAAGAGAATGAAGAGTATCCTAACACTACAGTAGACAAATCATTTTTCTGTCATAATAATTATATGAATTGGTAATGAAACACGAAACATTCGCGCTTATCTTTAGATAGCTGAAAAAAGTGTTTCACGTAATCAGAATGTTGTAAAACAGTTTATTATTGAGAAAAACAAAATAAAATTATTATAAATTCAGTAATTTACTATGTTTGTAATTTGTATTGTTTGGATATCAGTTATTTGAAATCGTTAAAACTAATTATCAACATTTTCCTAATTTCTTTAATTAATGATCAAGAAAATAAAAGTGTCTTACCAACTAAAGTAAATTAGAGTTAGAAAAAGCGTATATGCACACATACACACATAATTAATATTTTAGTAAGATCTCATTAAGGGTGATTAATAATAGTTTATAACTTGTAATCGTGATTATGTCTAATTTATTTAGAAAGCACAGCCTTAGGAATGTGTGAGGAAGCTAACATCGAAACTAGTAAATGAATTTATACGTCATATATATAATAGAAATTTCCATAGAAATTTGTTAGGAGCTAAAGTATGAGAAATTAAACATAGAAACGAAAGTATGAGAAATTCAACATAGAATGATGTAAAGTATGAGAAATTCAACACTGAAACGAATCACACCGGTTTCACTATATGGAAATTAGAGTTAAAAGTTTTAAGAATTAAAACACAATTATACTTTGGACATCCATCACTTTAAGAATGATATTTTAGTTTCTTAGCATGCGTTGAAAAAGTTGAAAACATGACAAAATAGGTTCGAGTATTAAGCGTCAGCACAAATATTCTGTTGGCCTAAAAGTTACAGAAGTAAATTAGTTGAAAATACGTTATTGATAAAGGATACTTTGTCAAAAAGAAAATAAAGTAGAATGTAAGTGGTGAGGTTAGTGAGAATCTGAGATTAAAGAAAATATAGCAAGGACTAATGCATGTGTAAAAATGGTGTCTTGAACCTGATAGTGCAATTTAAAAAATAACAGAAAATTTGCAATTTAACATAAAAAAGTGTAAGATGATTATTTTACAGATTGTAAAAATATTCATATGTCCACACAGTGCTTAACTTGCCACAGACACGAACATTTAGTACTTAAATGAAACTATTAGCTTGGGTAATACGTTCGTAGCGTTTATACCAGATATTTATTTAAACAAAGACAATAATTATATCAATAAGTTAATCAATTATGTATTCTCCGTTGCTGTTTACAACCTCTTCCCACCTCTCGACCAATTTGTTGAGGCCGTTTCGCCAAAAATCGCATGGTTTGGTGTCAAAGAAGCTGTTGAGCTTGTTTTTAGGGACCTTTTAGTGCATTGGAAAATGCTAGAAAAGAATACCACAGTCAACAAGTAGCTTTACATTGCCTAGCTACACCACGTGAATGAGGCTATTCGACTGAAAAGGCCTGATAGACATGGTCAAACCATACTCCTTCACGACAATGCCAGGCCCTATGTTGCACAAGTCGTCAAAATCACACTCCAAGAGCTCAAATGAGAGGTCCTGCAGCATCCGCCGTAATATCCGGACCTTGCACCGACCGATTACCATTTTTTCCGCTCCTTGTCAAACCATATGAAGGGCGTTACCTTCGATAACAAAGAGATTCTTAGAAAATGGCTCAACAACTTCCTTGACAACAGACCAGGCGATTTTTGGCTGAACGTCACCAACAAATTTGTCGAGAGATGGGAAGGGGCTGTAAACAGCAGCGGCGAATAGATAATTGATTAACTTGTTGATATAATTATTGTTTTTTGTTTAAATAAAAGTCTTTGGTAAAAATGCTACGAACTTATTCACCAACCTAATATGTACAGCATGGTATTTCTGGCTAGACAAAATCCGCTGCACATGACAATGGCTTCAAAAGGATAATCAAAATGACTCACATTCACAACTCTTGTTCTAAATAAAATGTTTGTAGATATTTCATGGTTGTTGTATACACTGGGAAGTCAAGAAGCTCCCTTTTTATTTTAAAATGTTTTAATCAACAAAAATTGTCACATTTAGGAGACTGAAAATCCATAGAGATACACAATGGAATAACATTTTTCAAAGAGAATAACAGAAAAGGATTCAAATGTGAAATTTATTCTTCGATCATTTTATAATTTACAAAATACTATGAGTAATCGTAAGACATATTTTGTGACATTTGTTTGTCATCATGACATGCTCAAACTTTAATGTACTGCAATATCAGTAAAGTCAATGCTTTAATTCAAGCATTTTAAGATATAGATTTACATTTTTCTTTTCAAATACATGAATCGTAAAATATTTTATTCCAACGCTTTTCTTATTCGTTGCTCATGAGTAACTCATATCCGTCGTATTTGCTGGAGATCTGATGGCATTAAATAATAACTCATCTCACCGCGCTTGGACTAACTGAAAAAGCCTACTTTGTCGGATGTGCGAAAGATCACTTAAGATTGGTTACGAAATGCAGTTAAACATATGACCTTATTCATAGTAATTTTCCAAAAATTTCACAGTAAAAATGATACAAAGAATCTTGTGAATATAGCTGCAACAAACCTTGATAGACCTACTATAATTCCTTTTTCCATATTATATATTAGAATTATGTTATTTATAAGGAATTTATAGAAATAAAAATCTTGTACAAAATAAACATTGGAAAATCCCTTTATTAAATGTTTCTGCCAAAATTTCATTGAAATGTATAACTGAGACACTGTAAAAAATCACTCAATTCGTAATTGTGATGATCGTCATCAATTATGACCAACTTCAAAGTTATGTTTGAGAATATGTAATATAGTAACTTGTGAAAAAGGATATATATATACGCCATTTTATATTACACTACTCCTTAAATAATTTCACCGAATAGGAACTGGAAATTATATCTAGCCTTTTTAATATGATTCGACATTTGACAAATATTCCAAACAACCATAGGACTAATAGAAGAACAAAAGAAATTCCTCATATTGATTACAGTAGTATAAGTTTACGGGTTCTGCGCCACCTGAGGAGGAGGAGGAAGTGGCTGGTTTCTGCGCCACGAGGAAGAGGAGGGTTCTGCGCCAATGAGGAGGAGGAGGAGGAAGGAGAGTTACTGATAAGATAAGACATTTTGTGAGGGGTGTAGAGATAGTGTTGTTTTGTAAATAGAGTTAGCTTTTGTGGTATGGCAACACTTATATTTTGAGGAACGGCGATAATTCAATGATTGATTTTATTCTTATAAAAAGCATATATTAGATTAACAGAATGGCAACACAGAATTATATTTAAATAAATTTACAACATATTTGAAACTAATACGAGTATCATGGTGCCATCTATTGAGTACAGTAATAAATAAAAGAAATATTATTTATTGTAAACTTCTAAAAAAAAATATTTGTAAATTTATTTTACAGTTTGTGATGATTCGAACCAACGATCTGCAAAAGAGTCCATGGGATAGTAGTTTTCACATGTCTTAACCACTATCCTATGGACTCTTATTTCAAGAATGTTTAGTTAAAGTTATATGTGTGAATAATAAAATGTCTTTCACGTTTATTTATCCTTTTGAAGTATGAGTGCGTTCAGTATAGTTGAGACATTTTTTCCAGGAAATAATTTAAGATAAAATGGAAACATTTTTTTTACTTTAAGCCGATTTCAAAATTGAATCATTTTTTAAAAAAAGTTAAGTTAATGGTTCTGTTCATTTCCACACCACCCCTGAGGTAGAACAGTTGGCGCGTTTTTTTTAATGTGGTTTCACCACTACTATTCGACTAATTATCGTTAATATAGTAGTAGTCCTATTCCACAATCAATTAATTAAAGTTTGATAAATATGAGTAAACTTTAATTTTGAATACTAGATACATCTATTAAATTCAGTCATGAGAAATTTTGTAGTGACCATAAGCAAGAGTATGAACTCCATCATCTAATACGTACCTTTTATCATCGAATGGTGATAAGGCTATTTTATTTTGCTTGATGGTGAATATGTCATGTTTATTGTTCTGAATTCTGTATTGCGTTTCTCGTGTTGTTTCAGATTTAAAAAGACAATTTTTATACTGGGAATGTTTAAATTTTTTCTTTATAACATATCTAGAAATACCTTTTGCAGTTTTTTCTCTCCTATTGTAGATAGAAGAGAATACATTTTTGACCGCAGTCCAACAAATTCTATACCAGGTTTTGAATTTAGTTCATCTTTAAAATACCCTATTTTTTTCTTATTTTCTATGCTGAAAAGGAAGTGATTTTCTGGATAGTCAGATGTGTCGAATTTTTCATTATGCTTGAGCATGTCTTGATATATGTCAGCTGTTTTTATTTCGTAAGTTAAAGAATCGGTATCTGTGAATAAAAGTGAAGCCCTTTCCCCATATTCTTTTTTTATAAAATTATAATGAAAATTGTACATGTGCAATTTACTTAATTCTAATATTGCAAATCCTATATATATTGGTCTATTTAGAGTTATATTGGTTTTTACACGTTCAATTCCTACTAAATTGTCATTAAATATTGAAAATGAATGAAATGCTGGGGAGGCAACCAATTTTTTTGCTTTTTGAGCATTATTAACAAGTTGAATATCCACTCGGTTTCTTACATTTTCCATGGTTTTCCCATAGACTGAGTTATTAAGCAATTTGAAAAAATCTTTTTCGAAAGAAGATACAGATACTCTTCTTTTCTCAGTATTAAATTGTATATATTCCTGCAACCATGGTTTTTGCTTAAATTTTAATACTTTATGTACAGTTTTCAATTTCAGTCCAAGATTTAAATACAATTGCAAATTTCTGTAATGCGTGACATAATTTTTTTTGTCATAGAGATTTGGGACTAATTTCATGGACTTCATGTTTTTCGTAACTTTTGTTTTCATTAATTTTTGATTATAAGGAGACCACATTTTTGATGAGATTTCTAATTTTTCCGCAGCAAGCGGATATTCATTATGCTCGTCATGTAAGTGCATGCCATAGATTAAGTCAACTTCTAAAATCAATCCTTCATTGCTATTTTCTTTTAATGACAGTATATACTCTTCTGTTATTGTGTCTGGAGAAACCCATTCAAAACCACCGTATGGTAAAGGCTGCACCATTGCCCATCCATACAAATTATTAGCATCCAAATACATTATGTAAGAGGAAGGACTATAACTGTCATAGTTATCCAAGTATTTATTGTTGGCTTTAGCCCATCTTTTACTTATAGTTGATATCCCTCCTCTAATACCTCTCTCTATGAATAGATGCATATCAATATCGGTAAATAATTCCAGCGGTTGTGCACACATCTTCAAACAGGCTTGCCAAGCAAGACCTGGTGAAGTCAATAAATGTGCTGCATCTAAGTCATAGCTTTCTTTACACAACTTTCGGAAATTTTGAAAAACATCAGCTAAAAGGAGAACATCTGATTTTACATACAAATCATGATATTCTCCTAAATTCTTTATTTGAAAAACTTCCCATACATTTTTAGCATGATTATATTCATTTTGGGAAATGTTACTTTCGCTTAAGGTACTGTAAAAGGCAGAAACAGGAGGCAAACATTCTTCGTTAAATTTACTAAATGAAGATACATATTCATAAGGATATATCCCTTTACGAATCAAAAGGTCTGAATTAAAAGGAACATTTTCTCTTAATATTTGAAATTCCATTTGACTTAAATTAAGGATTAACTTTTCAAGTGACGCAGGTAAAAACTGATAACTATCAATAAATTGCAATGAAATTGGTAATTTATCTTGAAATTTTGTTATAGAAAAGGATATATATTTTTCTAGATTTGTTGCAATAACATTCACTTTATGATCTTTTATTTTACCTAAACCTTGCATTATAAGATGGGCATCATATGATTTTAAATTGTGCATTACTACTGGAATCATCTTTCTTACTCTATATTTTAAATTACAAGCCTGGTGAACAGCAAATCTATATTTTCCTGAATTATGATCATGATCTCTTACTCTGTCATTATTTAATACATTACCACACAAAGCGCAGTTAATCGAATTTTGGAAAGATATTTCATCCTCTGTTGTCATTACTAATGGTGTAATTGTATTTAATTTTCTACCTATTTCCTCTTTTTCACGTATTAAATTATTTAAAAAGTCATCAACAGCTTGAGGCCCTCTATAAACATGAACAGGTTTTACACTTTTTCCATCTGGACCAACAATGACATATGCATATCCACATGGTTCATGTATAGCGATTTTTTGAGTGAAAGAAATCGCACTTTCTGGCTCTGCAGAATGAATTGGTATGATTAATGATTCAAAATCTGCATAAATAATATAAGAAACAGGAGACTGATAGTTGATGTTTGTAAAGGAAAGTATATTATTGTTTTCATTTGGCATCGTTATTCGCTGTGGAGAATGTTCATTACAATATTCTTCATGACGCTTTAATCTAATTTCACTGCTAAATCGGTGCAAACAACGAAAACAAATATGAGTTGCTTGTTTTGCCTTTGTAATATCGCCCACCAACCTTGACATATTTCTAATTAAGCAGTAGTGTTGTTTATTTTCACTATGAATCAATAACAAATTTACTTGATCTTCGTGCGAAGCTTTTGATAAGTGAAGTGGAAAACATTCATTATTATCATATCCAAATACATTTATAGAGATATTATTTAATTTTTCTATAATAGGTATTTTTGCGACAGGTACAGGAAAACGCACATTTCCCATTTTAATATTGTGCTCGTGAGGAATATAATGTGAAACTCTATTTGGATGATTACTTCTGTCGATATTCATTTTATGAGCAAGCAAGCACCATACTAGGCATTTTTCATCGTTATTATTTTGTATATTCAAAACAGCTTTTTTGGATGACAAGCTGCGAGGTAAAGGAATAAAACTGCTAGCACTCAAAGGGTTATACTCTGCTGTGAAAATATCTAAGCTTTCGATGAAATTTAAGGTCCAACCAGAGCCTCTTTCTGTAAATTCATCAAAAGAGTTTTGAATTTTTGTGAAGCCGTCTTCAATGTGTGAGCTTATAAAGTCCTCATTGTCGAGAAGTTCAATAAAACAATTGCTTCTAAAATAAGTGGAAATGGTTTCCTCTTCTCCGTCGACATTCGTACGGCCAAAATTAATTTTTGTTACCATGTACCATTTAATTGATCTTTTTTCTTCAATTTTTTGCATAATTTTATTTTTAACTATTGGTTGTATTTCATTTAAAAATAAACCTAAATCCCATTTTGTACCTGCATTTGGAGTCAATGTTTGTGTTGTAAATGTATCTAATGCACCATTTTCTTTCTTAATACGTTTCTTAGGATTTATTACTTTACTAAATGATCTTTTTTTAGAGGTGAGTGGTAAGGTATGCAAAAACAGGATTCTCTTATCAAACTAACCTCCCCCTCTTTGACTAATCTTCATTCACATTCCTAAGATACTTATTCCCGTGTGCATACCTTATCACTCACCCCTTCTAGTCTTATAAAGTTCGTTTTGAAATTCAACACACATTGTCAATGAATATATTTGCAGTCTGTAGATGTTTCGTTTAAAAACCTAAATACTATATATTTTTCCATTCCTTGAGTATTTTAAAATTCTTTTCGTATAATTTAAAACTAAAATGGATACTATGGAAGACGATCAGGCCGATAGCAATTAGAGATGTTCCAGAGGTAAGCGCAATATACATTCATATAATTTTTATTTCTAAAACGTTTTTTTAAATTATTCAACGTATTTTGCGATTTTCCTTCCCAACTTAGATATTTTATGATGTTAAAAAAATTGTAAAATTTTCCCTTCCCAACTTAGAATCTCTTAATGTCTTTGGCGGGAAAGAATTCCGATAGTGGTGAGTCATTAGATACTACAGATCAGGATTATAATCAGCCGAGTACAAGTAAAGGCCATGTGAGTGTTTTGTGCTTTATAAATTGTCTAAAATTTATGAAAATTCCATTGATTAATTTAAAATATAAGGGTAAATATAAATTTTAATTTTCGCATAATTTTAATTTTAGGTATGTAACACGTGTGGAATTTCATTTTTATCGAGTAAACATTTAAATCAACATTTATCAGAACACTTAAAGTTTTTTAAATGTTTTATTTGTGCGCAAAGTTTTACTTGTAAGAGTGATTTAAACAATCATAAAATTATGCACCATAAAGAAAATAATTTTGAATGTGAAGAATGTCATAGCGTTTTTACTAGAAGAGACAACTTAAAAAGACACATGGCGAGTCATTTGATTTCCTATAAATGTAATAAATGCGATAAGACATTTCCTAATAGACGAGAGTTAGAAACTCACATGAAAAAAATGCATATTTCTCAACCCAGTAACTCTAAAAAAAGATCATTTAGTAAAGTAATAAATCCTAAGAAACGTATTAAGAAAGAAAATGGTGCATTAGATACATTTACAACACAAACATTGACTCCAAATGCAGGTACAAAATGGGATTTAGGTTTATTTTTAAATGAAATACAACCAATAGTTAAAAATAAAATTATGCAAAAAATTGAAGAAAAAAGATCAATTAAATGGTACATGGTAACAAAAATTAATTTTGGCCGTACGAATGTCGACGGAGAAGAGGAAACCATTTCCACTTATTTTAGAAGCAATTGTTTTATTGAACTTCTCGACAATGAGGACTTTATAAGCTCACACATTGAAGACGGCTTCACAAAAATTCAAAACTCTTTTGATGAATTTACAGAAAGAGGCTCTGGTTGGACCTTAAATTTCATCGAAAGCTTAGATATTTTCACAGCAGAGTATAACCCTTTAAGTGCTAGCAGTTTTATTCCTTTACCTCGCAGCTTGTCATCCAAAAAAGCTGTTTTGAATATACAAAATAATAACGATGAAAAATGCCTAGTATGGTGCTTGCTTGCTCATAAAATGAATATCGACAGAAGTAATCATCCAAATAGAGTTTCACATTATATTCCTCATGAGCACATTATTAAAATGGGAAATGTGAGTTTTCCTGTACCTGTCGCAAAAATACCTATTATAGAAAAATTAAATAACATCTCTATAAATGTATTTGGATATGATAATAATGAATGTTTTCCACTTCACTTATCAAAAGCTTCGCATGAAGATCAAGTAAATTTGTTATTGATTCATAGTGAAAATAAACAACACTACTGCTTAATTAGAAATATGTCAAGGTTGGTGGGCGATATTACAAAGGCAAAACAAGCAACTCATATTTGTTTTCGTTGTTTGCACCGATTTAGCAGTGAAATTAGATTAAAGCGTCATGAAGAATATTGTAATGAACATTCTCCACAGCGAATAACGATGCCAAATGAAAACAATAATATACTTTCCTTTACAAACATCAACTATCAGTCTCCTGTTTCTTATATTATTTATGCAGATTTTGAATCATTAATCATACCAATTCATTCTGCAGAGCCAGAAAGTGCGATTTCTTTCACTCAAAAAATCGCTATACATGAACCATGTGGATATGCATATGTCATTGTTGGTCCAGATGGAAAAAGTGTAAAACCTGTTCATGTTTATAGAGGGCCTCAAGCTGTTGATGACTTTTTAAATAATTTAATACGTGAAAAAGAGGAAATAGGTAGAAAATTAAAAACAATTACACCATTAGTAATGACAACAGAGGATGAAATATCTTTCCAAAATTCGATTAACTGCGCTTTGTGTGGTAATGTATTAAATAATGACAGAGTAAGAGATCATGATCATAATTCAGGAAAATATAGATTTGCTGTTCACCAGGCTTGTAATTTAAAATATAGAGTAAGAAAGATGATTCCAGTAGTAATGCACAATTTAAAATCATATGATGCCCATCTTATAATGCAAGGTTTAGGTAAAATAAAAGATCATAAAGTGAATGTTATTGCAACAAATCTAGAAAAATATATATCCTTTTCTATAACAAAATTTCAAGATAAATTACCAATTTCATTGCAATTTATTGATAGTTATCAGTTTTTACCTGCGTCACTTGAAAAGTTAATCCTTAATTTAAGTCAAATGGAATTTCAAATATTAAGAGAAAATGTTCCTTTTAATTCAGACCTTTTGATTCGTAAAGGGATATATCCTTATGAATATGTATCTTCATTTAGTAAATTTAACGAAGAATGTTTGCCTCCTGTTTCTGCCTTTTACAGTACCTTAAGCGAAAGTAACATTTCCCAAAATGAATATAATCATGCTAAAAATGTATGGGAAGTTTTTCAAATAAAGAATTTAGGAGAATATCATGATTTGTATGTAAAATCAGATGTTCTCCTTTTAGCTGATGTTTTTCAAAATTTCCGAAAGTTGTGTAAAGAAAGCTATGACTTAGATGCAGCACATTTATTGACTTCACCAGGTCTTGCTTGGCAAGCCTGTTTGAAGATGTGTGCACAACCGCTGGAATTATTTACCGATATTGATATGCATCTATTCATAGAGAGAGGTATTAGAGGAGGCATATCAACTATAAGTAAAAGATGGGCTAAAGCCAACAATAAATACTTGGATAACTATGACAGTTATAGTCCTTCCTCTTACATAATGTATTTGGATGCTAATAATTTGTATGGATGGGCAATGGTGCAGCCTTTACCATACGGTGGTTTTGAATGGGTTTCTCCAGACACAATAACAGAAGAGTATATACTGTCATTAAAAGAAAATAGCAATGAAGGATTGATTTTAGAAGTTGACTTAATCTATGGCATACACTTACATGACGAGCATAATGAATATCCGCTTGCTGCGGAAAAATTAGAAATCTCATCAAAAATGTGGTCTCCTTATAATCAAAAATTAATGAAAACAAAAGTTACGAAAAACATGAAGTCCATGAAATTAGTCCCAAATCTCTATGACAAAAAAAATTATGTCACGCATTACAGAAATTTGCAATTGTATTTAAATCTTGGACTGAAATTGAAAACTGTACATAAAGCATTAAAATTTAAGCAAAAACCATGGTTGCAGGAATATATACAATTTAATACTGAGAAAAGAAGAGTATCTGTATCTTCTTTCGAAAAAGATTTTTTCAAATTGCTTAATAACTCAGTCTATGGGAAAACCATGGAAAATGTAAGAAACCGAGTGGATATTCAACTTGTTAATAATGCTCAAAAAGCAAAAAAATTGGTTGCCTCCCCAGCATTTCATTCATTTTCAATATTTAATGACAATTTAGTAGGAATTGAACGTGTAAAAACCAATATAACTCTAAATAGACCAATATATATAGGATTTGCAATATTAGAATTAAGTAAATTGCACATGTACAATTTTCATTATAATTTTATAAAAAAAGAATATGGGGAAAGGGCTTCACTTTTATTCACAGATACCGATTCTTTAACTTACGAAATAAAAACAGCTGACATATATCAAGACATGCTCAAGCATAATGAAAAATTCGACACATCTGACTATCCAGAAAATCACTTCCTTTTCAGCATAGAAAATAAGAAAAAAATAGGGTATTTTAAAGATGAACTAAATTCAAAACCTGGTATAGAATTTGTTGGACTGCGGTCAAAAATGTATTCTCTTCTATCTACAATAGGAGAGAAAAAACTGCAAAAGGTATTTCTAGATATGTTATAAAGAAAAAATTTAAACATTCCCAGTATAAAAATTGTCTTTTTAAATCTGAAACAACACGAGAAACGCAATACAGAATTCAGAACAATAAACATGACATATTCACCATCAAGCAAAATAAAATAGCCTTATCACCATTCGATGATAAAAGGTACGTATTAGATGATGGAGTTCATACTCTTGCTTATGGTCACTACAAAATTTCTCATGACTGAATTTAATAGATGTATCTAGTATTCAAAATTAAAGTTTACTCATATTTATCAAACTTTAATTAATTGATTGTGGAATAGGACTACTACTATATTAACGATAATTAGTCGAATAGTAGTGGTGAAACCACATTAAAAAAAACGCGCCAACTGTTCTACCTCAGGGGTGGTGTGGAAATGAACAGAACCATTAACTTAACTTTTTTTAAAAATGATTCAATTTTGAAATCGGCTTAAAGTAAAAAAAATGTTTCCATTTTATCTTAAATTATTTCCTGGAAAAAATATCTCAACTATACTGAACGCACTCATACTTCAAAAGGTTAAATAAGCGTGAAAGACATTTTATTATTCACACATATAACTTTAACTAAACATTCTTGAAATAAGAGTCCATAGGATAGTGGTTAAGACATGTGAAAACTACTATCCCATGGACTCTTTTGCAGGTCGTTGGTTCGAATCATCACAAACTGTAAAATAAATTTACAAATATTTTTTTTCAGAAGTTTACAATAAATAAATATTTCTTTTATTTATTACTGTACTCAATAGATGGCACCATGATACTCGTATTAGTTTCAAATATGTTGTAAATTTATTTAAATATAATTCTGTGTTGCCATTCTGTTAATCTAATATATGCTTTTTATAAGAATAAAATCAATCATTGAATTATCGCCGTTCCTCAAAATATAAGTGTTGCCATACCACAAAAGCTAACTCTATTTACAAAACAACACTATCTCTACACCCCTCACAAAATGTCTTATCTTATCAGTAACTCTCCTTCCCTCCTCCTCCTCATTGGCGCAGAACCCTCCTCTTCCACGTGGCTGCAGAAACTGCAGCCACTTCCTCCTCCTCAGGTGGCGCAGAACCCGTAAACTTATACTACTGATTACGACTGTGTGTACAGTTTTCATGCCTACTTTATAGTTCAATAAAGCAGCCATTATGTTTCCATAAAATTATAAGCTTCTTTTAAACTAGGTACAGTGTAATCTGTGGCGTATATGTGAATGTTTTTCTTTATCTCGAATGTAAGCAATTAACATTTGCTTTACCTATTACATTTCTTTATAGTCAGTATGTTATGCCATCTTTATTTCTTTTTCAGTAATGGTTAACTATATCATTGCTTTACTAATATTCCTTTAAAATTACTCATTTACAAGTTTGTCGATAACTAGGTTGAAATTTTGAAATATTTATTTCAACCATTGTCATGCTCTAAATTACAAGTATCAGTGTTTATTATAGGATTGCTTTAAAACTTTTATGTTAATTCATTTAAAAAATCTGGTGTAAATTCAAGTATATGGATTTTTATAGTGATATTGTCTATACGTAATTTGTATAATCTCATATAAAATTCCTATCAATCTTGTTACTGAATTAAACAGCAAAATTATCTTAAAAGGTGCAGTCAAAATATAACATTTCTTTTATATAATAAAAAGCTTTACAGGTAAATGTAAATATAACTTTTTATTAAAATTTGATTAAAAAAAATAGTGGTGTATTAAGTACTATCACATTTATCAATAGAAATGTATGAGTCTTTTCTTAATATCAATTGTCATTTTAATGTGTGAAAATCTTCATAAATATTTGGAAATTGAAAATGAATTTAACATCGTAAATTATAAGATTACTTTAGAAACAGCTAGTACTTTAAATAAAACAGAAATTTTAACAATTTTCAAAATCAGTCCATGTTTGCAAATTAAATTGGGGATCTAAATTAAGGAAAAAATGGTTTGTACTTTTGTAAAATGTAATGAAATATAATTCATGAATCCCTATTCTATAAAACATGATTCCTTTCTATATACAATAAAGTCAGAAGCATAGTTAATACAGCAAAATCATAAAAATATCATTATATGATAAATTATTTGAAATATTATTTTGCTACACAGTTCTTGCTATTGCACATCGACACCTTAAAAGTAAATAAATTAAGAAGGAATACAGCTTTAACGAATGCATAATTTGGTTTGCCATGCATTCTAAATTATAAAATTGTAAAAAAAAAAAATTGAAAAAAAAATGCAGCATAAATTTACTATCTTAGTCTTTAAGACAATTATGCAGATAGTTTAGTTTGATAAATAATAATAAACATTTTATCATGATAGTTAAAATAGTTATGAATAATAAGTAAAACACACATTTAAACGGTGTCATCCAATGTGCATCATATCATTTTTGTCCTTTTAATAACAACCTTGGAAGCAAATAATTAAACATTGATTAATAAGAAAATGAAGTAATATGCGATTGAAATAATAGTAGAACAGAAAAATCTGAGTGTGAGCTGAAGAATCATAGATTATAATTTTTAATTTACTGATCTGTTAAAAAAGCTATAAGACCAAGCCATGCATATACTGCTACAATAGACTTAAAATCAAGACTTCGTATCGGATGTCCAAAATAGCCTTCAAGATTAATGTTAATATGCTTAAGATTTATGTAAATTGAAGTTAGTTTTTTGTGTAAAATTTGAACATTTCAATTCGAAAGTTAATAATTTAGTATTTTTAAAATTACTCTGAAGAAGCTTTAAATTTACAGAAGTTAATAAAATTATTTTTATCTTGCAACTTGTTTTGAGCTTGATATCAAAGTAATATGATTATTTTAAAAAAAGAATCAATAATGATATTAATTTAAAAATCTTAATGGTATAAACCTATCAACACAGAAGCTCATATGTATTATCTTTATAACTTCTTATTTTTCCAAAATTCGAAAAAAAAGGTTAATGTACCTAATTTTCCGAAGAATCGATAAACTGATGTAAAGCTTCCATTCACATAAATCAATAAACAACCTATAAATTTCGTCATAAAATGCATCTAGTATTCCCCAGAAAGTAATTACAGGATTGAATTATTACCTGCAGTTAGAAAGATTCTCTATCGTGGGAAAAAAAGGGAATTCACAAGTGGTATTACGATTGCATGCAATATGTGTATTTGTCATTTTTCATCTATCTCAAAGAAAGTGTTTGCATGTAAAGGGATACAAGTCACGACTAATTCAAAGGTAATTCAGTGTTCCTCGTGTAAGGGACAGAAAGCTTTTGTTTTGTATAGCTCTAATTTCTACACATGTCACAGTATCAATCATCACAGAAGTAATTCGTTTTTCATTTTTGTATTAGTATAGCTTGACTTAATATAAAAGTCAATCTGTACTAATATAAAAATTACAGAATTACGAAAAACGAATTATTTTCTACAACACCGTTTCCTCTATTTTATTAAGTTTAGTGGGTTTAATATTTAATTTTATAATAAGAGTATATTATCGCTCAAATATAAGTTATGTATATATATATATATATATATATATATATATATATATACATATATATATATATATATATATATATATATATATATACACACACATATGCATATATACATTATATAAACTAATATGGAGATTAAAAAATATTCTTGTATTAAATAAAATAAATATAATTTAAATATTAAAAACGAAATTTATCAATATATCTATCAGTTCTTGGATTCAGTGTCTTTTAGTTAGCGACATATGAAAATAACTGTCTCATAATCGAAAAAATCAGAGGCATCACGTAATAAATCTTGATACGCGTAGTTAATCTTATTTCTATGCTGCAATTGAAAAACGTACAAAAATTGCAAACACACGAGTATTTATTTATGTCAATAGATATAGGTGCTTACAACTTTCATCTCTTAGAAACATTAGCTATGCTTATGACTACAACTATCATAAATTTTATGACATTTCTATCTTGATGTTACTCTCTTAATGTTAAACAATGAAAATGTTTAATATTTAAAATTTATTTACTACTATAAATATATATATTATTTAATTTAATTTAAATGATATAAAAATAATCCTATGTGTATCCAAGATACTTCTAAGTATTCTTTCATTTAATATTTTTTCGAAATATTTTTTTCTCAATTTATTAATTACTTTACGTTACGGAATATTAATAATAAGCATCAGTTTTATTTTTGAGCTATATTAGTTTTTTTAAAAATTCCTTTTTGAGAATGAAGTTTTACAAACGTATGTATGGGCAACTAGAGCTATTAGCTCATCACTTAATTTTTGCAATTACATATTTTTGGTGCACGTTTTCTCCAAATACCTCGTAGTTTTATAGATTTGTAAGAAAATGTTTTCCTGCACTTCTGTCACTTCTATTCTAGTTAAAAGCTTTGAAATTAGGAAAAGTTCACAAGCATACATGTCTTTTCTTCTGCAGGAGAAACGTTTTAAGAATCACAAATATTTATATTTTGAAAGACTTAGAACCGTGCTCCAAATTCCTTTTTTATATCTAACATAAAGTGCTGCAATGACTATTTCAGAATTAATTTTAAATTCAGAATTGTTGAAAAATAAAACATCCTCCAATTACAATGTTTTTTCAATGATATCCAGTTTATGTCGGTAAGAAGAAACTCCGTTGCAATATTTAATTTACCATTCTCTTGTAGCATGGTATTGAGTTCATTTACATGTTTAAATATACTTTTGTAGAAAGATATCTCTAAATTATTGTAATTGTTTGATAGGAGCTTCAAATGGTTTCAGCCTTATGTATGTCCAAGTTTCCTATAAAAGAGGTTATCTTCTTATTTTTTCAAAATGTTCATTTCCTTAACCTTATCGAATGAATATTATTGTATTGCAGTAAGGTAGAGTGCTCCGAATCAAGCTCAGACAGAAGAAACTGAGAATTATCTATGCTGAAGAATAGAACGAGACTTCATAAAATTAATCAACTTGGTGAATTTGCCTATTACCTCTTTCAGATTTACATTATATTTTCCACAAAGAAATGCCAGGTGATTTATGCCTTTATAAGATAGTAACCCACCATTCTTATCCTTGATTCCCTTTACCAGCAACCTTTCTTTAACAATCATCACTAGGGCCATGTTAGTCCAAAGAGACATCTTTTATCATAACTAATGTCTGATTTTCTCACGAAATTATCAAAGTTCTTCAATAAATCTTCTTTGCTAGTCTAATTTAAAGCGGCTATATCGTTAGTGATTCTCCCCGAAATAATTTAATTTCCAATATTTAAAACTCGCAAGAAATTAGACATTAGTTCTTCAGCAACAATGTCACAAGATCCACTAAATGTTATGTAGTGATAAGGCACTTTTTTCAGAAGTTTGTTACTTTTACCGTCAGGAACCAAAATTTCAGCAGTTATTCACCATTCAGCAACCAATATTTTTTCTTGCTAATAATGAAATACTTTGGTGTGTGACATCATTTTTTTCTCTTTAAAAAGTGCTTCCGTTACTTCCAACATGCATTGTTATTTTTTTAATTCAAAATCTGAAAATGGCTTCTGGTATTTATTAAATACCCAAACCATACGCAATATTTATTATAAAGATTTTTTTGCTATTTCATAGAGCAAATTGCTAATGGCGCTTTTTTGCAAGAAACTAGATATGCTTGGATTTTTTTTATTAGTTATTCAACCCAGAAAATTTTAATAGAACTGCTGAGGAATTGTTTCGAAGTATTGCTTTAATTTGATATTTTTAACAAAAGAGATAACTTCGTTGTATATTAAACAAACTTTAAAAATTCCAGGCTTATCAGGAAGCTTGAAAGAATGCTGTTCAGTCTTTTCTATCGAAAATTTCCGACTTATACAATTCTCTTCTGCTCTTTTTAGGATTCATATTGCTGCAAAAACAATTTTAAGAATCTTAATAATAATTTTCTATTTGAGATTGCAACAATTGCTTACGAAGAGTCTATAAAATTTAATCGAGAATGCTTAACTTAGATACATTATTTATAAAAAAAGTACTCCCACCCGACACCCAGTCCGTGTAGATGTACCTAAAAAAACGCTTCTGTGTTAAAATATATGCTGGTAATCAGTAAATAAGCCGCACCACAGAGAAAGCTTTCCTATGTAAAACGTCACCCACTATACTTGACCGTGTTTCATAAAATGTTCTTGACAAGTTTCATAAAATTATTTATTTATTAAATAAAATAAAAATAGTGGAAATCAAATGAGTTGTTTTTTTACAGAAAAATATTTTTTAAATAATGTGATTAATTTATAGTTTCAAAACATTTTTGGAAATTTAACTTTTGACTGAAAGTTAATATAGACATAAACTTTCAATATAATTTTTTATTAGAAACAGAATCTCTTATAGAACTCTATAAGAATCTATAAGTTACATTTATTTTATTCTTGAAAAAAGAAAAAAAATTTAATATCTTAATGTAAAAAATAATTTTTTTTATAATTTTCTTTCAACTCTTCATTTTTTTATCTTTTATATAAAGCATATATTCAGGAATTTTTCTGGAGAAATTTAGAGGAGTATAACAAAGTAAGGATTCTCTGACACAGGGGTATAGGGTACTGTTGAGTAATCCACTAGAGATTACGAGCCTTTGACCTAAATGTAAGATATAATTCCTAATTGAACTAAAAGCATTGATTTACTAAATGGTAGGTGAAATTTGTGATAATGATGAACATGCCATAGAGATCGTTCTTGATATTAAAACCTATTTGTGACATACTTTATTATTATTTGACTCTTTATTTCTTAATGTTATGACATAGTGGAGGCCATATGAAGGAAAAATGAATTCTCTTTATCTCTCGACTTACATTTATTTATTATAGTGAGTGCTCCTTTTTGAATTCTATTACGAAAGATAAAGTAATTATTATTTTTTTTGCAATGTTGCCTTCATGTTTTATAGAATTGAATTAGCGTTGATCAAAATTATACAAACATATTTCAATTAGTGCCGCGATTTAGCATTCAGTTAGTGTTTTATGGATATTTTCGATGGCATTCAATAGATGAATTAGATCTATAAATAACATTCTACGGATATTTTTTCATAAATTTCAGGTATTTGAAAAATTCTTTCAAGGTTTGAAAGCATATTTTTTCATCATTTACAGTATAACATTCAAAAGTTCTAAACTAAATATGAAAATTAAATGTGCATTTGGTCGTAGTGAATATTAGACTCTTATCAGAAGTCATTTGTTGCATTACATAAACATCTATTAAAGCGTAACATAAGCTACATTTAAATTAAGCAAAATATGAGGACTAGGATAGCATGTCCTCTTATAATGATAATAAGTGAGAAAATATAAAGTGTGCGGTTCACATCTCAACTGAGGGAATGCTCTCAGTTGAGATCTAATCTGATAACCCCTACCTGTAAAGTTGGTTGGATGCCTGTAAAATTGTAAAATGCATGTAAAATTGGTGATTGGTTAGACACATTTTTATAACTTTTATATTATTGGGAATATATTTTAATAGATAACTTTTTATTTTCTTTTAGTTTCCTTTTCGAATATTAATTTTGCTTAGAGAAAATGTGAAAAGTCACCACAGATTATCACCCAGAGAAGGAATCGAACAACACTGAATGCATCTTGTGAAAAACGAGATCAAAATGTGTGTATAAATAAATTTACTATAAAATGCAAAAACATAATTAAAGGAAATATTTTCGTCATGCAATAAAATATTATTTGAGGACTAAGTAATATGAATAATATATCGAATTACTGAATACTTACATAAATATATTATATCAAAATTAGTATATAATTAATCACTGTACAATAAAATAATGTGTTATTGATAAATACCCTTAAAATATGTAAGTTTATCTGGAAAATGTACTCTTCTACTACTTTTAGTTATGATAGGTTGCTTGACATTCTTGTTTACTGCATTATTCCCCTTTGAATCACTGACAACTTGTTCCTAATCCTTTAAAAGGCCTGTCGGTTTTACTCGATCAGTGACAACTGGCTTAACGACCTTTTAGCTGGATGGTGATTGTCATCATACATTATTAGAGCACTTTGTATGGCCCGGAGTATGGCTGGCTTAAAGTAGATGATTAGTGTGTAAGAGAACATGAAGAAAACATGAAATCATAATAATCGAGCAACAGTGGTTTTTTTGTGCACGACGTATAAATTATCTATCTTGCTTAAAATTGTGATTCTTAAAATATATTAAGAATTAAAACTTTCATTTTCAAAATATTCTAATTTTAGTTCCTTAAAAGTGCTGTACAAAATTGCTGAAGCAATTTATAGTTAATCTTAAATTTATAAATATGTTTGTTTATCATTAAATTTCTATTACTTATGACAATCTAATTAAAATTTCAATTAATGATGCGACTACAAGAAAATAAAATTAATGAATAAAGAGAGATACACTCTTGTTTAAAAATACTTATTAATTGGATGGCCTTTAGAGATTTAAATTTTAATGGTTTCCAAACTATATTATTTTCGTTTAACAACTCGTTTAATCAGAAAATGACTTACTTATTTTCCATGCACTTCAGGTATGCTTTCAGTTATTAAAGAATATAAATAATAGTATTCAGTTGAATGCTTTTATAGTCAGGAACAATATGAAAAATATCCTATAGTTACTTACACCGTTTTTGCTTATTTTAATATATCTTTTGAATATTTTATTCTTGTAAACTTTTAAGTACTTATATAATTTCAAACATACAACCAATAAACAAACTCAAGTAAATATTTTTGCCAACATACAAAAGTATTCGCTTTTCTTTTCATATTTCTTGCATATTCTTTCTCGCATATCTTTTCATTTTTCTTTCTCATAAAATGTGAGATCTAAAATCATCATATTGTAAGAAAGATCTTAAGTATTTACAAAATTTGCAATCTTTTCAATTAACAAAATTTTTTATTAAAATCTTTACACAAAAGTGAATATAATCACATGATTTCATTTCAAATAAGAATTTTTACAGAATGCTTTTCTCAAACTTTTAGAAGTATAAAAAGTTATGAAAGGTCATGTGCCAATTCAGTTGAAAAAGATACATATGTATATAAAGAGAAAGGGAAATACAAAGTATTACCAATCGAAATAGTTGAAATAACTATTAATTTCCTTAAATTTAATTGCTATAAATTCAATGTGATGTGTTGTTTATGTTTTGTTGAAATACAATTCTTTTTAAATGAATATTAACAAGGTAAATAAAATCCTACAAAATGGAAAGTGCAATTTATTCTTTGTGATTTAAGCCTTAAAATCGGAGGCCTAGATTATTTTTATAAAAACGTACATTTATAATGGGTTTTTTTTTAATTCTGTGTTACATATATGAGAAGTGAAACAAACAATTTAGAATTCATGTATATACATAGATGGATGTGCATTCCCAATATTTTGTTTCATTTTTAAATGTAAAAAATATTCTCCGAATTTACTAGCTAATCAAGTCTGTGCGAGATTAAAATTTTGTTCAAGTATTATTCAGTGAATTTTTTTTTAAAAAGTTTTATTCTTATTAAGAAAAAAGAGTTTTATTTATTCTTATTAAAAAAAGTTTTATTATTATTAAGGAATTCTAAACATATATTTGTTTATGGTTTGCGTGAACATGCAGTTGAAAAATAAGTTTCATTTTATGAGTTAAAGAATTTTTGTAACGCAACGATATAAAATTAAAATTAAATAATTTTTTAACTATTGATATTCTAGGTTGACAAATAATAATATAAATGAGTCAGGACTGTATTTTTTTTGTTTGCAAAATTCTTATTAAGTGATATCTATTCTTAAAAATGTAATAAAAGAATATTGTATTGTGTGTTAAAGTTTAATGTCATATTGAATGGAAACAATTATTGATAGCTAGTTGTGTACTTAAATGTTACTTAAATTTTGAAAAATGTATAATAAAAAATATAATGTTATAAAATTCAAAAAAGATATTCTAGAGAAAAATCAATATTTTGCATCAGTGTTTAATAATGTATTTAGCAATATCTGTAGGTATGATTCTATAGTACTTGCAAAGGGTGTGTAATTTCTACTTTTTTGGGGGGAAATGTGCATAAATTCATTCTTTATTTCAATTTTACTTCAACCTTTCACACTTACATAGCAATTCGATTTAGTGTGATTTACTAAAATCTTATGATAGATTTTCTTCTAATAGATAATTTATTTTTATATTACAATTTAACCATTACTTATTGATAATCTGAAGATGTTGCAATTATTTTATCATTGTTTGTTTAAACACTTAGCATGCAGAATTACTACATTCTTTTTTTTTAATATAAATCTAAAAGACATTTTGAAAGATAGTTGAAGTAAAAACTTGTTAGATTTACAAAAGCATACATTCTCAATTTCATACTCTAAGAAAAGTAATAAGTTTATTAAACTCTCTCTTATTCTACTGTAGATAGTGATCATCCAAATTAAAGTAATAGATGCGTGTAAAATATGTAAATATTAAAATTGTGAATGATATTTTTAGATAAATCTTTTTCTAATAATGATGAGTGTGACCATTATTTCAAATTGTAGAAATATCATAAAATCAGCCGGGTTCTATGAAATATCATCAATAATTCTGCTTAAATTTTTAATTTACCATTCTATTATGCTAGGAACATTTGTGTTATAACTCTTGAATATATTAACTATTAATATTTTAAGGAATCACATTGTCATAATAATCATGAATATTGATAATTAGTACCTCAAGGGCTCACCGTGGCCTACCAGTACGACTGTTCTATTCGAAGTGGAATGTCAGATTCGATTCAAGGCTGCTGATCAAAGGGAGATTTTTTACCTTCTGCAGATGTAGCTTTTTTTCCTGCTTCTTACACAGCTATTGGGGTGGGTGCTTGAAGGCATTCCAGATACTTTAATTTGCAAACTATGAATGTCATTCACTATTTTAAAAAAGTTCTCCTAGTAGACTGAATTTAGAAGTTTCACAAAAGGTTTAGCTGTTGGGTTGTCTATATTGTATTACCAAACTAGTGCTTCAAATTTTAATTTCCGACTATTGATGTTCCAAGTAAAATCTTTGGAAGATATGTATGGGATACTGTAGACCATGGTAACTACTTAAATGCATAAAAAGTGGTCATTGTTGCAAGAAGCTTTAGTAGTCATGTTAATATTTTGCACCAACCTAATTTTTAAGGAACCTTGAAAATAATTCCTAAAAGTCCTATATAAAAATAATATATTCTATAAATAATAAATTCCTAAAAGATAATATAAACTTGTAATTCCTAAAAGTAAAGGAATAAAAATAAATCTAGGTCATAAAGAAAAGTTAAACTAAAATTGTTTTATTAATGAATGGTTCTTGTTTATAGAAACCTGTTTTTAGCTAAGAGATATAGAAATGAAAACAAATCACTTGTCTGCAAATGGATGTATTCGTGTTTCAAGCGTACAAAACTTTAAACCTACCACGAAGAAACAAAATCTTTCCACTGGAATAAACAATTCCGGCAAACAAGTGAACACTTGCCTTCCAATGACGGCAAATGAAAATAAAATAAGATACTTTTCATGGTAAAAGAAAACAACTTAAACCCGAAAAACAGATAAACAAGAAACATGTGGTAAACTAAAAGACATTCACCTTTAAGGAGATCCGTCCTTGCTTTAGAACACCGAGAAAATAAGGGGAGGTTTTTTGGAAAGAAAAATAAAACGCACCATCAAGCAGTTTGAATAAAAGATTTATGCAACATCAAAAAAACTTTTAATACCAGAGCAAAATTCATTGGGCTATTAAGCATAAAATAGAACATGCATTCATTTCATTGGAAATTGTATTAAAAATATTAGCATTCTATTTGGAAGTAAAGCCGCTCCAAACCATGAACAATGTTCCTGACATAAGTAACAAAAAAGTATTTATGTCGTTACAAATACAGAATGAAACGATTGCGTTCTAGAATAAATAATTTATTATAAAATGCTTGAGAAAGATTGGAAAACATTAAGTCCAGATGTTTCAAAATAAAAAAATTACACATGAATATTTTAAGAATAATAATATATAATTTAAAACATTTTAAACTCCAATAAAGTAATTAAGATATGCACAGATACATTGCTCGGTTAAACATTTGTATGAAAAGTTACATTTTTGAAGAAAAACAAAATTAATTTTAAAGGACATTGAACACTGATAAAATAATGATAGTGAAAAATAGCTAATTTGATATAAAAATATTTAAAGAATGATAATATAACATGACATCTCTTTCTTGAAGTAGAAGAGAAAAAAATGTGTTTATTTTTGTGAAAAAAATATAAATAAAATGAGAATATGATTTTAACACGAATATAACTTTTATCTTATTTAAAATATCCTGAAATCTAATTACATATTTCATTATGTAAAATCTGAATTTTTTTAATCGTTAATTTCTTATTCTCAAAATACTTATTCTTATATTTAAGTTAATCACATGAAATAAGAATATAAATCCGTAAAAATTTCTTAAATCTTTTGATATTTATAGGATGTTTTTCTTTGTTTTTGTAATTAACAGTTCACTTCATATTATCAAAATAGTAAGTCTTTAAGAAGTTACTAGGAATAATTTGTACAAATGCACCACCGGATGCATTATTATCTCCAGTAATTAAATTTTTGGTAAGGATTATCGAACTATTTTGTTACTTGTTAATATGAGTTAGAAATGAATCAGGAAAGGTGTTTGATTATGGGAACATTGCATTCATAATTATTTTGCTTATGTATATAATTTATAAGAATGACGAATTCATATTGTCAGTAAAAGCATCTTTAATTACGTATTAATATACGGTATATTAAAAGCTTGAACTCTATCATATTCTTTAGTTGAAATAATGTGGAAACGTATATGAAGCAAAAAAGTGTAATTTGAAAGAAAAAAAACTGCAATTTATTTTATTTTTTCAAATTTGTTTCAATATATAGATATACACAGTACTCTAATGTGATTGTGCTATGCACAATATTCTAATTCATCTACTGCATTAAAAATTAAAAATGTTTAGGGTAATTTCAAAACATGCTATGTACACTTATATCAAGAAGATATACAAATAATTGGTATTGTACACTGTGAAATACAAGCAGAATGTATTAATGTATTCCAAATACCTTGTAGTTTAGAGAAAGACGCGTGCAAGAATACTCTGAGCAATTTGAATATTTCATAAAGGCTGTATAGTAATAGTGAAACATGTATATTATTACTGAAATTCAAGTGAGTGATTATAGTTAAGATTAAGGAAACCACAAGTACTCATCTTGCAGAGAAGTTCACCATATAGATAGTTCTCCTTGTAATCCTTTTAGTCAATTTTTTTGGATTAATTACATATTGGATTATCTAAAAAGATGAAGCAATCTGATCAGTTGGATTAAAAGTGCTTACATAGCTTAACAGTTATTCTAGATGCTATGGGAACCATTAAGCAGTATACATCACTCAGTGCCTAATTACACCACATTGTATTGACATGTTACAATTGAGTAATAAAGCTGGAAGGAGTGGTGAACTTCGAAATATATATTCCAAGTAATCAACAATTGAAATTATTGGGCCCCACATTTGGAATATTATGAATTTAGTTGAATCCCCCCACACACACATTCAAGTCTCGTTTAAAGATATTTGTTTTGATTTCTAATTTAAATATCATACACTATGGATAATTTAATCAGCAAACATTTATGAAAATCTTCAGCTATTTATAATTTTCTTCAGTAAATTATGGCTCCATTTTTTTATCGGTTGACAAATATACCATTTGTATCTATAGATTTCATTTCATATTGCAAATCAGCATCGTATTATCGCAGCATCGCTTTAGTGAATACCTTGTATCGATGACACTCTCATATTCTTACATATTGTACAAATGTATTTAATTTTTATTGTCTAATTTTGTAGAAACTTATGTTATCACTTCCCTTGATTATTTTAATTTAATTGAATTACTTGATTGTTCTTTTTATTGAAACTCGTAATATCATTTAGCAATTTGCATGTGCTTATAATAATTATGTTGAAGTCAATGTTCCGTGTCACTTGAAAGAATTGTTGAAAAATATATGCAAACATTTTTTGTGTATTTATATAGCATATTTGATGCGAGTGGTATATGTAACAGGTCTGAATAAAACTGCGTTCTTATAAGAAATAGATTAATAATTTTTTTTCTGGAAAATTTGAACACATTTAAAAATACCGTGTTTTAAATTTTTTATAAAAATGTGTGTTACGTTTTTACTTCAGTTCTTCAATATATCCAGAAGTTTCAATTTATTTTACTTAAGAGAAACTAATTAACACAGATTTAAATTCTTAAAAAGGAAGAAGGATATCTTTAAATGCCAAAAACATACAAGTAAGCCTATTTAAGTAGTTGTGACAGGATCTCCTCTGAGCTATGCAATAATTCACATAAAATTTGTTGCTTACATCTTTTGATAATAACAAAGTTAGTTAAATTTGTATAAAATATAAAAGGAATTGTAAAGATACGTAACTAGAAGAATATTTCAGTTAAATAGATCAAAAAACAAAATGTGTCCTATGCAAAGACAGAAAAAAATTGCAAAAAATATATAGAAACGGAGCTTTTTGTTAGACAGAATATTTCAGATATTTCTTAAGAATATGACTAAAATCAGTCAAAAATCATTTTCACATCAAGCATCAATTTTTCAAGTTTCGCTGAACTAAAATTAAAAGTCATTCAGTAAATTCTAAAATAAGGAAATTTCACATTTCATTTAGAGATTCATTTTATATAACCAAAAACAGATTTAAAAATTGACTGCTGAAATCAAAAATAAAATGATGTTCATACTAATAAAAATATGTTCATGAAGAAAGAGTTCACTTGAATGAGAATTAAGTTAGGTTCAAGAATGAGAAATAAGTTTACAACATCAATTATCACTGAAAAATGTTGAAGGAAAAGCAATTTATTGTAATGTATAATTTCTCCCAATCGTTTTGGGAGCTTAAGCCAGATTAAATATGAAAGAACTAAAGGAATATACAAGCATATAAGTTGCAAAAAACTAATAATACAATCTAAGCCGTTGAATTTACAGTGATGTTTCATACTTTAAAAGACAATAGTTGTATTATTTATATGAAAGTCTGCGAAACAGTTTTTGATAGCAAAACTGCTTACTCTATTTTCACTAAACCTTATAATGATTTTATGTGAGTGAATCTCTTTGAAAAAACGTAAAACTTGACATTAATTTAAAATTATTCCATTGAAATAAGTCTATATCAAATGTAAATGGGAAAAAGAAGGAAGTTTTCATTATAGAAATATAATGTAAATTACTAAAATAAGTACATCTTCCATGTGTACTTTTCAGTACATTTAGAATGCCAACAAACAGTAATATGTAGATTTATTTTTCAAAATATATCTACTAGTGTTTATTTATCAAAAATTATGTAATAGGATACTGAAATATTCTTTTTCTGTAATAAATGGATAAATTATATTGTGATGAAAACCTGACCTTCTATGATCTTTCAAAAATGATTTATAAATTAAAAAACGGTTTGGTCAAAAATAGAAATTATATTCATTATTTAATCATTGTTACTAATCACCTGAAATGCAAAATGCATGATTTTTGTAACAAACATATGTTTTTATGAATGATTTGTTTTTCCTTAGTTTTTTTTATTACTTCAAATATGAAACTTTATTTAGTTCAATGTTTTCCTTGAAATGTAAATGAACAATAAAAAGGGCAATGATATCAGAAATTCTATTATTGATTTATTTAATCTAGTACTAAATCAGGTAAGATCAACATATCTCAAAGAAATATCAGTTGAAACTATTCCTAAAGTATAAATGATTGTAAAACCCAGAAAAGTAAAAAAAATAAAGTCCGAAAATGTATAACTGAAATATTGTCATGTGACAGTTAAAATTACCATATGACCACCTATTCAAGATTTTTGTTTTACATGATTAAAATATTTAAAAGTAAATATTTTGGAAGCTGTGTTGATAGAGTAGAGATTTTTTTAAATTTAAAGTTACATTAATTAGGATTCAGAAATTGCGAATATCTTAATAAAGTTAGAGTAAACTTTTATAAATCACACGCAAAATTTTAAAATAAAAATTGAAAAACACTAAAAAATTTATAAAATGCAAAGAAAATAATACAGAGTATAAAGAAATCACCAAGCAAAAATCTTATCTCATTGATATGTATATAAATTGAAATTTGGATATATGTTCATAGTGAAAAAAAGAAACGAAACTTCTGTTTTGTGCCTGAAGCTATTTATTTTTAATTTGTTCTCAGAATATCATCATCAAATAATCTTTTCTATTATTATGTTATACATTAGAGCTTTGAAATCCGAAATAAGAATACATATAAATTTACAGTTACAGCACAAAAATTTGTGCTTCTAAATAATGCTAGAAGCAATACAAAGCATATCTTGGATCTATTTTAAGAATTTTTCGTTCAAATAATCTTTTTTCGTCTGTATCGCAGCTTCCTCATATACGCTAGAATCTTTGGTTCTAAGTAAATCTATAGATTTCTATTCAGAAACCTTCGAGTAGTATTCCTTGCTTCTAGATGTGGATCGATAATTCTTTAGAGAAACAGATCTTCTGAAGAGTTGGTAGTTTTATAGTTGGAAAATATTCGGATAATATATATATATATATATATATATATATATATATATATATATATATATATATATATATATATATATATATATACATTATATAGATTATTTTTTCCTTTTTTAAAAGATTTCGAAAACACGTCTGAGAATTCTATAACATGAATTAACTTAAAACATTGCTTTAAAAATAATAAATACTTTAAGAAAAATGTTAAATAATTTAAAAATATGTTCATTATTATATTTGTGATTGAATAAAATGAAGAATAAAAGCATTATTAGATAGTGATAGTTTGAAATGTGTATAATATAGAATCATTTCTCTTTTAAAATATTGAATTTTATAACGATTAGTAAGTAATTACTTATAATCATATAAAATTTTAGAAAAATTTAATTAAATAAATTTTAGCTAGGATTTTATTAAGTTAAGTTAAACGCTACTTTACCTATTGAATTTATGTAAAGTGGAACTCATTTATCCTTTTTAAATATCATTATTTGTTTCTTATATTCTGAAAGAAATAAACTGCTTAATGTAATTATAATGAAATTTTATAACAAACATATTATGATGATGTAGAAGTAACGTGTGATGAGAATTCAGTAATGTAAGCAATTTGAAGTCCTTTATTATTCTTTGATTTCAAATGTATAGGAAGACGGTTAAAAAATATCATTATACATAAAATTCAAGGAAACATTATATTTATTATCCATATCAAAATTTTCAAGGGTCTTGAATTTCAGATGCAAGGAGTTGTTATAATCGATTTCTGAGCATAAAACTTATTTAATAATTTATAGGTAAAATGTAAATGGAATAAATAAATGAAACATATAATATTTTTAAAAAACATAACTAGCAAAACTTATCTAATTATTAAAAATTGTGAAATAATAAAAGTTGTTTATTGACATATTGTTTTCAAAGTTTAAGCCTTTAATGTTAAATTTTGATTTTATCATAAGGTTCTCAATGAATTTGTAAAATGTTTAACAAATGAGTGCCTCACGAATTTTTGATAAAACTTAAGAAAAATTATGTGTTCTTAATTTTAGAGCAACACGTTGAGCAATTGGAGAAGGACATAAACTTAAAAGAACGCTTGAAATTTTTTTTTAAAAACATAATGGACAACAGTGCTATACGGATTGATGATTTTCTGAAATTCCAATTTGATGACATCTCTTCAAAACGGAAAAGTCAAGGTTCCTTTCCTGGTTAAGGAGTATCAATTTATAATTCAATTTTAGCATTAAAACTAAACCCATTCAAAATGATTAAATCCAAAGGGTAGCTACAAATATCAAGTTACGTGAGTTTTAAGAAATAATCAGGATGAATCACTGCTACTGATTTCGTTTCATATGAAAATTTAAGTAAAAACATGTTTTTATGATAAAATTATTTCCTGTTTGATTTCCTCAAGAACTAACTCTAACATATTAAAGTTTCCTGTTGTTTCTACTCTGACCAGACTGGTTTTAAATTCTATAAGCAGTTATGAGCAGTTAAGAAGTATGGAGCTTCTTCCGGTTGTTTTGAAAAATGTGACTTGAAATATATTTTTAGGATTTTATTCAACTTTTACCAACAGCCAAGTTTGCTGCATTACAGCGTACTTAAACTTTAGAAAAATAAATCTTAAAAATATTTTCTTCTCACTGATAGATCTAAAAATTCCATTAAATTAATTATGGTAATTTTGAATTGGTCAAGATAACAAATTCGTTTCTTTAAATATTTTTGAACTAATGAAATAAGCTCTTACTTCTTTTTGTGCTTTGAAGTAATATTACGTTTGAAATAAATGATTACATTTCATAAAACAAGGAAAATATATAAGCCTTTTCTTTTAATTGAAATTTTGTTTTTTTATTAACAAAAAAAATTTAACTTAGTTAAAAATATGTGATAGATATCATATTCAAAAAATCTTATATTTTTTATATAGTCTTAGCATAGTTAATTGTAACATTTAATTATTCTTTAGGAAGAGAATGCAATGGAATTTAGAAGAGGTATAGTATACTCAAGCAAAGTCCCCTGTACCTAACCCAAGAAGGGTTCTACCAGTTTAGATGGGACTTGCTGGAAAGAAGAAAAGAAAGTGACACCGCCTGGGGCCCCGCCGCTGCAACGGAGCCAAGCTCCAAAACGCAACAACTTCACACGCTAGTGGAGGGTACCCGTCAGTTGCCTCTAGCTGTCCCCATTGGACTAGTTTATTGTGTGAGCAAAATAAAAAATAACATTACTAGACAGCACAAGTACAAGATGAGTAATTGTGGTCGAGTTTATACTATTGATAAGATCAAGTTGGAACAAGGCAAAATTTACAGACAGTCATTAAAACAAAACAAACGGAACAATGTAAAGGTACGTGACAGAGCATGGGTGCAAACAAATGGGAATAGCAAGGAGGGACATTAGACAATATTTACAGAAATTCAACAAAAGGATTACAAAAATATTTAAAATAGCTTAAGTACAAAGAAGCAAGGGTTTTAGGGAATCATCTACTGGGAGAATCTAGTAAATGACATCAATACAAAATTTACAAATTCTGCTAGATTGTTGTTAATAGGTACTTTAGCTTTTGGCACTAGAGAAGGGTCAGGTATCAAAGCATCACTAACATTGGAGAAGATAGGTATCAATTGTTGTCTAAATAGAAACTAAATTAATTAATAATGCTCCTTAGAACATTAGGAAGTGGAAGTATCTAGAAATTAGAGCAGCGTTATAGGACATGACATGTAGATGGCTTAGGTTGTACAGTATTAAAACTATTTAAGCGCAGTTCATGATAATTATTGCAATGCATACGATTTGGAAAATGAAACAAATTGAATTAAAACAGGAAATTTTAGAGTAGGCTGACCCTAATTCACTTAATAATTGGTGTAACTTAGTTAAGTAGTTTATGGAGAGAAAAGAGATTAGTGAATAGCATAGTAGCTACAGATTCTGGGAGCAGTTGCACATCTATGGTTTCGGATCTATTTAGTCCTCCTCTTCAACTTCATTGTAGCTTGGAATGTACAAGTCTCTGGGGTCTATAAGGAAGTTTACTAGTGCTATTAGCTTGGACCTAGCATAGCTGTTAGTTACCAGATTTTTTGTCCATTCCTTGATTAGATGGGTACTCGGCTTAGTGAAGTGCCATGAGCTGGTTATCGGACATGTGGTTGTATAATGTGTTGGGGTACCCACATCTCCACAGGCACAGTAATCACTCGGGAGAATGCCTATTCTGAATAAGTAGGATGGAAAGGGCCCATGCCCGGTGACAAATAAGGTTACCTGTCTAGGCCAGCATTGATGCATTTGTTTGACCTTAGGCAAAACTTCGTAAACTGGTCTTCCTGTTGTTTCCTGGTCTCAACTGGTCTGCCATGTTTCATAAGCATCCTCTGTAATGATTCTTCTATAATATGAGTGCGGAGTTGGTAGTGACACGTACGGGCCCTCAAAAGAGGTAGCTTCTTTGGCCAAGCTGCCTGCAATTTCGTTGCCCTCAAGACCCACATGGGTCTTGATCCAGGACAGCTTTATAGTGTTGGTTGAATTAAGGTTGTTCTGAATTGATATTGCAAGTGGGCTGGTGGTGGAAGGGTTGCCGATTGCCATGATCCCTGATTGGCTGTCAGACCAGATGGTACATGCTTGGCTCCACTGGATTGCCCTGTTTACCGCTTGCTGTACCCCATATAGCTCCGCTTGGAAGACCGTGTTGTTGTTACAAATGGGAAATTTCTATGTGATCTTGATAATTCCATTGTGGATTACTACAAATGCAGCTCACACTCTGTCTTCCATTTTGGAGCCATCTGTAAAGATGTGGTACGTTCCATCATTGAGATTTGGGTGGTCTTCCATATTTAACTTGCTCTTGGTGTCAACGTTATATTTTCCAGGATGGATGGACATTTTGGCTATTTTGTCCTCGATATTATGGTCTCCACTGGAGTCGAACAAATTCTTTAGCTGGGCCTCCTTGCCAATTTGCACATGCAGGGGCAGGATGCCTGTCATGACTTGGAGTGCCGAGGTAGCTGTTGTTCTGAAAGCTCCAGTAATATTTAATAGAAATTGCCTTTGGATTTTATCCAAGAGTAACTGATTCTTGACTCGAAGATCACGGCCCCAAACAAGGGACCCATGAGCAATAATCCTCTCACGGCAATAGTCTTGTAGAGTATGATCCTCTGCTTTTGTGAGAAGCCCCAACTAGTGCCTGCCAGCTTGAGCAGTTGCTGGTAAATTCTGGAGGCTTTTGCTTCCTGGGATTTAATGTGTTTTGACCAGTTGAGCTTCTCATCTATGATGACACCTAAGAGTTTGATAGCTTGTGACCTCTTGTGTGATCTTCAGATTGTTAAAATATATCTGAGGACCACACTGTAGTTTGGTGAGTAATAGATTTGTGGATTTATCCACTGAAATTCTCAGCTGGATTTACTTATATCTTTACACTGCCATGTTTTTGTGTCACAATATATGTTTGTTTATTACACAACGATCACATTTTGCATATGCGGTATAATTCATTCGTGGTGAATATTTAATATTGACTCTGAGTCAATGAAAATGTTCAAACTACAGAGCCCCTGAACTGTTAAATTGAAAGTTTGAGTGCTAAACTATTGAACTGCAGCTTGGCTCAAAACGAAAATCTATTTGATATCGTTTAATTACAGTTAAATATTATAATGGCTTTTTATACCCCCAATGCTTCTTAATATATCATTACTTATGTTTGCCCTTTTCCTTGATAGAGAAATCGTATTTACGTGCTACAAGCCAGAAATTTTTAAAAACTCCCAAAGACCCATTTGACGGAAGAGCATACAAAAAACATATTCTTTTTCCGTAATTCAATTACAGTTGGAATCAAGCTTGGCATTTTTTATTTTTAAAAGCAATGTTCTACTTCTTGAAAACAGTATTTTTATATTCACAATAAAATATTTCAAATTAAACTTACATATATTTTTAAAGATATTTCGATTTTCTATCCAATTATGATCAAATTTAATTTTCAGTAAAATTTCTCTTTTTTTAAATTTTATTTACTTGTCCTATGTTTTTACATCTTTGGATGATATGACACTATTTGCTTCGAGATGAAACGTATGTACTTTTTATAATACATTACGTTAGAAAAACTCTTTCGTTTTTAATTTTTATACCAGTGTATTACAAATCAAAATCATATATACAAAAATATAATAACATTTTTTTAAAACATATTCTTTGACGACTTTCCTGAAAAATTTTATATTTCAGAGAATGTAAAAATAATGTGTATCCGTTGAAAATACAAGAAATATCTGTACAAATATTTAAAACAAAAATCATCTATGTATATATCCAGTTTATAGACATTTGAATTCATGAGAGCGGGAGTAGTTTTGGAAATCTTTTCAGCATTTTATATTTACTGAATGCCTACTGCTTTAAAACGAAAATAAAATAGATTGAATCATTTTCACAAAACGAAAGAGATAGATATTTTCTTATTAAAATTGCTACAATATTTTATAAATGAAAATTTGCAAAATGAGATATTATCCTGTCACGAAGCTCACAGTTAAAGTGAATTTAAGATTCACTCTTTGAATTTATCTGTTTTAAAATCGACAAGGAATATTTTCTTTAGGGGTAAATATAATTTTTAAATTAGCGGAAACGAATTTTTCAATACTTCATTAATCTGAATGTTATTTTGTAGACTATGTATTTTCAAGATTAAATTGTATCTCATTAAAAGTAATGCATATCACTAAAGAAATATTTTGCGAAAGCTGACTGTTTTTTTTATTTTTTTATAAATATTTTTTTAAAAATTATTCTTAGTAATTGTAAAAATATAGTAGTAATTATTTATCTAATGTGTAGTGAATTTTTAATTCATATTACCTTTTGCATTCATATAATGATGATTCAATTTTGATTTTCGGTATATTAAATATAATATCCTTTAGTAGAATTGCATATAAGATAATAGTCTCTCCTGAGAGAAGTTATAGCTTCAATAAAATTACTAAAAATTTCAATTACTAAACTTTATGAAACTTTGATGTATTTATAATTAAAATAAAATATAAAAACATTCCTATATGTAAATGTTACATACACAATTAATAATTGAAAATAATAGTAAGCTAAATTTAAAAAGTGTAATGTTAGTTTCCTATAGTTTAATATTTTATTATTAAAGTCCACTTATATATTTAAACATATTGCTTCATCTTAAAATATTAAGAATCATTAGAGGATTAATTATAGACCAAGACCACTTACACACACACACACACACACACACACACACACACACACACACACACACACACACACACACACACACACACACACACACACACACACACACATATACATATATATATATATAATGAATGAACATGTACGAAATGAGCTACTAGTAAGGAGATTTTTTATTGTTGTACATTTACAATACATTTATATTGAGCTTATTGCCTATGACTACCCAGGATAAGATTGGTGACATTGACTTGTAATTTTGAACTATGTCTATATTTCGGGACTGAAACCTGAATTGAATTTTTTATTTCACACCATATTTGTAATTATAGATTGGTTTTATTCAGAACCCTATCAGTAAAAAGCTGTTACATATTTGTGACGGACCATTGTTGACTTTTACATGAATAAGCAATAGCTGAATAAAGGTTTTAATTCTTAGTTATTAACTTAATTTTTGAAAAAATAGAAAGAACACATTTTATGAATCCCAAAATAATCAAAATAGATTCTGTAGAATCTAATTAAGTGCTCACTTTATTTTTTTGCAATTAATCTTATAGGAATGCAAACTATAATAACGAGAGAGAAAGAGAGAGAGAGAGAAAGAGAGAGAGAGAGAGAGAGAGAGAGAGAGAGAGAGAGAGAGAGAGAGAGAGAGAGAGAGAGAGAAAGAGATAGAGAAAGTACTGTATGTGGAGTTTTTAAGTCTGGATGATCGAAGAATAATAGAATCTACTTTAAATTTATATAAGAATTTAAAATTTCTTAAATAATTATTATTCCTAGAGTGACAAAAAAAGTTGAACAGAGAAAATGAAGAATAAGTAATTAATTTAATTTTTATGGGTATTGAAAAATTCACAATTTGAATAATTGTTATTGTTTATGAACTCTGTTTATAAAAATACTTACATTAAAAAAATCATGAAAATTTTTTATATTTGTGAAAAATGTAGAGGACTGTAATATGCATCATGACTTAAAAATGTTGATGTAAAATTTGAGTTATTTGTGTGGTGTGCCTTATACACATTAACTGTAGCTTCAAAAATTCTTTAAGTACAAAAAATATATTCAAATTTAGGAGAAGGTACAAATAGAAATGAAACAGATAGCTGACTATCTTAGAAATAAAGTAATGCTTAAATCTGCTTTCTGTTGAAATTTTAGATTGTACATCCCGTTTAATCGTCTTGTAAGGTAAAATTATACATTTGGGAAATTTTTGTGGAAAAATGAGTTTCATATTTAAATATCAGCATTATTTTCGGAATTTGTTTTCAAACTCGTCTGGACGTTTCAGACACATTAAAGATTTATTTTACCCATAAAGGCAATAAATTTCTAATATAAAAGAAAAAAGAAAAAGCGAAAAACAAGTCTATAAGAAAAAAAAACATTCGTCTCACTAATAGTAATCTTAAAGCATATTTTAATGCTTAAAATATTTTATTTTATATTAATAAATTGAATTGATTATTTAATATTCATTTAAGTGTATACCACAACATCAAAAAACGAGAACAATTTTTTTATCAAGACCCCCAATTAAATCTTATCCCACACACATAGAATATCTGAAAAGGTTACCAACTTTTTATAAATACATTTTAATATATGGTAAGTATAAATATTATACATAAGATACTTTATTTTCATAGCAATAATTCGAACAAATGTTACCATTCAAAGTATATTCAGCACCATTGCAAACACCCATTTCATACGTGTGAATTGAACTCACTAATCCATGTACACAAGACTGGAGTTCTAGTAATTTAGCTGCCAGCTTGGCTTCTTGCTCTCTTCACAACTCTTATCATTTATGTTTATAATTATTTATGCAACTCATATCTGTTACACTCCCTCGTCTAAGCCCTGAAAACTAATTAAATTAGATTTTAAAGTGTAAATTGAACCTCAGATGCAGTCTCTTTATTCGAATTCAACGACAAACTTCATTATTATAAGAATGATGAAATAAACATAATTATTTGAGACTAAAATCTAAATTGCTCAAGTCATGTTCTCATGTCATATTACTTATGCTCCTCTTATTCCCAAAGGAAAGTGATGAAGCATCAGTGTGGCCAGAAATTTCAATACTAAATCAGAATATGACAGTAGATGAATAAGACGAGAAAATACCTAATTATCATTACTACATATAACACATATCGTAGATTAGTTTTGATTTGATGAAAATGTAAGTGATAATAATATTTAATGCATGAAGGAGATAGTTATAACTATATTATTTAGAAACAGAGAAAGAAGGATAAGTAAGAAAATGTAACACTTTATTTTTAAAAAAAAAACATAAAATGTATGCATTTTTTATTTTTGTTTACTTAAATTTATAAGTTTAATGTTTATCACAATATTTAACGAATAATTTTTATGCAACTATTTTAGCAATAAGCGGTAACAATGTATAAAAAGAGTCATTCACTTTTAGTACATATGTACTTTTAGTACATGAAACTTTGTAACTTTAGACTAACTATTAGTGCTTGGAAAACAAAATTTCGGAGAGAGCTCATTATAGAATTCCGATACTATATTTTAACAAACCCAATAGAAATAAAAAATTTAAAAAGAATTCTTTATTTTAAATTAAAGGAAAGTTTTAGAAAATGAAAGTTAGTACAAATTCAAGAACCACTTATTTGACGATTTGCTTTTGTGTTTTTTGAACTATAATCTTCATAGTTTCTTTTAATACAAAGAACAATAAAAATCTACTTTTTTATTCATAATTATTTGACATTAAACATTTGTTATTAATATATCATTACTAATGTTGACATAGATAGAGGGAAATAATTTGTGTATTCAACTTAAAATGTTGTTACAAATATTTTATAACGAAAAACAATTTATGCTTTTAGAGAACATTGTTGAAATTAAATTTCCTATTTCAGATAACCTTTCCAAAATTTTACTATAATATTATTTCCTAATCTTATTTATAGATTGAGAAATTCCTTTTTATTAAATGATAAGTAAAATATTTGCTATCAAAACTAATCATTGAATTGATAAGATCTTTAATTTTTCGTTTATCACAATGTTATGTGTTTTACGCTTTTAAATTCTAAAAATATAAATCCCTTAAAAGACATAACTAAGTTTTTAAAATAATATATATATATATATATATATATATATATATATATATATATATATATATATATATATATATATATATATATATATATATATATATATATTAATTTGATTTTCAGAGTCTTTTGTAAGAGAATAGAACAATTATAAATGTAGTTGGTGTCGATAATTTACTATGAATTTAAAATTGTTAAAAAATTTCAGTGTACATGTGTGAAATATTTGCTTATGTTTTCCTTCCTTCATTTATATTTTTGTCTTTGGAAAGGAATGGAATTATATCTTTCATGGTTATATACATATTATATTTGAATTTAGAAATGAAAATAAAATTTTGTCATGAAATTTTGCTCGTTTAAACACTAAATGATATTAATTTTTATTAATTTTTTAATAAAATTTGTAATATATAAAACTAACTATTCAAAAGTTTTTGTTTTCTATTTAATATAAAATTTAATATTTAATAAAATAAAAGTTAATATTTAATATAAAATTTAAAATTCCCAAAAGAAAAATAATGTGTTTTAAAATAGGGCATTATTTTAATGTTTTGTTAACAAACAAATGTTTTTCTCATATTAAACACCTTTGTATAATTTATAAATGATATACTTTCACTTTTAGATAAGTGTATGGTATAATATTACCTAAGATCATTTTAAATATGATAAAATTAGTTTAATTAATGCCGCTTTAGAGTTGAGGATGTCAGAAATAATCTGTTATAAAAATTTTATAAGAGCTTAAAACAAGTAATATATGCATTACTTGTGTTCAAAGGATTGTAAATGATTAATGTATGATAATCCTAAATTATAAATTTTTTTTCAAAATGCAGAACTCACGCATGTCTGAAGGAACTTACAAGGTTCTGATTTAAAAACATATTTGATTCACTCAATGACAGAGCATTTAAATCTATTTCAAACAAATTCATGATACATTTTTGAACAGTAATGGCAAATCTTTCTTGATATATTTATTTTCAATCCTTGTGGAATGAAAGAGAAGAGTTTGTTGCAATAGATGGATCAAGGGTGTGTGGGGAAGCTCATTATTTTTAATATTCTTTTTAAATTTACTACTCATGAAGAATCATTTGTTATTTTCTTTCTGTTGAACAATTAAGATGAAAATTGCTTTAACCGTTTATCGTACAAATTAAAAGGGACTTGAAGCAACTGAAAAATACTAGCTATTTGTTGCACAACTGAACAAACTTTTTTTATAAAAAAAAGAATATATTTTATAAAAAATTTGGATTTTTATTAATCAGTCTCATGCATATATTTCTTCTCTTGACAATCAATGGAGAGTTATACTCATAAAAGTCTAAAGAGGCGCATAAAATAAATGACCAGTTTGACTTGTCATTGTCTGTCAAGGTGTTAACTACTGGTCTCTAAGTAAAGATTGAAACTGCATGAATAGCATTCAGCAAAATATTATCATTTGAATGAATTGAAAATATTTTATTCCTATAATAATTTAATTTAAATTATTTTATTTTGGAAATAATATAAGCTAATTTTACAATTTAATATAAAACATTATTTTTTGTCATTTATTTTTAATTAATGTAAGGAATGTCATAATTATATAATTGTAATTTGTTGGGCATTTTACAATGTATAAAATATTTTTTGAAATATGCATTTTAAAATTAATGTAAAATTTTAAATCTATACGTACTAATCATAATATATCACATATTTTATACAAGTCACAATGTACTAAGAACAAGGCCAGTGATTATGTAGATAGGGCACAACCACTGGCTTTTAGATCTAAGAAATCTACCAATCACCGTTCAAAATACCATCGATACGAACAAAAAATCATGCGTGTCATGTACTCAGTGGCTGCCTATACCATTACAACAAGTTCAGGGAGACTATACAATCAGGAGACAAAATTTTCATCAGAGTCTTCCGACAAGTGTACGGCTATCAGAATTCTGCTCACATAATCGATACATGTCTGAAAAGAGACGACAGTGTGCTTTCACTCTCATTTTTATGCTGCATTGTCCAGAGAAGTCGATGTAAAAGTCACCATATCACTGAAAATTTGTGCTGTTCTAAATGTCATCGCACAATAAGTGTGGTTACTGAACGTGATGGAAATAAGCTCATTTCTTGATTAATGATCGGTAATGTGATTGTATGATTTGGCAAGGCCGACTTCACAATAAATCAGTCCTCTCGGGTGTTAGTACTGAAAGAGAGATCCTACAAGCTGTTCATTGTGTCCGTCAACAAATTATTGATTTTATATTCGCATGACACTGATTGGATATGAAACCGTGATAATATCACAGAAAAATAGTGAACAGTCACGGCACATAACAATGTTACCTCTATCGAATTTCGACATTTTCTGGTATTTTTCTTTTTGTTCGAGGACTAATAAGGTATTCTGAGAAGACTGTGACCGTACAAAGTGAATTCTGAAAGAGAAATCAACTATGCAATTTTTCTTTTATGCAGCACTTCAGATGTCTTTGATCACATGCGTCTTCCGAATGCTTATCATAGTCCAAAATTGCCTTCCTTTTATATAATTTTGAAGTTTGTAAGATCCTTTCTTCCTAGTGTTTTGGGATTTTAATAACCAATGGTGTAGTTGCATTGAGATATTTCCTTATTATATGTAAAAATATTTTGAGGGAATTTGGAAATGTTAAAACACATCAAAATTTAATCATTAAAATGTAACCTATAAAATTTTTACCTTAAGAATTTGCTCATAGACACACTTTTAATGGAATTAATTTTTAATTTAGTGAAATTAATCAAGTTATTTTTATGCAAATGTCATATTTAGTTTTAGCTGATTGAAATCTCATATAATTGTATTAAACTTATGTAATATTATTCGATATGTAGTCATATAGTTTTTTTATATAAAATTTTTTTTATATTCTTTTCATTAAAAGATATCTGCAGTACTTAGGATATTCTATTTTTGGAATTGAGAGTCAGAGCCAACATTAGATAGTTATGATGTAGAGTTATTTTGTTTCTATCCATTACATAGCGTGATCAAAATACTCATTTCTAAAATTTTAGTAACAGAAATTTACATATAAACAGAAAATCTAATATTTTAAACTTATTCTCAATAATTCGAATTTATGCTGAATATTTTTCTTTAGGATAAAATTATTCAAATATAAATTTATTCACTAAAAAACTAAGCTGTTCATAAAATACTTGTAATAAGCAAAGAGGAACTTTAACTAAGAAAACATGAAACACACAGATACTTTTAATAGAGGAAAAAAGAAATAATGAAGTGTATATAAAATAAATGGCAGATTAATAACTAAATATTGAACTAAACATGATTGATAATAACATATTACCTGCCATAATTGGAAGCTATTTACCTTACAGGAAACAATGATTGGAGGAAATGAATAAACTTATACTTCGGGGAAATTTTCAATATGGTATGCGCAAAAAAAGTTTAATATAATAAATACAGTTTCTAAGACAATATATTATATATGATATAAATTTGAACATTGAAATGAATCTGTATAGAAATAATTGAATGTGAATACAGTTCTACATGTAATTATAAGTAGTGTTTATTTTGGTTTCTTGAACCATGTCTTGTTAAAGTCAAGCAAATAATCTCACGGCAAAACTAAATTATTTAGTTATTTAAAATGAATGTCATTAAGTCTTATAGAAACCTTAGAAGTTTACATATATTTAAAAAGCTTTTCTGTTACCATTTGCATTTAATGAAGTTTTACTGATAATACATATTAATTATTAAAAATGTTTGCAACTGAGAATTAATTTCGAGTTTGGAAATTTTATTGCATTTAAACATAAAATGAAAAGATTTATTTCCTGATATCACGATATACACTTAATATATATCATGTAACTAGTCATTATATAATGTCCTATTATTTAGTACATATCGTATCATTTCCTAATATATATCACATAGTATAAAGCTAGAACAAAAAAATTATTATTTTATATTTTTTCAAATTAAGAAACTATTTTAAAATTTCGCTAGCTCAAATTTACACTGAGTGATTAGTTGAACATTGTTGTTTTAAAATTTTAAATCTCACAAAACTTATTGCTTTGAAATTACAAAAATTATGATAGCACTTTTAATCACTTTAATCAATCTTCTATATTTTCCTGAGAAAAATTAACAGGTTAATTGGAATAAATTAAATAATTGTGTTAAGTTTGGTAATGGATAACTTTTAAAACTAACTGCCTATAATAATGGAGAAACCTAGAACTGATTTTGTTTCATTTGTCAATACTTACAATATTGTTCTTCTTATCAATAAGTTTGATTTACCCTAAAAGTTGATATGAACATAATTATAAGGAATACTAATTTAAAACGTTAAAAAAGAATAAAGATAATAGTAAATTTAGTTGAATTACCTGAATAGAACTCACTGTAAATTTGTATATGTCGCGATATTAATTTAAATAACGTAACACTGTTTCAGAGCTTTATTTGCTCCAAGAAAGAAAGCCTGTGATTTCCCCTTTTTAAAATTCCCCTCTTGTGTAACCCCTAGCTGTGTAGAGAAAAAATGTGAACAACATCAGACCCCTCTTTCTTTTACATTTCCCAAGTGTAAATTTTTATACAATAATAATATTTACTTTTTCGGATTTTTAAGAAAGTATTTCTTTTATCCTTGTGTCAAACGTATTTACGCTTTTCGCAATACACTGCTGAATGGAAATGCATGGACTGGAAAGTGAATGAAAGGAGTCCTACTTCAATATTTAATAAGATAGCAATTAATGGGAAAGAAAGAGTATATAGAGTTTTCTAGAATATATTTTCATGTAACTTAATTTGTTGTCAGCTGATCTACTCATGAGTTCTAATTTCGAGGTGCAAAATAACTCTTTGAGTAAAGAAAAGAAAAGTAGACATTGTTATTTTTTCTAACTAGTAACTTTTCCTCGAATGTGACAGGTGTAATTTTACTATTAGAAGTTGAGGCCCGCTAAATCTACTGGCGTTGATTTATCAAAATTATATAAACTAAATTATGCTGTTTGTCTTGGAACTAACAAAATGAAATTATAAAACATGTTTATGTAAATTAACAGTGATTGCGTGAAAAATTTATTCGACGCATAAGTATTACTCTCTTGGGAGTAATCATTCATCTTTAATAAAATGAATATTATTTCAATAGATTGAAATATACCTATAAAGTGCATTAATCATCAGAATCAAGATATTTATCTATAGGCACAATAACACTATTTAATACAAAATTTATAAATTACATATTTCAAAATAATTCTAAATAAAAACTATTTTTATCAATTTTTGGTTTATTCAATAATTTCTAAATATTGTAACATTTTAATGCCATTCAAATCCTTTAAACTTTTAATTACACCAAATTTTAAAGTATTTAATGAAACGTAAGTAGTCTAGAAGACGAAATTTTTTCTGTTTTAAGGAAAGATAAAAAAATAATTATAATGGAAACTAAGAGTAATCATTCATCTATCATTTAATAGGAAAAAGTTAATACTAAATAATTGAGCCATGCGCACTATTGATTTCCTATAAAATTATTTAATATCCTTTTAATGGAAGATAAGTTATAATGAGAATTAAACTGAAGTTTTGAAAATGTCATAAGAAATTATCTACTCTTAAGTCTTCGTTGAAATTGTTTTCTCATGCGTTACTGATTCAATGGATTTATAAGTATGTGCTCACTTTAAAAATTTAACCTCAAAAGAACAAATTGCATTCGGAGTTTTAAATTGAGGTACAATTGAGTTTTAAGCCTAATAAAATCATTTAATTGAGTTCCATTTTATTCAAGTAAATTATGTCATTCATTAATTTAAAGGTACTTAAAAAAATCCCCACTCTCTTTTCAGTTATCCAATTCTTAAGAGTTTTACAAACTTTTAATTAAAAATTTCTGTTTTGTTTAAGTTAAACTACAAAATAAAATACCAATTAAACAGGGAGAGATGTAATGTAAAGTTCTTTTATATTTATTTTACGTGCACGTCCTCTTTATAGATACATACATACATAGTTGGTTTGGTTTGTTTGTCGCTCAACGATCATTTTTTGCACACGAGGGCTAATTAGGCCGGGCCTACGGCTTAAAGTAGATTCCGAACCAATACAAACATCCATGCCCAAGGTGGGATTCGAACCCACGAACTGTTGAACCGAAGGCAAGAGCGCTAACCATTCGGCTGCCAACTCGGCATACACAAACACACACATACATATATACATACATACATTAATGTATTATATATAATTATGTATTATATATATATGTATTAATGTATTATATATATATGTATATAATATGTATTATATATAATTTTGTATTATATATACAAATTGTTACACTTTTTAAAAATGATGCACAGTTTTAACTATATTTTTATTAATAAATTTTTTAAGAGTATCATTTTTCTGACGTTTTACAAATGAGGACATTTCATCTTTAATGTTAAATTAGGATTTGAACTCGTATGAAATAATTGTAATGTAACAGTGATATTTTGAAAAGGAAACTGGAAATAATGTAGCTATTGTAACATACTGGTTCAAAAACAACAAGGATTTGTTATTCAAAGCATTACAGTAATAATATTCTCTGTGCTTAGTAATTAATTTCTTACAACATAAAAGCAAATATTAATTCCTGTTGTTCTATTTACTTTTCGATTTTAACTCTGATGCTTTACTGCATTACATTTCTTATCATATAAAATAATTACAAAAATAATGTTTGATGAACACAATCTATAATAATGTAAGAAATAATTGTAAATAATTTGAAGTTAATATTAAATCCCAATTTTTATCTAATAAAATTAAATTGCAACTCATCTAAGTGCAAATTTTATTTTAAAAGCAAAGATTTTCTTTTTAAGAAAAATTAAATAAAATTATAATTAAGAGAATTATATATTTATAAGTAAACTTCTAGTTGTTTGTTTTTACTTGCACTTTAATAAATAATATTCATATAAATAAATTAAATATGAAGGAAAATTTCTTAGATGGTAGGATTTAATTGAATGGAAATTTGTGTGTATTACTATTCATCATCACATTTAATGTAATTATTGTAAACAGAAAATATATTTAGCTTTTAAACATAATATATTTCTTTGAAATGCAAAATGTGTTAAAAATTATTCCCTTTGTCAGAGAAATAATTTCGACCTTTCAACATTTTTAACGAAAGCAGTTTACAATTTCATACTCTATAAAAGAGAGAAATACTGTCACTCACATAAATGTAACTGCAGTTCCTCAAGAAAGGGTTAGATATAATTGCAGTAATGCCATTCTAAACTCCATAAAACTGAAGATAAATATATTATACTTATCTTCTTATAGATTTTCAAAGTTATATTCGCAATGAGATAAACTGAAACTGGAATATTGTTGCTTCAAATAGAAGAAATGTGAGCTATAGGAGTAAAGGTTTCCTCGATTATGAATATACCTAAATCCCAATGTATAATTTTGGAAAGTTAGCCATAAAAGTAGAAATTATACACTATTGGGTAATCATGTCACACTAATAATTATTGAAGAAAATAGTCATCTTAATGATCATTAGAATTTTAAGAATGTCTTTATTTTAGAAGTTTGTGGATCATAAACTTTGGAAAATTGATATTTGAAAGATTTATTTAAATGTTTGCGAAAGCTCAGACTTAAAAGTAATTTATTAAATCTTAATCGCGTTATTTTTGACAAATAATTTATCTTCTGAAATTCATTAAAGTTATAATGGGTTATAGCTCTAAATTCATAAAGATAATTGCAAGCTCTACTTTTGACCAAAAACATAAAATTATAGAATATATTTCTTGTTCTTAGAAAGGAACAATTTATTTATCAGCAAGTTATAATAACATTCAATAGAAGAAAATTAAATTCGGAAAAGAACAGAAAGGTTTGAGCATTGAATAAAATAAGCTTACAAAAAAGCAAATATTTAAATTCATATTTTTCATTAATACACTAAATTTAATCGACATAAATATGATATATTTCTGCTTAAATTAATATCATAGATTTAAGAATTAATGTTTCCATCATAAAATATATATGTGTATATATTATCTGATGAGCTCCAGAAATTTTATGAATCTTACTTTAATTAATTCTCAATAAGTAAAACAATTTACAAACGCACACTCACATACAATATCCTTATTCTGTTGGCCTACCAAATATTTGTTGCCTGGGAGTGAATTGCAAACAGCTGCTCGAAATGAGAGGAAACCTATATCAGGATGTCAGTCTGAGACGAGCTTAAAAGCTGTGTTTTCTTTCGATATTTTGATTGCATAATTTGTTATTAACTTAAATCTTAGTTAAGGATAAATTCAATTCCCGGTAAAGCTGCTTAAGGGATTCTATAATATTAAACTTTGTAGCTTTCTTTTCTGGAAATCTTTTCTTTTCAGGGTAGGAAAAATGTGTTCCCCCTTTTAAATTTGTCATCCATGTGTAAGCATCGTTTAACTATTTTCTGTGAAATAGTATTTACAGCATCGGATCCTCTTTCTTCCATATTTTTCTTATGCAATGGCTTTTTAAAAAAATAATGGTATTTACTATATTTATCAATTTTTAAAAAAGCATTGTTTTTGCTCATTACTTTTCCAATATTGTGTCTGAATGAAATGCATTGGAACTTTGATGAAAATAAGCCTGGCTTCACTATTTAATAACTTCGCAACTGATATGAATTTTCACGCATTTAATACTTAATTTGATTTTTTTATAGCTTATGAACTCATTCGGGGTGCAAAAAATATGTTTCGCACAATATTAAGTAAATAGTAAATATCGTTGATTTTCAAAAGCATAGTTTTCTCCTAAAATTTAGAAACGCTTTTTTCTTCAGAGGCTAAAAAGTTTATTATTTAATAAGATAAAAATATAGAAACGTGATTTATTCACAATTGCTTTGCAAAAGTTTAAAAATCGAAATTTGATAAAACTTCGAAGAAAATTTTCTGTTCTATTAAAAATGTAGTACGATTTTGAAACTGGTCATTTAATTCTTATTCCTTTTGGTATTTCTTTAAAGAGTTTTTGTTAATCAACGATGCTTTTTTTATCAATTTAACATATGTACAATATGAACTTTTAAATTTTCTTTAATTATTGAAGTAATCGATACCCTATTATTTTATTATTCACTGTGCACAAAATAAGAAATAAAGGGTCACATTCATATGTATATTTTTATTCATCTATTAATGAAAAATGATGATCATTTTTATATGAATTTAAAAATTGTTACAGATGGAGAATATATATTTCATTCTAAGGACATTTATTGGTCCGAATAAAGTTAGAGTTCTTTATTTATTAAGGATTCAAATTTTGAGAGAGAGAGAGAGAACACAAGGAATTTCCACAAGAGTAAAATTTAGTTGAAATTAGAATTTTAAAAGCCTTTTCACTTTAATTAAACATTAAATCTATGCAAAACTAAATCTCAACATAAAGAAATAAACATGCTATCTAAGCCAAACTTAGCTGTTGTATATGTTTATTGGTAGAAAACTTAAGGACACAAAAATTAACAATCCATGAAAACTATCTTATTTAAAAATGATCCCAATAAATATTTGCACAAATCTAAATAAAATTAACTTAAACTATCCAAAAATTATTTTGAAAATTCCCTCACGTTTTTTAATTGCACTTAATAAGTTATACTAAAAATGAGAAGAAATATATATGTACAAAATACAGCCAATAAATTTTAATTAAAAATGATTTACTAGTTTTAATTAAGTTGATTGTTTTATTGTTCAAATTGTAGGAAGCATTAAGAAATGCATTTTTTCTTATAATTGTACAAAATCTTTTCTTTAATTCGATCTAACGAAAACAGCAAAGATTGGCAGATATATTGTGTAATCTATATGAATAGAAGAAAATATTCGAGATTGAACTCAATCTATATGATTACAATGCTATTTAAGCTGATATTTGTCAGAATATATAGAATTGTTTACTTTAAAATTGATATTCATTCCATTAGCTTTAGAGTATGTTTGTTAAGAATTACAAGATATGATTACTATTTGTGTCTTTAGTGATGACTAAATGAATCCAGTGGATAATGAAGTAATGCTTAACACATCTGTTGGATTTAAAATTTTAATAAAATCTCATTGTTTAAGGAAAAATAAAGTATAAAATTTAATTTTAATAAAAAAATGTACTTTATTTCAATTACGATTAAAGTCATTTGAAAAATAATGCCTTTACTTAATCAATGTGAATATTTTATATGAAACGTGAAATTGAACATGGATGACAAAAATGGACGACATTTCCATTCTGTCAACCAGGTTTCCATTCTGCTTGAAGTCTATGCCACACTATGACGATAACAGATGCAACCAGGTGATGAGCACATTCTTTTTAAAGATCAATTTCCTTATAGCGATCAAAATGATGTACACGGGATACGCTTGAAAAGACATTATACCACTTATACACCCAACTTTATCGTTGTGCACACCAGAATCAATGTCTGTCTTTACTTTACATTATCAACGGAAGCCTAAGTAATGATTGTCGTGTCAACAGTCTGTGCTGCTCCAAGCATTGCCACAGATCCTGGACGTGCTGCAAACAAGTCAATTATTTTATTATATTTATGATGATTGTACGATTTTGTAAGCTGGCGTTCGCAATTCATGGAAGAATATTTAGATTCTTCATGTCACTAAGTATGATCCTTTGCCATTCATCGATTCCATATTCGCATCAGAGTGCGAATAGCAATATTACGGTATGATTATCCACAGTTTCAATAGGTAATGATTTACAATAAATACTAGATAAAACCACTTGAGTTATGAAATATAAATGTGCTTTAAAAATAGGACTAAGAAATGACAAACTGTTGCAAGGTAAACAAAATTTGATTTTAAAATTAGCATGGAACGTAATTTTCTTAACTTGCAATTTTTTAAGTCATGTGTAAATTTTATAAAATAAATAGTGATTAAGTATAAAAGCAAGTAAAGGATTTTATTTCGTCTTACAAAACGTTGAAGTAAATGAGTGCAGATTACTAAATATTTATTATTTTACTTAGGTAACTGTTTTATTTATAAATTCATTCAAAGTACTGAGCACATGTAATACGCTTAATTGTTTTTATTAATTTGGACGTATTAAATAATAATGCCATACCTTCAGTGTTTTACAATTATAATAGGAACACATAAAATGTGCCATGAATTAGTTTAATTATAACTAAAATTTTATTTCTAGAAGTAGTTCCCGTTAAATAAAAATTAGTATTCAAGAAAAGCGACCAAGTACTACAGAGAAAATTTTTATAACATATATTTCTTTGGTTTGAAAAACTATTCTCTCGGAATTCGATTTCTATATAAAATAACACAAGAGTATTCTTAATCAGTTTCAGCTTACAATCGCCATATGCTGCAACTAATTTTCTTGGTAAAATATTCATATTCTTTGAATGTAATTCTTTATCTAAATAGGGATCTTGGTGATAATTTCGGTTAATATATTCAATTAGAAATCTTTCTTAGAAAGGATCTACCCCTGCTCCTTAGAGACAAAATTTCCTAGAATAATTATAAGAAGAAAAAAAAAGAAATGAGTTATGTAAGTTGATAAAGGAAGGGTCCTCTTTGAAATGATTAATTAATGCTGATTTGTACAGCTTTTCTCTGACAGCTTCTTTAATTAAAGCGAAAGAGATTAAGATAGAGTAACTTTCAAGTACCGATAATTAACAATACTCATTAATACACTCATTGTATTTATCTTAATGTCAAAAAATGTTGCATAATTTACTTTAAAAAAGGAAATTTCTTAAGATTTAAGGTGAGATGGATGCTTTTAGCGAAATCAAAGTAATATCATGATGTACTGTAGTTTCTCAAAATACTGCATATTTATTGAATTTTTTTATATAAATCCATTGTAAATAGTTAATACAAACTCAGAAGAATGAATTTTAAATCAAAAGAATGGTAAGAAAGAAATCAATCAACGAATTAAAAGACACAAAATTTGTTGATTAACTTTCCGCTTGTATTTAAAATATTTCAAAGAAACTAGAATTTTGTGATAATACAATTGTTTCTTGAGATAATTTATTTGCACATAAATGCATAGGTTTTTTAAGACCCTCATTAATTAAATAACTACGTTCGATATTAAAAACTTATTATTTAGCCATTGTAATATGAAGTATATTACGTTCTTTTGAAATTTATGGCAAAGAGTAATGAAATGAAAGTTATAGCTCAGTTAATTTTCTTTAAAATAAAATATTAAAAGGTAAGGGAAAAAAATAGAAATAAATACAAAAAATTTTATCCTAAAATTTCATTCAGAGGAATGTTTTTGATATGCTGATTTAAAGCATTCTACTTAATGCTCAATAATACCTGTAATATTTCGAGATTTTGAGTATTGGTTTATTATCATTTTATTTCTTAAAAGCTTTTCTCCTCTTCAAAAAATTTTAGTAATGCCGTAGACTTATCTCTTTTTCTACATTTTTTTTAAAACTTTCGATACATTTGCGAGATTTTCAAAAATGTACATTTAAGAGTTGTTGCTTCGTGACATATTCATTTCCTGAAGGATTTGGGATACATTATTCCGCATATGGTTTGCTCTGAATTATTCTGCATCAATTTTTCACCGACTTATTATCTATCCAATAAACGTGATTAATTCGTAAATAGATGAATTAAAATATTTCTTGATTTGTTGTCTCACAAAGTTGAATAAGGACTAAATAATCTCGCACTAAGAAATATTTTTATGGTCATGGAGAAGAACAGATTATAAACTAAGCACAGAAAATAGGGATCAATCATGTCTGTGCTTGTGTTTGATATTGAAAACAATAATAAAAGATTATTTGAATTTTCGAGAACTAATATATAAGAAATAGGAAAGGTAAATAAAATGATCTTTAAAAAATGCTAAAACTGTTTTTTGAGTTAGCTATGAAAATATAATACATGATGCAGACTGAATCAATTTCATTTAAATGCTCTATGTTTTAAAGAGATTTTTAGAACTTTTTATAACTAACATATATATAATAATGATGACATAAAATTATGCTGATAACAATTTTGTATAGTATTTATACCTCACTTTTAAAAGAGAAAAATGCTAGTTAAAATGTTACAAAAGTATTAAATCTGTCTTTCATTCTGGATAGAAAGAAATTAAAAATTCTATAAAGTATAATTATGTGGGTTTCTACTAATCATATATAAGAAATGGAATTACTATTGTAAAGCATGAATTTTCACATCTGATAAAAAGTATTTTCATCACCATGTTTATGAAAGTAGTAAAAAAAGTTGAAATTTTTGATATGATTTAAATTTTACTAAAAAATTGGCAAATTCTACATGAAGTACCGATTTTTAATTTGAACCTTTTGACTTATTAATAAATAAAGTGATTTAATATTTTATTTTAATTTGTAGAGACAGTTAATTCATTTGTTTTCTTCTCTGTTAGAAAGAGATATATTGCTTATATTATTATCTAACATAGTTCTTATTTTTCTAAATATTATTATTAACAACGTAAACCAGGTTTGAAATGCCTGATATGTGCTTGCAAAACTTATACATAAATATTTTATTATTCGAAGATGTAACAAATACTAATATCAATAATATTTTATTTTATATTTATAAAATTTATTTTCCGTAGAAATCAAATATTTTCTTATGAATTGCTTCCCAAGAATAAATTGATTCGAGTTGGTAAATGATTTATGCTCTGATTTTCTATTCAACAGTTCGTAGGTTTCATTCTCACCAAATACTCAAAGTGTTTTTTAAACTTTTATATGTGGATTGAAAGTCCTGGAGTGCATAAAGCTCCACAAAGTGCCATACAAATCACACATTCATTAAATATTTTTTACTTAAAAATCATATCTAATATTTAATCATAAGTTATTTATACAAAAGAAAAGATAAGGAACTATCATTTGTTTTCTACTATGACTAATAGTTTATGCAAGCGATTGACGTAAAAAAATTAAAGAAATTCATGACGAAATTATAGAAATAAAGTAACGGCAACAATAAATTTCCTTATTTTCATTCTGCATCACTAATAATCAAACAGAACTAAGTATGTTTATAAATTATTAATAATTATGTATATTTGGTTTTGATAATTGCTAATTCATTTAATCAAGTGAATCATTGCACATATTGATTTTGATTATCATTAATCAATGTAAATGGAATAGCTTGCATTTTTCCGAGTTTAAATCTACTTAAAAAGTATGTAATGCAATGAATCAAGGTTACCTTCAGTGGAAGTTTCAATACTCATTTTGAAAGAGTAAGATTTAATTCTAAAATAGTAAAGAAGAGAGAGAGATATGGGACAAGTATTTTGTATGCAGTATGTTTATTAGTTGACAAATGCACTTGCTGTATTAGTCAAAAGAGTTATTAAATATAGCATGTTTTACTCTACGAGTACCTAAGGAACCTGGGATTTTAAAAGAAACATTACTTTTCTTTACAGCAAGTGGTTGTACAAGAGTGAGTAGTTACATAAAATTATGCCCATGATAAAGTATTTCCTGCAGAGATGTATTGCAGTTTAAAGTTATATTTTAAGAAAATTATTATAGTAATTATAAGTAGTATATGTAAGGAATAATAAAAATTAAACACATCCAATATATTGAACTGTAAATGTTATTTATATTAGATATTTTCTGAACTAAAAATATTACAATGAATTGAAAGGTTTTTATGTAAATTTTTATGTAAATATTTGATTTTTATTATATGTACAAGCAAAATGTATATGTCATAAAATTCTGTATTTGCTCTATTGTACTTTTATTACTTAGGGAAGATTTTAACAACAAAATTAATTTCCACTGATTGGTGATAATAGCATGCAATTAAATTCTACTATGTTAAAGTTTTAAAATTCTTATTTTTACTTATAGCAAAGGATTATTAAAATTTTTATAAGATTATTAAAATTATAGGATTATTAAAATTTTTATAAGAAAAATAGCATAATGCATTATATAAAAATGTTGCATAATTATTGAGACTGAAAGATTTTTGAAAATGAAGACAATTTTTGGTATTTCGTAAAATCTCATCAAAAATTTTTTATTATATTCAATAAATTGATAGAAATTTTTTACAATAAAAGATTGTTCATCTGACAAATAAAATTAAGATTTTTGAACAAAAATTTCAAGAAAATAAAAATAAGAATCTTCAAAATATCGTTGTATTAAGATTATGCATAGAACCTCCAGAAAAATTGCAATCATAAGCATTGGCAGAGTATTTTCCAAGTGGAATACAAAAATTGAATTCATAAGAAGAGTTTCATTTGTGTGTTAAAAAAATTAGTAGAGTTGTCAAGAAATACTTTTACTAAATTCATTTCTTATTTTTAAATGGGGTCAATGAACTTTACTTAACACTTTACACCGACTACGATGAGGTTAACGATATAAAATTCTATTTAAAAAAATAACATGTATAAACGTAAAATCAATATTTTTAACAGAATAAATTAAGTATTTTTTCTAATTCAGAAAAAAAAATTCCTAGGTATTTAAAATTGAGGCTTAAGTTTCTAATGTCTTAAAATAATTAATACCCATGTTCGACGCTCTTAATCTTTGGCGTCTGTCAATGGTCTCTTCAACTATCTCGCACGTGCCGTGTTAAGTTTTAGAAAAAATGGCGCATGATCAGAAATGTTAGAGATCAAAAATGAAAACAAAACTAGATTTTTTGGCTTAATAAATTATTTCTTAACTTCTATGCTTCAGGTGATTCTTTTAAGAATAATTAAACTAAAAATGATACCTATTAAACTTATTTGTCATATGTTTTTTAAGTTATTGTTGTCATTATTGAAAATCTATACAACTCTAAGTTCAGAATAACGATTGTAGCACCATCTCTTGGTGAAACTAGAAAATATAAAAACCTCGATTTTTGCTGCAGTGTAAATAAAGTTTTTATATACAAAACTCATTTTGAACATTTTTTATTTTTTGTTTCACTCTACAGCTTAATACATACTAATCACATTGTAGATATGCTTTTATGTATTGTATAATCAATACAATAAAGTCATTAATATAAATCAAATATAGTTGATGTGTTTCATTTTTATGCATTTAGAAACTTTAATTATATTTCATATACGAAACTGTATTAGTTTTATAAAATATGTTACTCAAAAATTTTTATGCAAAATTGGGATATGAAAGATTTATATCTCTTTTATAACTATTGGCACTTTTCTAGAATTTCCTTTAATATCGTGACATAGGAACAAATATCGGTACTCCATTATAGAACCGGAGTTTTTTATAAGGGGCTCTGGTTAAAAGGAACAATTTGGGAACTTAAATTTTTCTACAAACGCGTATATATATATATATATATATATATATATATATATATATATATATATATATATATATATATATATATATATATATATATATATATATAAACAATTACAAACGCGAAAAATAGTGTTAATGCATGTTTATTTAATGCTGCGGAATTTTATATTCTTACTATATATATAATTACTTCAGAAAAATAAATTTTTCTGCTACTTCATTTTAAATGTTTTGCTCATTTCCCTCAATGTTAACACGGGCAGGGACCCATTGGATGGTGCAGGTTTTCTCCCTTGCAACTATGGTGGACAGAAGCGCGTTGATGTCTTCATAAAGGGGTTTCCCAATCCCTCGGGAGGTTGGACTTCTGCCTGTTGGTCCGCGGAAGGTATTTTATTTCCCTTCTACCACCCACTGGAAGACCAGTGGAGGCGTTCCCCTATTCTTTTTTTATTTTTTTTTTCTCTTTGCACTTGTCACATGACAACAACAAATGTTTTGTTTTTAAGCATTCTGCACACATGCTTGTCCGAAGATGACGTAATGTTAATTTTAATTCACTGAAAGAGTGGTCAGCATTTTCTATAGTAAATGATAACGTAAAAAATGTTTAACACAGTTGATACTATTATAAATAACTAATTTAGAAATAGCACTATTAGAAATAACGCACAAGACATACACGTGGTGCAATATCTTGTTCTCTACTTACACTATCCTTTTATCCAAAATCACATCCCGAAGAAAACCAATTTTCTGAATTAAGTTTTTATCTACATCTTTGTTATAAATTTAAAAAAAAAAAAAAATTGAAACATTTTCTAATTCCATTTTTTTTTAAGTTCTTATATCAGTGATAAATTTGAGACCTGGAATAATATTTGAGGTATTTTTAAATCTTTTTTTTTGTTTGTACAGTAACAATATTAATATTATGGTGTTAAAAATAAAATCTTAATATCTCTACTGTATTATCTATAAATTCATCATCGCATATTTCGGAATATAATCTTTTTCTTCTTTTGAGTTCATTTTTTAGGAAAATGCTGTGACTGTATTTCCTTTTCAGGATGTGATGCTACCGTTGTAGTATGCCTTCCTTCTACAATTTATAATTTCTAAATAAGTTAACTTAAACTTTTTTATTAGAGTTTATAGTCACATGAGTTAAATTATTCATTTACAGTTAATTTTTCTTTAAAATTTACATATCTATTAGTGGCAAAATTTGTTTTCTTATGAGAAATATCGTAAAGTAGAATCCACATTATGTAATAGATAAAGATTTAGATTTAAAAACACATAAGCAAAAGCGCTGGAAATATGTACTGTGTTTTCTTCTCAAGTAACCATATAGTGCTGAATATTTTTTTAAAACACCAGTTTAGACGGAGATGCCTTGAAGTTAATTTGATTCAAATAGCAAAAACCAAACACTCGCATTATCAAAATTTAGCTTGAAGATTTAGAACACTATAATAATAATATGTTTATGATAAAACATACTTTTCATCATGCTGATAAGAATAGGAGTATTGTCAAGTTTTCATGTCCAAAAGTATATTATTTTATTTCTTGATCTTATTAGAAGTTGACACCAGCTGCACGTTTTAGATATCTAGCATTCTCCATTACAATTATTAATATTTGATATACATATTGTGAAAGTAACATGGAATATTCTTCATCAATATTGTTTCAACATTCGAAAATTTACTGTATTGGCCGGAGTATAAGATGCATTCATTTTCTGTGAAAATAGGTCTGAAAAACTTCTGGTCGTGGTGAGACTTATACTGAGATTTTCATTGCATTATTCCTCAATCAAAAGTTATAGTGACATCAACATCATAGTGTTCAAGATTCATGAACTGAAACCAGCTATATGTGCGAATTAAAACAAAACTACAGCTAAATACTGAACTCTGTGGCACGACAATACAAGTGCGGAGCCTACAAAGCCCATCTCTGTTTTCCTGACCGAGGTCCTGGAGTGCAAAGTTATATGTCCCGATTAGCTGGTCAGCCAAACTCGAAGCCCCCAGTGTTTAGTTCCCGATCATGCTTGGTACTCAGTTTATCGACCCACTGAGGGGATAAAAGGCTGAGTCGACATTGCCCAGCCCGAGGATCAAACCTCGGACCTGTGCCTTGGGAGCATGAAACACTACCACTAAGCCACCGGGACACAGTAAAACGTATCAGACAAATATGAAGAAAATATTAGTCAGGAAAATTGAAGATGCCTAGCATTTCGGAAGTTTGTGAATGGGTCAAAGCTCCTGCTGTGAAAACAGGTGCAGGGGTTAAATTATTTAAGAAGTGCGATGTTAGTAATGAATCGCATGGTGCAGAGGGCAATTCATTGTATGAGGAATCTGATGCTGATTCAGAAGAGGTCTTTCAAATAACTTTTCATATAGCTCTGGAGATGAGCGTTTGGGTTTTGATGAAGAAAATTAAACGATATTCTCTCTCAGATAGATTGAGCATTTGCAGAAAGATAATTCTGTTAATTCATTATACTTCTAAGTATGTATAAAAACTTATGCGCCAGCAAAAGCGGTAACTGTTGGTTTTACAATTATATCCTATTTTTTTATATTTAATATCTGCTTGTTCAGAAAAACAAATGTTTATTGTTTTTAACTTCGATAACTATGAATTTCACTTCCGGTAGACTATTTTCTTAGTGGTTCCTAGACTAAACTTTCGTCTCCAGTTTTTTTTATATTTTTATTTTTTATTTATTTATTTTTTTTTATGGAAGCTAAGTTAAAAATAAGGAATATTTCCTTTAGTAGTTTCTCGCGATTCGATAATATTTATAATAATTTTATATATGATGGTGAAAATATATTTATCCAAAATTGTGGTGTTCCACAAGGATCCAACTTTTCTAGCATACTTGCAAATCTATTTCCACATTTTTTTTTAAAAAAAATTCATTTATCAGTATCCTTTTGAAATACATTGATAATTTATTATTTTCATTAATTTAAATTTTGAAGATATTTCTAAATCTATATACCCCAATGAACTTTCTCTAATTAAAACTAATTTATTTGACTAAAGCACAATTTTTAGACTTATTTATCAGTATTAATAATTCTATTACATATGTTGTTGTTTTTGACAAAACGAATCAATTTAATATTTTAAGGTCAATAATTTAATATACTGGAAGACAAATATTTCCTTAAAAATATATAAGAACGTTATACTTAATGAACTAAAAATCGCTTTTATCTGAAATATCTGTAAAAATCATGAATTTACTCTAAAAATCAAATAAAACGCCTAATTGATCACCTCAAAAATAATATCATTCCAACTAATTTTATTTAAAAACATGTAGGAAGTAGGGAATCGCATATAAGATTGAAGTAAGGCGTAGTTTTTACAACTACCGAATGGCCACCCAAGCATTGAAGTTCTTACAAGAATCCCGAAAACACATACATTCACTCTTTCGTTCACATATTATCTCTTTAAAATCTCTTAAAAAATTTAACCTTAAATCTCTTTAAACACATTCATATTTTAAATTTACTGCATTATTCTAAACCACTTTAACTTTTTGAATTTAATTATTCTTGGCAACTATTTCTTTATTCCAATTTCAAATTTTCTTTTAGCAACTTTACCCTTATTCTAAAATATAAATTCATTCTGATTTGCTAATGTTGGTATTATATCTGTTGTTCTTTCTACTGTGGGTTTGTTTACTTTTCTTTATATATATATATATATATATATATATATATATATATATATATATATACACACACACACACACACACACACACACACACACACACACACACACATATATATATATATATATATATATATATATATATATATATATATATATATACATACTCTTCGGAGGAATTGGGGAATGGCTCCAAGATTTTTAGACATTTGTCTTTCATGCATGTCAGAAAAGAGAACATGTCAGAAAAATTTATTTTCCATAGCTGACCATACCATCTCCCTCCTGATGAAGACTTGTCCCCATGCTTTCCTCCTATTCTTTGTATTGTATATTTTAGTAATTTTCAAATTTTGTCTTGTATATATGTATGTATAACGAAAGAAAGTAATGTAATCTCTCTGCACGAAAATTATTTGACAAACATTTTCTGAACATACCTTTATTTTTAATAATGTTTCAATGTTATGTTCAATGACTGTTAAACAGTAAACATTTTAAATTAGCTAATATATTTCAATTGGCTTTAATTTTATTGCTCTATTTTTATTAATAATTATAACAATATACTAATTAATAATTCTTACAAACATTTGTTTTTCAACATTTACTAATTATTGCAATTGGAATTTTCACTCCTTTTATTTTTTTCACTCCTTTTATTTTACTTTGATAATCTTATTAAAATTTAATTTTAACTCTTCTAAAGAAAGAAATAATTTTGAAATTAAAATTTAAGCTGTTTATTTATATATAAGAATTAAAATGTATTTAATCATTTCTCCTTTGGCAAAACGATTAAATATGTCAACTTATTGGATCTAACATAATGTATGTATTCTATTTTCTGTGAAAAAGTGATTTTTTCATAACTTCTTTTGTCTATATGATGATTAATTTTCAAATTAATTTGTTTTTAAAAAGTATTTGAGAAATTAAAATAGAGGACTATCACTTCAATCATATTTTTTGTAGTTTTCTCCTTTCATGCTTAAATTTTCAGTCATTTTTTGCACAATTTTTTTATTTTATGTTTCAAATTTTAATAAATATTTTGGTTTTATTTATTTTGATTTAATGTAAATTCAAACCAAAAGTAAATATTACATATACACATAACAAATTATTTTCATGTGTGTGTGAATCTCATTAGATAAAATTCTTTTTCAATACTTTAATAACATCGAGTTATATACAAGATTATATACAATATTTATTTTTTGAAGGTTTTTCTACTGTTAGATAAATATATAAAATTTGTCTTCATTTCTAATAGCAAATAGAACTGTTTTACTCTCGTGTTCATAAATTAAGGATAATGCAAGTTCAGGCAAAGAAAGAGACCGAAGCAAAATAAATGGGACTTTTTTTTATACGTCTATGTATTAAACAAAAGGTAAAGAGCAAAAAAGATGCTATATGTTTGACATCATTAATAAAAATTGTGACTTTTACTCCCTGGAGCAAATTTCAAAAAATAACATATTTAAAAAAACCAATATAACATGGTTAGTATGACGGTTAATGCATAGTATGCCCCCAGATGATGTAATACAGGCCTACAACGCCTAGGCATGCTGAGAATCATATTATCGATCTAATCTTAGAGAATATTATACCATTCATCAAACAATGCTCTCCGAAGTTCCGTTAGACATGTGGGAGGGAGTTGACGGGCTGCAATTCGTTGGCCAAGGATGTCCCACACATGTTCTATTGGATTCAAATCCGGTATGTATGCTGGCCAGTCCATACGGGTGATACCCTCCAATTGAAGGTATGCTCCTACAATGTTTACATGGTGAGGACGGGCGTTGTCATCCATAAACAGAAATTCTGCATCCATGGTGCCCCGACACAAACGTACATGTTGTTCCAGAATGACATCCCATATAGATGTGGCCTGTCATAGTTACATTCTGAACATGCAAGTTAGTTTTGGAACCCCGAATAATTCCTCCCATAACGAGCAATCCTGCATCACCGTAACGGTGTCGTTCAATGGTGTTCTCTTGGTGGTACGAGTACCTGGCCCTCTCCATATCAAATCCCGGAGAGAATCTGACAGAAAGCTAAACCTGGACTTATCGGTAAACATCACACAAGATCACTGTTGCGGTGTCCACAATGCATGCTCCCTACTCTAAGCTAACCGCAGGCAACAGTGAGTTGCGGTAAGTGAAACACATCTGACAGGCCTACGAGCATATGGACCAATGTGCTTTAAGTGTCTGTACACGGTCTGTCCTGAAACTGTCGTACCGGTAGCTGAAGAGAGCTGGCGAGACTGGTCTGATGCTGTGCTACGTCTGTTTCTTTTGGCAGTAACTGCCAAATACCGGTCCTCATTCGGTGTTGTATCTCGGGGTGACCTGTTCTGTAACGTCTAATCACATTTCCATCATTTTGGAACAGTTGTCGAAGCCTGGAGATGACACTCTGGGCGATTCCATGTTCCTCGGATACTTCCAGCTGGGTACGTCCACATGCCAGACGGCCTATAATTCTACCACGTAAAACATTATCCAAATGCTTCCTTTGTGCCATAACTATGCGGTTATTACACTGAAAGCCTTTTAAAGCGCTTGTGAACAATTTTACTTCTTTGCAACCATTCCTTATATACCCATCTCTTACATTCTCGTCATTGTGACGTACTATTGGCGCCATCTGGTGGTTTCTTGTAATTTGCATATTATTCTTGAAGATGTGTGTGATAATTCTACACACATGTGAAATTTTTATTTTAGAGTTCAATTTCTGTGTGATTCTGAATTATTCTTAATTTATGGATATGAGTGTAATATTGTTTTCATTGTTATATGAATGCATGTATAGAAATGCAGAAATAACAAGATGTCATTTAAGCAAAATATTGTCATTTGCTTTTGCTTTTTTTTATAAAAAAATAATTGTTTTAAACGTATAAAAATGTAGCAAATTTTATAACTTATGATTGTTCTGTTTAATAATTAAAAATTCCAGGTAAGAATACATAAATTTTTTATTAAATATTTGAATAAATTGCAAAGTAATTATTAATGTAAAAAATGTAAAAAATATTTCTGTAAAATTTTTTTATTTTTCATCGGTTAAAATAACAGTAATTTCCTGTAAAAGTTCTTGATTTTTCATGTACAAATTTGCAATTTTTCTATAAAATAGTTTTTTCTGTAAAAATAGTTTTTACTGTAAAAAATAGTTACTTGTACAATTTAACAGTTATATCCTGTTAAAAATTACTGGATTATTCCGTAAAAATTTACAATTAAATTGTGGAGAACCACCAACCAGTTTTTAACTGTAATTAAAACAATTTTTTATAGTATAAATATTAATTTAAAAGTGTCATATCTTGATATCTTGTTTGGTATAATTTACATGCAAACCCACAGAAGATCGTAGAAATGAAAAAAATCTTTATAGAATTTTCTCTATATCAATGTACTTCTAACTACAGCTCTAAATTGATGATAAAGTAATTTCTTGTATATCTAGAACATTTCTTTGTATTTAAATGATTAAGCAAACTGATACTCTGTGAAGTTAATTTTGAAATATTTTGTTGAACGAGGAAAATTTTCTATAATTACATACAGTGTTTGTAAAAAAAAAGAAATATATTTCAATACTATATGACCAAGTATTTCAGAAGATTTGAATCAACCATTAAAATGTACATATTTTTATAGTATCTGAAAAGGAAGATATAGGAAGATAAAAAAAATAGATCAAATTTTTAAGTCATTGATCATATGAAAATTCATAAAACTATTAAAAATGTTCATTGGAGTGTTACGCGACACATTTATGGCACACTCATACTTTTTGGTAAAAATAGATGTAATATGAATTAGCCTTTGCAGATTAATTTCTGGTACCTCAAATATCTAATTTTATATAATTTATTTTTCTTAAACTACAAAATAATCACAATAAAATTTTAACAACTACTACAGAATTTTAAGTACTTTCGTCATAATTTTCACGTATTCAGGAAACTCCTTTTTATTTCTGATATTTAATTGAAATTTTAATTGATGGAACATGTTCATAAAATTTAATAGTTGTTAGTTTTATTTACTGAGTGTGTAAAAATCAAAGATGATGATGAGTATGTTTTGTAAAAATTTAACTAAATTCATTTGGTGCTTTGTATTTTCTTTTTAGAAAGGAATACATATCACATGCGTTTCAACGCATATAATTAGGTTTAAAATTTTCACTAAAATTTCCGTCAAAAGTAAAGTGTGAACATATGTATAAATAAGTTACGATAATAGTAATCTTTCGAATATAAAATCAATATAATAGAATGTAAGTTAATTTACGGCAAATTTGAGAAATATATTTTAAATAAGTGATTAAATCAGTATTTTTAAAGTATACATAACTAACAATTTCTAGTAATTATTTACTAAGAAATTCCAAAAACAGTTGCTGTATAAATTAATTTTTAACTAAAATAAAATGCTTTATTTCCGAAGTATTTTTAGTGCCAAAGCTAAGAACTAGATGGCGCCGTTCTCTAATTCTTCGTAAAATTCTTTAAAGTTTTAGATAATTTACGATATTAGACAAATCTTTTAATAAATTAAGTATGATTAAAACTGAATCTATCAACTTTTGAATGACGTAATAAATTTTTTTTGATGAAATACTTTTATAAAATATTTTTAATCTCTTGTATTTATGCCGGTAAAAACTTTATCATTAAATTCTAACCGGTTTTCAAATAGTCATAAAATTAAAATACTTCTATATAGAATTAATGTAAAACCCAATACTCATTTTTTGGAGAGATATATTAGATATTAAAAACTATTTAAAAAGGAACGTCTCATTAAAAAAATGTTTCTCTGATTATGCTTTATTTTTCTATTAAAATTTTACTTTAAGAAAGATTGAATAAAGATTAAAGAACTTCAGAGAAATGATAATCACTATTTCTATAAATTTGTATTTTTCATTTGTTTATAAAGATATTGTTATTGCATGGTATAAATTGGTAAAGTCTTTAAGATAATTGGCGTGCTGAGTTGTAAAACTTATATTTTAATACATTAATCTGATTCTAAAAACGTATTTATAAGTTAAGGGGTAAACAATGTATAAACTATTCATGGATTACATTTAAAATTTTATTGAAGATTTAGTACTTAAACTAAACAAACTTTATGAAGCAAGTAGAAGCAATCTGAATCAATTTTTTAATCAAGATGTATCAACAGAGAATTGATTTTATAGACCTATAAGTTTGAAGTTAATATATTTTAAATATTCTGAGCAAAAACTAATGTAATTTATGCATGTAAGTTTTGAAAAAATTGTTTCAATAAAGAAAAATCATAATATAGTTTAAAATTTAGTAAAAAAACACACACACACACACACATTTATTATACAATTTATGCAATGTTCTAAAAATGTAGTTAAATTTTTACTCTTTTAATATTTGTGTTTTTGTATAGTTAAAACAAAACTTTTGCATTTCAATAAAAACTAATTCAAATATAATTTTGTTAAACTTCGAATAAGGTGAAAATTTAAATTAGAAAGAAAGCGGAATTGAATATTGTTATTAAACATATCCATAAAAGAAGATGCTATTTAGAAAAAGGGTGATGAACGTGGAATGTCAAGAGGTCAATGAAACAAAAACTATCTCATGCAAAAAATTTCATTTTAAAAAATTAATTTTTTTTAGTGTTTCTCATACAATTTTTTGTTTGTTAAGAAAAAACCCAATTAAATATTACTTGCAGATTTTGTATGTTAACTATGTATTCCGATTTGTTGAGAACCAACAATGATAACAACATCTTAAGATAAGAAATTTGTATACATAATAATTTCACGATTGTTCCTTGAATATATTAACAATTTCTAAAATTTTTTAAAATATTTAGCTCCGATTATTATTTTATTAGACTGATTAGATTACGTGAAGGTGAGTTTTTAAAATTCAATTATTATTAATGAACTGATATGATAAAAAAACTTTATTCAATTTTTTGTCTCTTAATTTGAAGTAATATCTTAAATTCATTTCCGTTCTAAAGAAATGAGAATTTAGAATGGATCACATTTTATGTCGAGTATAAACATGAAAAAGTTCCCGAAATAACTCAATTAACCAAAAACTCAGCTAATTAATTGGCTTAAATAATTCATTTCATATTAAATTTTCTTTTTAAAAGATTTATTAATACCATTTCTTCCTAAACAATATTTGTTAAATATTTTATTGGAAAAAAGTTTCATAAAATAATTTACTTACTGCAGCCAAATAAAAAAAATGCTTGTTATTCTTAAGGTACAATTTATAATAAAATTATTATTTTTAAAACAAAATTTATAAGCATTAATGATTTCTTAATAAATATATTTCTTAAAATAGCTTTTTTCTGTAACAATAAATGTGGTACAACCAACTGCACTTGCAGGAAAATATGAAAAAATGGTTATGATTAATGTAGGGAAATGTTAGCTGTGTCAGGAAGAAAGGTAAAAAATGTCGATAATATTTCACGTGATTATTGGTTTATCCTTTGCTACCACTAAGTATTAGCGAGAAAGGAAAAACATTCTTCACTATTCTGTGACTGAAAGAATATTAATGGTTATTCATGCGAATTTTCTAAGACGGAAACTGATTTTAAAGAAGAAAGGTATTTTAAATTTACCACAATAATTTTGGATATTTTTAGTATGCAAGTCAAAGGTGAAAGTGAGGCTCTTTTGGTTTTGCCGTAGAAAAATATTTGCTAACAAAATTGAAAACCAAATAAGAGAGTGCTTAGAGAAAATCCTTATTAAAACTATCTAGAAATTATTTTAAAATCTTTGATTTTTAAGTTGTTAACATTTAATAAGAAATATTCAAAATTTATTTTGATAATATTAAAGGGAAATTATTGTGTTAGAAAGGTAATGTTTTGATAATATTAATAAGGAAATTCCATAATCATATAAGAAAAACATCAATATTTATGTTTACTTTAAGTTATTATTTTTAGATGTGCATGTTATCTTACACATTTGTGTAGATTTGTAAATAAATATTTTTTATAAAACAAAATATATTCTGCAAAAATTTTAAGATTTATATTTTTGCTGCTCGATTCATTAAGATATAATTTTGATTAATTTTGAAGGTTTGCTATCTTTTTTTAATGTATATAAATTGTTATGATAATCTTTCTTCTTTAAATTTGATTAATTATCAGAATTTTTAGCAAAATTTTATTTAATGTTTATTATCACATTATTTGCTTATTTTTTGAAACATTGAATTAAAAAAAAGTCACAAATATTCCTTTAAGGAATAATCAATAATAAATTTCTATTTGTATTTAATCCGACTTACGCAAATTTGTAAAAATTACTAATTAAATACTGAAGGAAAAATTTCGTTTTAGATGTAAACATAAATTTAAGGTACTTATATTATTTAGATGAATCCTTAATTTAATGATAATCCCATTTTATTATTAAAATATCAATGATTCATGCTAATTTTTGTTTTAACTATAATTTTCAAATTTAAAACTTAATAATGACTGTATTGTTAACAAATATAATTAATTAGTGATCTCGTTTTGAATCACATTTTTGTTCCGTTGTGTGCCTAGAAAAAGTTGAATATACAATCATTCTATAGTACTTTTTAAAATTAAACTTCAAATAAATAAATATTGATTAGCTTTAGAAGTTTTTTGCAGGCGATGTAGAAATAATTTATTATGTTGAATAATTTTCGTTATAGCAGACAATGTATTAATGTCCATCGAAAAAATTCAACTAAAGCCTGACGATGTGATATTGAATTAATAGCAAAATAAATTATGAGAATTCCTTAAAAATGAAATGCCCTTTATCTGAATATGCTTTTTAATTAAATACTTAAACTTTTTTGATTATTAAATACTTAGGTAATCTCAAATAACCCCCAATAAATATTTATTCTGTATTATTGCTTATATGGCTCCCTAAGAAAGACTTTAAATTACAGCTTATTTCATTAAACAAACTTTAAAAATATTCTGAAACCAATTTAACTTATGATGTCCATAAGAAAAGAGCATAAATAATTTTAGCTAATTCAAATAATTATTTTTTTCAGTTTAAAATTATAAATTTTATTTTTTCTTTCCCAACGTAAATTAAATTAATATACTTTATCTATGTATATAAAGATCAGTTAAGTCTTCATGTAAAATGTAAAAAAATTGATAGCAGTTGTAAAAAAATTGCCTGAGACATTCTGTCAATGTTAAAGGATATACTCAAGTTATTGGGAAAATTATATATCAAATAAATTTAGAGTTATTTAAAATTTATAAAACAAAAATTGCTACTGTCTTCATTTTATTAAATTTTAAGCATACAATTATACATAATAAAAAGCTTTATTTCAAAAAAAACTTAATTTAACACATATTTCTAAAAACTTATTGTTAGAGCATCAATTGTTCATTGATAACAATTAATTGCTGTGTTTTCTTATTTGATTAAATTAATTGTACAACAAGTCAACAATTTTTAAACTACAATTAAATTTTTTGAAGGACAAGAAAGTAACTGTTAAATATTAACACATGATAGAAAATATTAACTTTTTGTTTATTTAATGTATCTGTTCAAATGCGCATTTTCTTCGCATCTTGATACACTTTATTTTTTGCTCTAATCCTTTATTCTTCTTAACTTTCTTAGAAAAAAATATCCAGTCTCAAAACACATTTAACAAAATGGAAAAGTAGTTTTGATATTTGGTTATCAATGTAAAAGTAACTCAGTTAAATTTTTGTTGTTTATGTTTGAAAACATTTTCTTAGTAAAACTTTAAGTTAAAATTCTTTCTTTAAGTTCAGTGCTGCCATCTACGTACCATTTACGTCTTATCCATTTAGAGGAAAAACCTTTGAAACTCATAGATTTGAAAAATGCGTTAATATTTGTTTTAGGCTTGAAAATGAGTCATCAATGCGATGTTCAGTTAAAAAAAACTGAAAATTGATTGAACATTACACTTTATTACTACAATATTGTAAGTCAGTAATAAATATTTTAGCATATAAGTCATATATTAAGTAATAATTATACAACATAATAATTGATATGAATCGAAAACACATTTAAATCATTGCATAGTTTGAATAGCAGTTCCAAACCCTTGGTATGTAGACCGCAAGTGCTCGCGGTTCATATAGAAAAGGTTACCATTGACAATAAATATTTACACGTGATTATTTTGTTTTAATTAATCCTAACCTTGCATTAGCATATTAGTAACATTCGAGTTAAATCTTTAACCAAATATCTCTGTCAACAACATTAGCAGGAAAAATCTACAACGTTTGCTGGTCCTATCAGGAATTAGTAAATGTAAATCAGAGTTAGGAATTGTTTTGTATTTATTTCGTAACCTTAATGTAAATAAATCATGGCTTTATCATGAGAAAATTTTGAGAAAGCCTGTGACCTCTACAAAAATTTTAATAGAATATATAGAATTCTACAGTTTTTATTTAAATTACTACCTTTATGTAATTACTTAAATTCATGAATTCATTTCGTACTAATGTGACATTCATTAGTAGCATAAAATTTCATGTTACATATTTCCTTGATTTACGAATGCAATACTAAATAATGGTAAGTAACAATTCTTTACAGTACTTGTCTTCTATATTATATTTTTGTGACAGATTGCTTACAGTAACGTAGAAACACGTAAATAACTGTATCTTATTCATAAAAATATAAATAATTTTACATGAAGCTTATTGCTTTATAAATATAGTTAAATATAAAACAGCAATATACTAAGTAGAGACATTGCACACAATCTTACTTTACTATTTATAAACAGTCATTTGAATTTCCATGAAACAACAAGAATTTTCTAATGGACTATTCTTCAATATCTATTTATCATTTTTGATGAGCAGAAATGAGAGAGCAATTGTAGATACAGAGAGCTTCTGGTAATATATAAAGTGAACATTATGGAGAAGTGCCATTGATGGATAAACATTTATGAGTCGTATACTTTTCAAAAATATAAAGTTCAACATATGCATGTGCGTAATGTGATACCTTTTTCAATAAATAAGCAAGAAAAGCATGTTTTTCAATGTAGAAATATAGATGCTCATCAATTCAAACTTCTGGTGTTCACGTGCCTTCTCAACTTAAGAAATTATTTCCAATTGGAATTAAAATAAATATTTTATTTTCATATGGGTTTATACTGAACATTGTAATGTGATTAAGTCTTAACAAGAAAAAGATGTCTTTTCTTCTTAAATTATTCCTTTAAAATATTAAGTATTTTACATAAGAGAAGTAATATAACAAGAAAAATATATTACTTGTTAACAATATTTTATTTTTAATGAAATAATAAATAAATACACTTATATATATTTTTGTGCGATAACTGTTGCATCCATGAGAATTAATAAGTCCAGTTGCTAGTTAATATGGATGTTTTAGTTGTAATACATCAACATATTTTTCTGTTTCAAATATATTGTATACTTTATGATATTTCAAAATATTTACAACTTAAATTAGTTTTTCTTTTGCACAATTTAAAAAATTTCATACTTTTTTTTAGAATTTGTAATTTTGTTACAAAGGCTATTATTCTATACGAATTTCAGTCAGTCAATATTTTAACTTTTTTAATATATTCTGTAGAAAATGTTTCATTTCTTTATATTGGATTTAAAATACGCTGAAAGGAAACAAAAGTTAAAATGTTAATTTAATTTAAGAAAAGCAAATAATGAATACATGATGCAGATTTTCTGTAAGAATTTGCAGAGGTAATTAAAAATTAAATTTGAGTATTATATTTTTCTTTAAAATCTTTGAAAGATGTTTGAAGCAAAATTGCACTTTTGGAGAAATTATAACTACCAATATTCTTTTAGTTGCTTCGTTATTGTTTGCATTTAATATACAGATTTGAATATTGTTTAATTGATTCACAAGGTCTTTGTTTCAAATATAAATGTTTTTTATGTTTTTCCTCAGAATAGACACCAAATAAATGGGACACATATTTCAATTAAATATGGAACACATTTACTTCATTGTTATCGTTAAATTAAATTTTTATTTATCATTTTAAAATTTATGGTAATCATAAAATATTCGAAACAACTCAAAAAAATTTACACAAGCAGTTTCTTAATAGAAAGGAAAATTGTTTTCATATTTTTTTTAAAAAAAACCACTTTAATTCAGCATACATATTTTATATATTCACTTTTATATAAATTTGTTTACTTGGAAAGCATATAAATTTATGAATAAAAATTATAATTTATCAGAGATTTTTATTTTATACTTCCACTCGGATTAAAATGAAATTTTACTATTATTGGTTAAATTAAATATTTATAATTAAAGTTTTAATGTCTCGGTCGCGGTTTTAGAAATGTTCTTCTTTAAAATAAAATAAAAACTGAGTGAGAAATTTATTGCATAGTTAATGTTAAACTATAAAAGTTGAGCCTACCTTTAATAATCAACATGTAAGTAAAGTTTAATTTTCAAAATGTATTTAATAGTTATGTTTTTATTTTTGACAGTCATAAAGTTAATCGCCCAAGTTTTTATATTAGTAAGAGTTTTATCTTTATGTTTTATAAAGTTAATAGCTTTCTGTGCAAAGCTTAAAGCAGTTATTAAATCAATATTATGTTAAATTAACAGATTTCTTTAACTGAATTATTTAAACAAAGATAGAAAATTTCTCACTCATAAAACAAGATGTTTATATATTAAAATATTCTATTTTTTTTATATATTATAATCATAGATATCTATTATAATCATAGATAATCATTTTATATATTATAATTCAAGATGTTTATATATTATAATCACAGAAAAGTGATTATAATTTACTGTAATTTCATAAAAAAATCCATGTGAGAGGAATATTAAAGACAGTTTTCAATCGAAAGGTGGTAGTTAACATTGTTAAAGAGTATATAAGATAATATAGTTTTATAATAAAGATTAAATGATGATGGAGATACTCATTATTATATGACGATGTATCGATATCAAATATTCAGTGAAATTAATTTATGCCCCGAATTACAAAATTGAATTATTTATTAAAAATCCTGCATTTTATTTTATAAAAAAACTCAATTTCACGACAGTCCACGTGGGATTCAAGGCCTAAGCACTTATTTAAGTTTTCATGATCGAGGACCCTGGGTTGCGAAGCATATGTCCCGGTTAGGTGGTCAGCCTAACGCGAAACCCCCAGTGTTTAGTTCCCAAGTATGCTTAGTACTCAATTATTTTATACCTCAAAGTAATTTAACATTTTAATTTAATAGAAATTTACTCTTTTTAAACATTTAAAATTTCTCTCTCTCTCTCTCTCTCTCTCTGTATATATATATATATATATATATATATATATATATATATATATATATATATATATATATATATATACATACATACATATATATATATATATGTATATATATATATGTATATATATATATATATATATATATATATATATATATATATATATATATATATATATATATATATATATATACGTATATATATAATAGAAACTTTAACAAATATTTCTTTCCATTAATAGAATATTTTAGTTAATTATATCACTCACACTTTGCAATCTTTACTTAATTAAAGTTTAGAAGCCTAAATTTGATATTGAATAAAAAAACAATATGCTTATAAATAATTTGAAGTTAAAAAATCATACGAGCTTTTGTTAAATTCGAAAATTATAAATATATTCGTTAAATATTAATCTGTTTTTGGTAATATTCATGCAGAAAGAAAGTTTGCACAGCAATGACTTTTAATTTTTTACTTTTAAAAGTTATCTACCAGTGAATTTGTTTTAAAATTCTTGAAATTTGAATGTCACCATAAAGCTTTATGTGATTGTTAAAACATTATTAGTTGTTGTTGTTTAATTAAAATATATATGGATTTATAATCAATCAACTCTTATAAATATATATAATTCGAAAATTCGTTATTTTTATCATCTTTAAAAGGGTAAAATTTTTTACAAATAATAGGGCAGAAATAATAATGAGCAAAGTAATATATTGAGTAATTCCTACTGCAATGCAAATTGAAAAATTAAAGAAAAAAACAGAAAAGAAGAATCTTCATGAAAAACATAATCTCATGTTTAAGCAAATTATTTTAAAAATATTTGATTAAACTCAGTTTAAAATCCATAATAATTTCATTGGTAGATAAAGGTTTAAATATAAATTATTATGAATCTGTTTTGAAACCTGTTTTTCTCATATAGGTTAAAAATCACCGGAAACATGGTTATAAATTTATCAAAATACAACATAAATTTTTTCTATTTAGTTTTTGCAGAATTGTTTTTCCGGGACTTACACTACGTAGTGTCGTACATTTAAACAATGAATCATATAGTGGGTTTTATATTTTTCAGACGAAGAAAGATAAACTTTTTTCTGCTTTGACTTAGAATATGTATTAATATATACCATAAACAAGAATTTACTTAATATAATTATGTCATATCTTTATAAAAATTTAATATATTTCCCTCTTGACTAATTCCTGAAAGTTATAATTAAAGACTGTTTAAAATCCATGTGAATCAATATTATAAATATTAAAAATATCGAGACTAAATATTAATAACATTATCATATTAATAATATAGAGTCTGAATACTTCAAAATAGTGTTGAATTATTTGTAAGTAAACAGTTTTTTCCTCGTAGATAAGATCTTCCTATTGAGGGAAGAGTTTATGGACCACGATAGTTTTTACGATGTCCCGCATCTCGCATATATGGAAAATAGAAATATTTTATTTGCAGTTCAATATATTTTTAGATATCCGTTTATTCTTTCGCCTTTGTATTTGGGAAATTTTAGAGAATGGGGATAGGAAAAATTATGACTGGAGAAGAGCTACGTTAAAATGGGTGAAATGGAAAGAACACATCATCCAATTTCAGAAGAGTTTTTCAATTTTTTGTGGCAACCAGTAAATGTTTTCCAATTTTCTTTGCTCTTCTATGATTTCAATACTTCTTTTAACCGGATATATATTCCAATATTTTTTATTCAATATAGTTTGCTGTGCATAATTTGCTGAGAGTTTTAATTAGATATTATGAAATAATAGCATACTTTGCTAGATTTCTGTGTCATTAAAATGAATTGTAAATACATTATGTATTCAAAGCAATAACCAAGCAGAACAGAAATTGAATTCTATAAGTAACAGTATAAATCAAAAAAAAAATTGTCGGTAATAATGTATTGTTATAATGGGGTAATGTATTAGATAATCAATGCAGGCTAACCAATTTCCGTTGAAGTTATGTTTGATTTTTGTGACGTTCAATAAAAAATAGAATTTATTGTTTAAATATAAAAGAAAAATACAATCTTTTACCATTGAAACCGCTTAAAATTGAAAAAGAATTTTAATGCATGGGTTTGCATAGTCATTATAAAGAATTGTTTTCTTATTTTTACACTTTTGGAGAGTATAGAATTTGTTTATGTTTTGACGTTTTCTTTTTAAAAACTTAGATTCAGTATCATTCAAATTTTTTCATTTTTTAAAAATCAATTTGATGAATTGGTGAGGATGTTTGCTCAGAAACTTATTGAACTGATTACAAATGGATACTAACGCCTTTTTCAATGCAATTCTCGTGTTCGCATAAGATTTTAAATTACAAAAATTACAATCTTATCTTTAGAAACTTAATAAAATAATTTTAATAAAATTAAATAATAAAATCTAAGCTTTTGTCAGAAATCACACAAAAAAGCTCCAACAGATGATATTCGCATAAATTGAAGTCAGTGGATTTGTTCTTAATCCAAACAAATTGAAATTACACCAATAATACTTATATACAATGAAAATTTGCCGTGATTAATTTCTTTCTTTGTTGATGTATAGTGTGCAGGAAATAAACAGAAAATAAAGCAGTTATTTAAAAACTGCATTCAATACACAATGCATTCAAAAGCTGCAGAGGAAAATAATGTGCCTATTTTAGTTTCATTATCATAAAATTATGGAGGATGTTTTTTATTTATATTAAAATATATTAAGTTTGCCTTTCAATAATTTTAAACTTGCTGAATAGATTGATAATCAACGTTTCACGGCACATTTTTAACCAAAATATCAAAATATAATACACTATAATATACTTTACTTTCCCTAAATTAAATTAAAATTTACTTATCTAAGGTTATTAAAACATTATAATCAAGTTGCATAATATTTATAGAATAGGATAAATTTTCAATGAATAATTAAACAATTTTTAATTATTTTGGAAAAGTAATAATGCAATTTTAGAATATTCCATTTCAAAATGTATGCCTGTAAATATAATTTAAAATTTGCTAAAAAATTTGCCATTACCTTAATGTCTTGTGTGTGCTTTGTGATTATAATATTATATTTACCGATCAATTAAATTTTCTTTAAATAAATTTACATTGCCATTTGATGTATTTCCAAAGTGCCACTACATATAATAATGCACGATTTTGAGTGTTAAAATGTTAAAATCTGCCTTATTGATAAAGAATTGCTTATATATATATATATATATATATATATATATATATATATATATATATATATATATATATATATATATATATATATATATATATATATATATATATATATATATATATATATATATATATAATAGATTATGTTACTTCATTCATGAAGTAACAGAATCTTTATGTTTTTTATGTTGCAGTTCGAAATGTTAAATTCTCTTTTGATAGTGACGATTACATGTATTGTTTGAGCAAATAAATGGTTATGAACTCTCATACAGTTTAGAAACATTGAGAAAAATGTTTTTAGCTAAGACATTAAAAAATATTTGCTTCCATGTATCCCTTTAGGGTCTAAAACAACTAATAAATTTATTCCTGTAAGCTCTATAAGCTTTTATTTATAAATTATGTAAAATGTGCTTATGACAACTGATGTACTGACTGCTGTTGTATTCAAAGATTTATATATAAAAGTAGTTTTTTTACAGATTTACACAAAAGCTTAAAGCTAAGAAAGTTGACAACACAACATAAAATGTTGGATTAAGGTTACATGCTGTGTGTTCCAATCTCCCTTGAATGTAAGATTTATAAGCCATGCTGAGAATAAAGAGCCCATTGTGTAGGCAAGATAAATAGGATTTCAATGAAGAAAAGAATGGTGGATAAAAAGATTGAAATCCTTACCGATCAAATATATTGCAAAGAGAGAGATAGAAGATATGGAAGGTTATTAATATATTTTATTGTTGGAATGCATGCAATATACATAAAAGCTTTAACTTCATGCTTTTAAAGAAAAATTTATGTTAAATTTAAAGATTACTTATCAATGAAAGGTATTTTAGTTTAATTAAATTTACATTTTAAATTTTAGGTTGTTCCGAAGTTACTATTTTAAAATTTTATATATTGTTATTGAGAAATTTAGAGTAATACTAAATTTTAGCTATTTATTTCAGGAAATCATATTGTGTAAAATGAATTAAAGATGGTAAAAAGGACAACTGTTTTAGTTATGTCGTAAAAATTTTATAGACAACGTTTGTTATCATAAAAGTTTGAATTCATGGTTTTTAAAATGTATTACTTCGAGTAGGATTTCGCTTTTAAGCAATTTCTCTTTGAGAGTTCAAAAAAGAGAAAAAAAACACCAAAACAAAAATATCAACGATTTCTTCCATAATGTTAAGTTACAGTTCTAGCGAAAGAAGATTATTTTTATATCGAAAGCCTTTAAGAGTACCCTAGTGAAAAATATTGGCGGGTGATGTGTCACGTGTTCTTGGAGACCGCAGACTCTTAGAAATGTGACAAGGCCTATGAAAAAAACGTATATGAATACACCTCCTCCTTTGAGATTTCAGAGCACTGGTATATTTTCCGACTCTTTGCTATGAAACTCTCATAAAAATGATGGAGCTTTAGAAAAATATTGCTTTATAACATTCATTTATTCTGGAAAAATCATAGTCTTCTGTAGATATAAAAATAAATCAATTGTTATATATATATATATATATATATATATATATATATATATATATATATATATATATATATATTTTTTTTTTTTTTTTCTTAAATTTCCTTCAAAAAATCTAAATAGCGAAATTAAATGCGTACAGTGATTGAGTTTGAGATTTATAATGGAATAATTAAAATGATATTTTACTTGAAGATATCTTATAAAAACAACAGTTAAATCTGTGAATCTTAAGTTTTTGCACATTTATCGCAATAAGATACATTCAAATTAAGAGTATCATCAATATTATTATATTATAAATCTCAAACTCAATTACTGTACTTATTTACTGTAGCTATTTAGATAGTTTGAAGGAAATGTAACTATTTATATACATTTTATGTTAAAGATTAAAACTTACACTTTATTACATTGCTTTAATATTGAATGAATGCGTCAAATTCACTTATGTATTAATTTATCAGAAAGGATAATTAGTGTAATCTTATAAACTCTACCATGAATATTAGATAAGTTGATAAACTGATAGTCACGAGAATCAATGCTTAACTTTAAATTATTTTAATAGCGCTTTATTATTTAATTAATAAACTTTATGAAGGCCTGGTTTCAAATTATAAGCAATAAACGTTACCATGATATGCAGGTAATTGAGAATATTTTCTAATATTTTTCGATAACACAAATATAACTTCATAATTATATTCATGCTAGTGAGAAAAAGTTCTCAAAAAATATTGTGGGCTTATTTAGATATAACATCTGAATACTACAAAGGATAAATGTGTAACAATTTTTATATATATGAACTAAACAGCTTATTTTTTTCTCAACTCACTTATATAACAAAATGAAAATTTTAATACTGCTCATAGCCTCCTTGATGTTAAGTTGTGCAAGATTTTTAAATCAAAGGATTTTTCTGACATTTTTAAAATACACTGTAAAATTTCGCACATGAATACATTAGAGGCAATTTAAGTATTAAATTAGTTCTTCCTTCGTTTGAAAACTACCTTTGAAAGGTTGAATAATTTACTTTAATATCTGTGAAAATTAAAAAAAAATTTTATTTAAGTCATTGAAAATTTTACAAAGTATTCTTGATTGTGAATGATAAATCACTGATCATTATTCATTTTCAAATTACTAATTTTTATGTAATGTTAAAACCTTTTTTTGTGTCAATATCCTGGGTAAAATAAAAGATATCAAATATTTACAGTTGACTAAATTATTATTTCTGGAAAGTTATAACTAGTAAAATATCTATTATAAATTTCCCTTGAATTAAACCATAGCATAAAAATTATGCATAAAAACACAATATTTTTATTTTAATGTTAATATTACATATACAATTATTTAATTATAATATCAAAACACTGTATTAAAAGAAAGCTCGTTGAAAATTGCTGCTTACTTTATTCACCAGTGAAAGCATTTTTAGATTTTAATTAAAATTTCGTTAACTAACAAATTATTCCAAGGAGTGAAAATTATGCTCAATATTCATATATTTAATACATTTTTCATAGCTTCAATTTTCTGAACATGTCACTCAATTAAATATTCTGTATTATATACTCTCATTATTGTCAGGTAAATGAAAAATATATATAGAAATGAATGAAAATATCGTAATGTGAAATGCTACCATTACATTTCTGAAATATTTTTATTAGATTAAAAAACCTTATTAATTAACTTTTTTTTAAAAAAAAAGAATGGTTTTCTCACAATGACTAAGTTGTTCAGTTGTCCAAAGTTATATTCTTCTTTGAGATGGATATATTATGATAGATTGTAATAGTATAAAGTATACTCCTTCATCAAAATACATTATACTTATTAAATAATATATATAAATTAAACTTACTTCCAAGTAAATTACAAAAAAACTAACTTTTAAAAATTTATTTTAATTATTTTAGGAAAGTATTTCGCCTTTTTCATAACATTTTATTTTTCTGCTGAAAAAGTTATTTATACAATATTGCATTAGCAATGCAGCATGTAGTACTGAAGCAACGTACACAATTTTGAAATTAAAGTCATTAGAATGTAAGTGTAAATAATTTAAATGAAATTTTACCATGATTAAATGCTTAAATAATAAACTCATAATTTATAACTTCTAATTGAAATTTAAAAATAATCAATTCATAAGCTGTTTAACTTAAAAATTATGTCAGTTTGTATCTTTCTTCTTGCTTTTGAACTTCATTTGTTTTTGTATCCACTTAAATTAATTTGGATTTATAGGGTAAATTTCGATTTTGTTAAAAATAATATCAGAAAATTATATATTATAAAAGAAATATTTTTAAAATTTTTCTAACAAATATTTTGAATTTTCATAGCTGAAAGTCCAAAAAAAGTAAATTTATTCATTTTCTCTTGAAAATTGAACTCGAATTAAACTTTCTCATTAAATAATATTTTTAATCAAAATTAAAAAAAGATTTACAAACAATTACATTTTTTCCAAGTTTTCTAGAACATAAAATAATTTATCTTACTATCTATTATTTGTAAGAAGAAAATATTTGAAAAATTCTATAAAAATTTTGTAATTATTATAGAATTTTTATCTAATAAAAGTAGGACTTTTATTAGAAAGTAGAATAAAAGTAGAAGAAAGAAAATATAGAACTTTTATCTAATAAAAGTCACTTGAAACTACAATGAATAGATGAATTCATTTTATATTAAAGCAAAATTATTCGATGGAATTCAAGACATAAGTTCTGGGGTAATATAAATATGATTTTAATTCTACAATCATTATATTCATTTAATTTCTATTCAATTGGATTACGCTTTACAAGACATGCAAATTAGAAAGCATATATTTCTATTAAATATTTAGCTAACATTTCTTTATAACTAGAAGTCTAAATTCTCTTCGACCGTGTTCTATTTTAAACTTCAATTTCAACTTATTAATACTTATTATTTTTGTAATATATTATTTTTATAATATAATAATTTATGATGTAAATATTTTAACATAACTTTTAAGCTAATAAACATAAATTTTTATTGCTTCTTTCTACATGAAATACTTCCAAACTTTGTCATTTTTCTTTAAAATTATATATTTCATAGTAATCTTATAAATAACCCCTGTCAAACATTGAATTATAGTAGCCCATTTAATATATTCTTGTACAGAATTTCTTTTTTCCTGAATGGAAAAATAATTTGTGTTTATAATTACCCTAAATCATATGAGCTATAAAACTCAAAAATATATATTTCATTTGTTAATTTGGAGAGAAATATTTAAAACTTTTAGAAAATTCCCAAAATAGATAAATAATTAAAATTTCCTCTTCGCTTCTTTTTGTTTTCTCTTGGGTTAGTAGAAATATTTCCACTGACAAATTAAGAAGATAAATGCTAGCTAATTATCAAATCCGCAAGTTAATGTTGATTATTAAATAAAACTAGGCACTTAAATATGATTTAAATGTGAAATAATTAATAATAGCATCGCTGCGTTCTTTCCGTTAAGCAAACATTTTTCGTAAAATTATAATAGCTGGTAGTTTGATTAGAATTGTCGTGAATGGGAAAAAATGTTTGAACTCTAATAACATGAAAGTCGTTACAATTAAGTGTCTAATATCATCTATAATTAATATATGAATATCCAACTATACCTTTTATATATGTGATTACAGCCACGTGAGAGAATTGTTTCAAGTTATAGTGTCTGCTGTATTAATTTCAAATTACATAATTCACTTAAAATGAAACAATATTCTAACTAATTGTGTTACGAAATCAGAAAATTGCATCAAAGCAAAACAAATTAGGAATAAGATGAAACAAAAATAATTGCATTTATTTTGCTTTCTGTAAAATAACATAAGCAAATAACATGTGTTAAATAACATATAAGAAATAATATATGATTTGCTTTCCTTTTCATCACATTCTGTAAGCATTAAAATTTTCTTTAAGCATTAAAATGCAATTGAAGCCATATATCTCATTTGTCAACCCTGTTTTCTTATATAAAAGCATGTTTTCATAAGAACATGTCAGCAGAATTTAGAATTTAAACTCTTCACAAAAAGGTTTGAATTAAAATCTTTGACAAGTGTAGCGTGAATCATTTATCAAAAATAACTTCTCTAATTCTTGGAAAAGTGATCAATACCGTCAAACTATGTCATACAAAGGATCCAGAAAAATTACGAGTGATTGATTGATGTGAGAAAAGTGATAGGAGAGGGATAATAAAGAAAGTTTGAGTAACAGCAGTAAGTTTCTAGAGTTTTGCATGAAAAGATTCTCTAAAAACATCACTAAATCTTTCTCACTTTCAAAAGTATATATTTGTGAGTCTCCTCATTCAAATTTATATTATTTTATATTCAAATATAAATAATCATTACGCTTTTTGATTAAACATAAATTAAATGAATTATTTTAAAGTGAAGATTAAAGAATATGATGTGAAGATTGTGAATAAAATTTAATGAATATTTTTATTAAATTGAATTTACAACTGACAACGGGCTTATCATTTACAAACCATTTAACAGCTCCCTTTGAGAAATGAAATGTATATTTCAAACCAATACGTACATTTTAAAAATTTGGTTCAGTTTAGTGGAAAAATAATTTTGTAATCATAAAATTTTTTTAATCTATTTAGAAATAAATTTTACTACATTATTCTTCCATGCTCTCCAGAAAAATTGAATTAGGATTCCTATGATAAAAATTTTCCTTTTATTTAACTAAAGTACCCAGTTAATCATTATTAAAAATCTATAAAACTCCATTATATATACACATTAGAAACTTTTTTCAAACTCTTATTTAATAATTAAAATTCAATGAATTGATATACAATATCTTGCTCTGGTTTTATTTGAAAAAAAGTATTATTCATAAGACTTCAGAAATTTATTATAAAAAATGGTATTCTTATATTCAGACAATACAAATCATAAATAATTATGTCATATATATTAGAAAACATTTGATCATCCGTTTTAAAGTTCATTCGATTGGGAACATTAAAAGTAGCTACTTTTGTATATTCAGGTTATAAAATAGATAAATAGATTTTATCATTTCATGAAATAGTTCTCGAACTAACAAACAAGGAATCTATTTTGACATTTTCTATAATCTGTCTGTCTATGTGTCTATCTCTCTATCTATCTATCTATCTATCTATCTATCTATCTATCTATCTATCTATCTATCTATCTATCTATCTATCTATCTATCATATATATATATATATATATATATATATATATATATATATATATATATATATATATATATATATATATATATATATATATATATATATATATATATATATATATATATATATATAATGATTAAAACTTGCATTCATTATCTAAAAATTAATTATTAATGTTTCAAATTAATTGATATTATGTTTATAATTACATGCATATTAGAGAACATTCGCTTCGAGTAGGATTAGATTCAATGATTCACTATAGCATGAAAATTTCAAGTAACAAAAATGTATGTAGTTATTTTGTAAAATTGTGATTAAAAGGAATCACACATCAATCTAATCTAATAGTAAGTGTTAAGCAGTTATATAGTTTGTTTAAACGTCAAATGCGTTGATGCTTGAAAGGTACCGGAAAAGGTATATGGATTTTGATGTGATTTCATGTCGATTATGTGAGTTTATTGATAATAGTATGTAAGTATATAAGTCACGGGGATTAAAATCCATAAGCTATTTGTATTTAAACAGGTAAATTAATTTAATAGGTTAGAAAATTAATATATTTAAAAACAATGAAAAATAAAGCAAATATTATAATTTTTTTTATATTTTATCCATAAAATAAATTTTTTTTAATTTCTATTTACATTTTTATTTCATTTCTATCAGAATCCATTTCTATTTAGATATATAAGAAGTAAGTATTTTTAAAATGTTTCAGCAGCAAGTAAACATATTTTTCAAAAATGAATAATAAAAATTAATAAAACACATAAGCTGAATATGTTGAATTATTATTAAAATCATATTAAGAGATAATTAATAAAATAATAGCATTTTTTTACTTTTTGAATAGAAGAAATTCTATTAATTTTAATTATATAAGGTTATAATAGAAATAATTAATTAATATATCACATTATGCAAAAAAATTATCTATCTATTAAATGTATAATTTTTGTTTGCGTTTCATTATTAACATTTTTAACTAATTCATCCCTTTCAATGGCTTAGATAAAATAATGTGAAGCATTTGGGTCATTGGAATAAAGTGTTAGTATATATAAATGGCATCTAAATATGCTAAACATTTATATCAAGACTTTCAATACATTCTTTTAAAAAACTCATATCAAAATTATAAGACCACTAGCTACAATTATATTTTTTACAAATATAAAAAGTATTTGTAAAAAATATAGTAAGTATTGTTTATGCAGTAAGTAATGTATATGCAAAAAAATATAGTACTATAAAAAGTATTGATCCACCATTTTTGAATAACCATAAGTACTCAATTTTTAAGGAAACTAATAAGGTTTTCCAGCAAATAGTTTGCTTGATACGTCAATGCTTGTATTTTCAATCCGTATGCAAATTCATATTGAAGAATATTTTCATACACTTGACGAGACAAATGATTCTACAAGTTTTCTATGGAATTCAGGTTTAGACTATGCATTTGCCAGCATAAAATCTTGATTATTTCTTTTTAAAACAAATTTTTAGTTGACTGAAATACATAGCATAAATGGATTTATTTGTAATTAATACTTCTGGTGCCATCCAGATTGAGTTTTTTTTTTATCAGAAAATAATAGTTTTCCAAGCAGCATCTTTAGTCATAACCACTTTTGCCTACTTCAAACCTTCTTCTTCACAAAGCTTTAACAATCTTGTCTTTCAGTGCCTGAAACGCAAAATATTATTATTCTTAAGTTACGCACAATTTGAAATAGTTTTACCAGTCTGCTAAATTGTTTTAGGAGGTGGCAAGTTCTTTTTTGTTGTAAGTTTTATAAAAGTTGCTTATTTGCGATAAATTTTAAAATTTGCAAATACAATTTGCTTGGAATTGATATTATATTATTTCTTCCAAATCATTTGTATTTTTCATAAAAATCCTTTTTCTTTAAAATATTAGGAATTGCTGTTTTAAAACGCTTAAGAGATTACTTTATTCACATTCCAATTTTCTAGATATTTTAAAAAGCCTTTTAAAAAACAAAAGTTTTACTTTTACTTTTTATTAAATCAAACATAAATTAAAAATTTTAAAACAAAATAAATATGATAATGCGAAAATAAAATTTACATGTATCTCTCAGTTCTGAAATTTCTTGACTACTTTATTTTCCCCGAATTAAGCTTGAACAGTAATGTTAAGAGCATTACATGTTCATATATATACTTTACTTCGAGCGGAAAATGTGAGCAATCTACATAATTAATCAATTTAACTCACATCACACACAAACGTTTTAGTAATCGTAAAAAACAAATTATAGTGTATTTTAAGTAATATTTTTGCGCTTCACAGAAAAATATAAACATATCTAGAAAAAAGAGTAAAATATCAAAGCACTTAGTAAACAATGTAATTTATTTTTATTTTATGAATAAAAGATACCGCAATACTGTGATTGAAATACATTTTTTACTCTTTAACTTTTTAATATTTTTTGCTCTTTAACTTTTTTAACATTTTTAACTCTTCACTTTCTTAATATTTTTTAATGCTCTTGAAATACTTTATAACAGCGAAAAAAAATGGACTATAAAGAAGAGTTGACTAATTTCAACGTGCATTTTCATATTTTAAAATTTAAGATAAAATTAAATTTTACGAAAATATAAAATTATTTCATACATTTTTTATAAAACTCTTTAAATTTTTTCTCTGAGAAAATGTTTGAAATTTTCCTCAATAGATTACTATGTTGAAATATTTTTCAGCATATTCAACCTATGCAGATTTAGCCATAAAATAAGAAAAATGAAATAAGTTAAGGAGACTTATAACAAAAATTTTTAAGAGAATTTTAATTTGAAACAAAATAACTATGAACAGATTCTACAAAACTTAAATTCTGGTAGAGTTCGATTTTTCTTGAAGACTTTCATTTTTATTTGCTGCCACACTTGTGCTGTTGCTTTTTCTAAAGGTAATAAAATGCGTCTTTAAAAGAAAGTCTGTTGAATAAAGAAGTAACAAAAGCCACTTGTCTTATCAAAAGTTAAGATTTATGCTGGAAGTATATGTATTTTGAATGCGTGATAAAATGCTTTAAATTGAAACTGAACAGTAAAATTCAAGATATTTCTCTATAAAAGAATGCCAAAAATGCTATGTTGTAATTGAAATATGTTAAAACTTTTATTATTGAAAATATTTAAATTTAGTTCCATTAATTATAAATTTATTTGGACCAAGAAAAGGGAAAACAAAATTATTCAGACAAAATTTAAAAGGATTGTTGTAAAATGGCGTATAAAATGCAGAACGCTGTATGCTGTTTACTTTATTACATTCATAAAAAAATTCATATGTTAAGCTTAATAATGTTCCATATTATATACTACATTTTTTCTTTGACTTATTGGATTATTTTTATAAAATTTTGGTCATGAATTTTCAGAAAATATTATACCAGATACATACAATAACTTTAAATAATATATTATTAATATTTTTACATTATATCTTACTTACTTCCTAAGCAAAATAGCTAGGTGTGAAAAAAATTACTCATAGCTTCTTTAGAAATAAAAAACAGAAGTTTTAAAATGCAATGCAAACTTAACTTTTTGGGATGATAAAAATAAAATCAAAATTTTACTTACAAGCATTTCCGAGTAGTCTCCATGGTTGAGTCTGCAAGAAAGAGAAATAAAATTCATTGAAGAGGGAAAATATTAAGGACTTAAATATTGAAAACTAAAATATTAATAATGAAGATGATAATATGAAGAGAAAATTATGTCAGTAAAAAAATCAATTTAAATTTATTCTGGAAAGTTGTAAATAAAATGAGGATTAGAAGAGAAGAAAAATATTTTTACAAAGATGTAAAGTAATGTTAACTGATTTTCTAGCCTTACATTTTCTGAAGGAAATAAATGAATGGTAAAAAATTGCTTTATCAAGTATATAATTTTATTAAGTCTGAAAAGTTTATATGTTAATCGATGGAGAAAATAGGAAATAAAGTTGTGCCTTCAATTCAAATACAGTGATTAAATTATTGAAAAATTGCTTCTGAAAAATTATAAAAATATCAAATTTTAAACTTAATCTCAAAATATACAGGTATTGATTTTAATATTGGATCTAAGTATTTCACTTGAATAATGATAAAATATTGCATCAGAATGCATGAGCTACATTAAAAAAATATTTAATAATTTCTAAGATTTAAATATTTAGCAAAATGTGATGTGATTCTAGAAAAAACACCCTTTACTATTATATAATCAGTTCCTTTTAAAGCTGTGGTTTACTGTGATAAATGGTGAAATTTTAATTTCACTTTAACTCTAAGCTTCAACTGACCTTCAAATTTTAGCATTTAGTTACTAAACAAGGACAAAATGCTTGAATATATACATATATGTATGTTTGTATGTATGTATGTATAATTTTAATCAAACTGTCTAAGTTATATTTTATACGTTTATAATAAAACTAAACAAGCTTCATATTAATAAAGCCCATAATAATATATCTTACTATTGTTTATGAAAAGGAACAAAACATTTTTAACGTGTGTGAACATTTCTTGATTACCTCCTTTAGGAAAATTCTACAGCTCATCACAAATATCAAGAAACTACAATGTTAGACTGTTTACAGAAAATGTTAATTTTCAATTTCATAAAGTTTAAAGAAAAAAAGCCTCCCATCTAAGAAAATATTAAAATAGATGGTATTTTTTTAATAAAACCTATTTTTTGTTATGATTAATATTTGAGTGTCAAAGGATATAGTCTGTCACAAAGCATATTAAAATTAGGGATAATTACATCATCTAGTTAAAAAACAGTAAGAAAATTCAGGAATTTTTGAGTGAAATGAAATTAAAACTATTAGATATTAGAGTGCAACCTCAATCTTACAAATGCAAAGAAAAGATTCACATGTCTATGATTAATTTGTGTAAAATGATATCATCAAAAGACGTTTCATTTATTAATAAATTTACATGCCAGCAGTAGTCAATCTTGATTGGTTTCATTAATATCCTAGATAAACAAGAAGTACAGAAACTGAACAAAAAAGTCATTGAAAGAATGGAGAGATTGAGGCAGTTGACAATGACTTTTGTAACAGGGTAGCTATTCAAAATACTTCCGTGTGTAAAAAAGGGTTTATCTTCAGTTTCATCAAGCTCCATATTCTTTGGATTACCTTACCCTAGTGGTAGGACAGCGCTGATCTAAACATAAGTTCCCGGGTTCGATTTCAGCTTCTACTGAACAACAGGACATGAATGTTAAGTTTGTCTTGTGCCATCATGTCTTTTGGTGTGGGTGTTTTCAATTTTTTCGGGTTTCCTCCTTTCTGCATAAGAATAAATCATAAAAATTATGAAAAGTCCACACTGGAAGGCAATATATCTGGTGGATGCTAAAATATCTTAAAACGGGCTTTAGCTCTAAGGTCATGCGTATTGTACCAATTTGTTATAACAGACTTTAAAATTTCTCCTTCAAATCTGATGTTGTTTATAGGATGTAATTTTCATGATAAAATATTTTTTATGGCCTGAAATAAATTTATTTATCACAAACGCCCAGAAATTTGGCTATGACGCCATTATTTTTCTAGCCTTCCAATATTTCTGAACTCTACAGTTTAAAAACACAAGTGCAGAAAACGAGACGAGATGAGTAACATAAAAAAATTTGATGTTGTCTGCAGAGTATATAAGGGAGAGTCACAAAGTCCAAGCCCATACAAATATGCTGGCAAGCAGTCATGACTCGTAGTAAACCAGAAATAAATCATCTATATATTTTCATATATTTAAATTATGTTTCTTCGAATAATCAGCACACCCTTTACATAAAATAGAATATCTTTATTAAACATAGTAAATAAGGCAAATCAATTAAAATGTAATATTTAAAAATTAGCTACGAGTTATAATAATACTTTGAAATAAAATTTTACAGTTTTAAAAATTTTTTTCAAAATGCTAAACTGAAAATAACAATTTCTTTTAAAATCTGTTATTATGTTGGCTGTTATGTACAAATAAAATCGTAGCTATAATTGTAGATATATTTACTGAAAAAAGCATTTTAATAAATGAAAATGTTTACTTAAGGTATCGAATCACTGAGTTATTAATGAATTATTACTCACTAATTTCAGTAATAATATAATATATCAAATTATTATGTATAATAAAGCAACAACTAAAATTTGGTGTGTAAGTTTTCCTTAAAATAATGAATCATTTAATGTTGTATAAACACACAATTTGTCGCTTCAAACTCTGAAAAAATACTGGGATAAGCATTAGTCAATCATCATTTTATTTTAATTTATCTCTTCTTTTTCATCATACGGTTATGTATTTTTTTCTTACATGAACTCTCTCTCTCTCTCTCTCTCTGATACGACTGAGAGAGATAAATTGTTTAAATTAAAATCAATCAATCATTTAAATCAATCAGTTGTAGAAAGAAGTGGTATAAGCTGAAACCACGAATGGTTGAATTCAATACAAGATTGAAGCAATTTGAACCTTATAGTGGAATATTTTATCTACAAATAATAATATACAATTAAAGTTTAAAATGTTTTTAAACTAGCATCATATATATTCTGTTTCTTGACTACTTTGTAAAAAATATATTTAAAAATTTTGTTTCTTAGACATATAATTGATCTCAAAAATATGATGTAAATGATGTTTATTTAGTTTCTAAGACATATAAATAATATTAAAACACTTATATTAATCTAATAAATCGTTTTTTTTTATTTTCATAAACACACAGATACCAAATATGATTTATAAACATTGGTTTATATTAAGTTTCATAACAATCAATACAAAAACGTATTTTTTTCAGTAAAAATAAAACAAAATAAAAACAACTTTTCACCCTGAGATAACATTGCCTGATAGATTATGGGCTACTACACTCAATAGCTTGATTTAAAAATTGTTTTCTCTGCAGTTCGAAGTAATTCCACAGAAAGAACCATCCGATATTCGTCCCCCGAATTTCCCCTTCCTTTATCTTTTCAGACTTGAGAGATTTCTTCTCACGACTTGATTTCCTTTTTTTTTTTTTCTTACTCTTATTGACAGCTCGAGGTAAAAGTGGAGGTTTTCACGTGAGTCCTTAGCGAAAAAACTCTAAAAGAAGAGTTCTGACGTGAAATCGATACAAAAAAAATAGGAAGAAGTGAAAGAGAATGCAAAATAATAAAAAAGGCAAAGAAACTGAGATTGTGGGTCTATTTCAGAAGAGAAGTTCGTCTCTCAGATTTCCCTCGTGTCATGGAGGGTGGTTGTGCAATGTATTCTCGATGCGTGAACTTCGTTTTCCCTTGTTTCCAGTTTTCCACGAAAAAATTAAATTTTGCATATACAACGTCGGCGGGATACGAAAACTCCAAAAGGAAACGTCACAGAAGCATCACCTATTTTTCTCCTCCCTATATACAATCTTTTTTGCATTATATGTATACATTCATATATGTCTAGTTATTATTAGCGATATTCATATGGACACAGTAAAAAAGTACATGAAATATTTTCTAGTAGAATAATATATGATATTTTACGTAATTTTTATAAAACTGCCATTCTTTTAAATTTTAACATCTTTGTCAGAAAAAAATGCAGCAAGTAGGAGTTATTTCTTATGAGAAGAGAATGAAATTAACAAAATGTAAAAAATAGACGAAGGAATCTTACATTACTTAAACCTAAAAATTAAATTTAATAATATGTTTATCTTCATAAAAGAAACCTGGCTTGGAATTTAAAATAATGAATATGAATCCATAAATGACTGAGTAATTAAACAAATCTTCATTATAGAGCAGTTTAGAGATTCAATTTTACGTTACCACATTCACTTCATTATTAGATCAGATCACAGAAAAATATCATTTGAAAAATGTACCAATACTTTTGCAGAAAAATTGTCAGTGGAATGCTTAAAAATATATAAAAAATATATGAATAAGGAGCTAAGAAGGACCAACATACATTTCTTTAATTAAAGTTATTCTTCATTATATGTCAGTCTGATTACTGAAACTGATGCAGGCCAACACTAGATAACATCGTTTTTTAAACTTAGATGATTTGATGAAATTAAAATTTTTACATTTACATATTACCCATTAATTTACTAACTACCCATTAATTTAATATTGATTAATACTCCCATTAATTTAATACAGAACTTTATTTAAATTTGAATGCATTCTAACAGGTTTAAATAAATACTTACATATATTAAATAGAATTTGACTAAATTTTAAGCAATATTATTCCTTAATTCAAACTAAGCTTCCATTTTAAATACCAATCAAAGATTTATGTTCTATTTTAAATTTTTTTATTTTATTGAATTATATTTTGTAAGTAAATCTTATTGCTCATCAATAACTTTCTTTAAGAGAAACAACTGAATAAAATAATATGGCATATATAACACCTAAGTAGATTTAATGTAAATTATAGTATTGTATGTTGTATACGAAGTTGTTTGTTGCCAATATTATAAATATTAATATAGCACAAAAATATAGGAAGAGAAAATTTAGATCTTAAAATTAAATGATTAGTATAAAATTATACACACACATTTTTTTAATTTATGATATCTTAAATAACTTCTAGAATTCGTCAATGGGATTTTCTCGAGAAAACAATTGTATGAAATCTTATAGCGTATAACGCTCAAGGAGACTTAACTGATTGCTGTATATTGATATGCAGCTGCTTGTGTGTTTAATATAACACAAAAATATAAGAATAGAAAACTCTTATTTATACAAATTTAACAATTGGTATACAATATTTTTTTATATAAAATATATATTTGTTGTTAAAGTTTGCATTAACTTATCACATTACAAGGCTTTTAATTATCTGCATAGCATTTAATATATACAATCACAGTTCATCGTATATTCTGCTGAAATCATTTTATTGGTGAAACTAAATCAACGATATTACTTTAACAACGATAAACTTACTTTTTAAATTGAGTTTAACGAAAATCCTTGATTGTTATGGCGCATTTTCAATTACTATGTTTCTATTTAAAAAAAAGCTTTATTCTTGTAGGTCAAAGTTTTTCATAGGTAAAAATATTTGGAAAATTCTTTACTTACAGAAAGTTAGAACATAATGAGAGTTTAATTTTCTGCCTTTAAATTCCTTCACTGGTGCTTTTGTGTAAGGGATTTTATTAATTCTATCGCAATCAGATCAGTAAATAATTAATACGGAGAGAGTAACTTCAAGATTAATATTGGGTATTGATAAGATAAGTAGTATTTGTGAGAATCCGAAATATTAATCGTGGAATTTAGATTCACAATAATATGCTAAAGTAATTGAATCTCCTTATTTGTCAAAATCGAAAGAATAAGAAACTAGTAATTTTTTATACAAGTATAGAATTTAGTAAAAGATGTGTTGAAATATGTATTGTAGGAGAATGTTTTCATTTTACTGTCAAAAGGTGTTAGGCCAACTTGTGGTTCTCGGTAGATGGTATGGTAATTGCATTATAGATATGTCGAGATAACTTCCGATGTGTTAATATCATCGAAACAATTTTCTCTTTCGCGAGATTAAAACTACTTTTCTTTCTGATCATTTAACATCTCCTAACGGCTAAACATTAACGGTTTTTTAATACTGGAATTTACTTTTGTAATAATTATTCAGAATAGATGGCATTATTGAAATTTTGTGGATGAAATATAAGAAGATAACATGAAATATTTTAATCAAAAGTATTTTCAAATAATGAATTTGTATATATGTCAAATATTTTTTGAAGTTCTTAAAGGAAAAGCTAAATATATGAGCATTATACTTAAAATTTAATTTGCTCATATTTACGAATTGTGCGCATGGTAAAAATTAATTTTTCTAAAATGACAAATACAGCTTAATACCTAACACATTCTCCTTTTATTTTGGTGTATTTAATTTTTTCCACCAATTTTTTGCATTTTCTTGGTTACAAAAAAATAAAAACAGGTATCTAGAATTCAAATTGTTATAATTGAAATTTTTGGACATTTTAAAATATTTCAATCTTATTTAATCAGAGGAATTCATATATTTTTGCCTAAAATTTGCTTGATTTAAAAACTATTATTTTTATTAATCTGTCTATAGCAAAACTTATATACATTTGTATCATTGCAATTTCAAATACTGCGGAATAAGTTTCACGAGGAGGCAGTAGAACAAGAAGTGATATTTCAGCATTGCACACAGAAAAACGGCATGGGCTTACTTATTTTTCTGTTACTATGACTTATCGAAAATTAGCGGTTCTCTTTGAGTATATTGTGACCTTGAATTAAAAATAAGGAACATATGCCAAGTTTTATCACGATAGTTATATAATTAATAATATAACTAGTAATAGGTACATTTTTATCACACTAAAATTAGAAATCACTCTAGCATATGACTTCAACTTGTATTCCAGACTTAATTATTTCCCCATTATAAATAAAGCCTTTGTCGTTTATTTTCTGTTTTCCTCATAAAAATTTAAATACTCATTTGAGAAGGAAACTGAAATGGGATTTGACGATGGGATTGACGTATGGAATTGAATTTAAAACAGTGTATTCAAAAGATTTTCTTAACTAAAATACAAAACTTTTTGTAAGATTGAATTTTATATATCTCTGTATAATGAGTTCAAAATTTGTGTAAACTGAATTTTACTTTTTGGATTATAACTTTCGGAACAATATTAGTTTTTTAGGAATATTTACAGAAATAATAAAATAACCCCTACAAAGCCAACTAATTTAAATTTTATTTTAAAAATATCCTTAGACATAAGATTAACATACATGTTATTGATAAATGTCTGCTAGAAAAATGAAATCTTATATTTTATAATAGTAAATTTTATCATTAAAAAATCATGAATTAATATTTTAATGAAGAAATCGATTCACTGAAATGTTTTGTGAGTTAAAAAAACAATTATAACAGCATTTGTGAAAATAATTTTATAATATGAATAGTAAAATTAATTCTAATCTGATTAATATTTAGATTTCATCAGCTGTTTGTCTTCAAACTGCTATATATTTAATATTATTTCTTTCAAGATTCAAAATGGCTTAAAAGCATTAATTTTTTGGACTAAAATAGGTACATTAAATCGAGAAGAAAACCGTAATAAAAACTTTGGTTAAAAAGTATTCTTGGATGAAGTAATATTCGATTGATAAGATAAACGGCACATTTAATAACTAACGTAAATACTTCTTATCATTTTAGGAGATATTCCAATTTTAATAGCACAATCTTCAATAATGAATTAAATAATTTAAATTGAAAATTTTTTTCTAAATTTAAGAAAAAGAAAGAAATGTTATTTTACTTTTCTTATACACACTTTCACTACTTACATACATTTTTTCTTAAAATCACTCTTTATAATGTTTAAAATGTCTAAATAAATATTTAATTACCATAAGCTTTAGTTAACAATATGTTATATCAAATTAATAGCGCTTATAAAATATGTGAGTATAATAGTTTGAATATAAATATTTAAATTTAAAGGACAAATGTAAACAAATGTAGAAACATTTCTTGGGTGTCAAATAAATAGCAACTTATTACGAATAACAAAAGTATACGACTACTATGGATTTTACATATTTTATTATAAATAATACAATCTTTTTAGAATTAAATTAAATTGATGTAAGTAAATGAAACACACAAAATATATACATATAATTTTATGAGAGAACAATTTCAGACATTTTCAATTGAAATATCTATTCCAAAATTATTAGACAACTTGTAAAAACATTTTGTACAAAACTAAAAAGATTTTGATCCACCATTTTTCTGAATAGCTTCAAGCACTTGATTTTAAATTGTATTAATCATGTCTGCGAGCGAAATGGTATAGTAAATTCGTTTCCTTTATCTGTAATAACTACTTCAAATTTGTATACAGAATCATATAGACGGTTATTTGCATAAACTTTATGAGCTAAGTGACTTCCCACGTCTCCAGTGGGTTTCAAGTCAAGTCTATGGCTTGGCAAGATTATACTTTCGCTCTGAAACCTACTGTTTTTATTGTTTCGTATAAACAACATAGAGAGTTGATTTATTGAAATTTGCAACATATCTTCTTAAAAATGGACCATCGGGTCTAAAATGTAAGTGAAATAGTGACTGATAACAGTTAGGCTACATTTTACCAGGAATTCGATGCAGATTTCATTTTATCCCATTTAAAAGACTCCCCATATCGTTATAAACTTACTACACTTCTGCATACTGAAAAAATTCTGAGCTTCCATTTGTATGTCGTATTAATAGTAAATGTTAATGTCACTGTGATCTAAATTGAAAATTTTTCGTCAGAATAAATAATATTTTCGAAAAAGTTCTCCAATTCATGCCTTCTTTCTCCAATCCAGCCTCTTTTCTTTATCATGCTTTAATAATCTTAGTTTTCTTTTCAATTTTTAAAAAAAATAATTTGAATTTGATCTTAAAGTACGTCAGACTGCTGTGCGTGAGGTAGTTTTACTTATCTGCTGATTTATTTTATGAGTAGAAAGGTTCGATTTCATTGCAAGATTAAGATTATAATTATAATCATGGGCATATAGCTTATTCTTCTACCATGATCTTTTATATTTTCCATATATAATTATTTTATTTGAAACATTATGAATAATATTTTAGAATGTTTAAGGAACTCGTTTCAATTGCAAGGAAACATTTCGATTATCCAAAAACCTTATAAAACCAAATTTTCCGAACATCTAGATCACATGATTTTCATCCACGTGGTATTGTTATTTTCTTCATAAATATAAATGAATTATAATTTTCTTTATATTATTATCGTGTACTTTTGTGATAGAAAATTATAGTTTATATGTGACTTTGATGGAAAAATAATATAATTTTAAAAATATCAACTAATTCAATTGAAAAAAACAAGTGGTTTTATTCTATATAAAAATTTCAAAATTATGTTTTCCGTGTTAAACTAACTTAAAACTTTCATTTAATGATTTATATGAGACAATGTAACTTATTTTAGTTGGTTCAATCTCTTTAATTTAATCATTTTTGTCAATAAACAACAGAGAAACTGTGTGGTATTTTGCAAGGTCCTATAGTTTTTTATTAAATTTATTGTTTAAACTTATAATAAAATGTTATTTTCCTATTTGTACGTTATAACTAGTCTGTTAGAGTAATCTGTAAATTAACATATAAATGAATATGTTTCTAGGTATTGAAAAAAATGAATTATTCATAAAACATCTTGTAAGAATGTATCTAAATTTTAATACTGAGCAATTGGATATATAATGCTTGATTCGTATTGAGATCCAAAGATTGACTTTATTGTAGCATTTTACTCTTTCGAAATAAACATCTAACTTTATTAGCATATGGAACTTTGATGAATATTCCTAATTTATGGAGACAAACCATTATTGATTTAGATAAATCAGTAAACATTTAGTAAAAATGTATAATATCCCTCAACCGGAATTCTTAAAACTTGATTGAAATATTTCAATCAAACGTCAAAAAAGTTGGATCTATTCATCCATTTTTCTACGCCTAAAAATCTGGCTAATAAATTCTGAATTACTATTGACTTTACTATGTATGACAGACATATATATTACATCTTCACTATCTTTTATATCTGGGAAGGTAAAAGCTGTATCTGCTTTTTTTATGACTCCATAATATATTAATATCTTTATGTTTACATCGATTTTTAATATCTAACAAAACGAGAGGATAAATTTATTTAGGTATTGAAGGATATTTATTTAGGTATGTTTCTAGGTATTGAAAAAAATGAATTATTCATAAAACATCTTGTAAGAATGCATCTAAGTTTTAATACTGAGCAATTGGATATATAATGCTTGATTCGTATTGAGATCCAAAGAATGACTTTATTGTAGCATTTTACTCTTTCGAAATAAACATCTAACTTTATTAGCATATGGAATTTTGACGAATATTCCTAATTTATGGAGACAAACCATTATTGATTTAGATAAATCAGTAAACATTCACTAAAAATGTATAATATCCCTCAACCGGAATTCTTAAAACTTGATTGAAATACTTCAATCAAACGTCAAAAAAGTTGGATCTATTCATCCATTTTTCTACGCCTAAAAATCTGGCTAATAAATTCTGAATTACTATTGACTTTACTATGTATGACAGACATATATATTACATCTTCACTATCTTTTATATCTGGGAAGGTAAAAGCTGTATCTGCTTTTTTTATGACTCCATAATATATTAATATCTTTATGTTTACATCGATTTTTAATATCTGTCTAACAAAACGAGAGGATAAATTTATTTAGGTATTGAAGGTTATTTATTTAGGTATGTTTCTAGGTATTGAAAAAAATGAATTATTCATAAAACATCTTGTAAGAATGCATCTAAGTTTTAATACTGAGCAATTGGATATATAATGCTTGATTCGTATTGAGATCCAAAGAAAGACTTTATTGTAGCATTTTACTCTTTCGAAATAAACATCTAACTTTATTAGCATATGGAATTTTGATGAATATTCCTAATTTATGGAGACAAACCATTATTGATTTAGATAAATCAGTAAACATTCACTAAAAATGTATAATATCCCTCAACCGGAATTCTTAAAACTTGATTGAAATATTTCAATCAAACGTCAAAAAAGTTGGATCTATTCATCCATTTTTCTACGCCTAAAAATCTGGCTAATAAATTCTGAATTACTATTGACTTTACTATGTATGACAGACATATATATTACATCTTCACTATCTTTTATATCTGGGAAGGTAAAAACTGTATCTGCTTTTTTTATGACTCCATAATATATTAATATCTTTATGTTTACATCGATTTTTAATATCTGTCTGACAAAACGAGAGGATAAATTTATTTAATACTGCCCATATGGTAGTTCTCTATTTTCTCGTCCACTTTCTCTAGCTGCATCATTGAGACATTGTAGCAATGAGATTTTCATCGCTTGACGTCAGGAAAGTATTTCAGTCTTGGGTGCACTCACTAGTCGGTTGAATAGACCGGATGAAAGGAAAAGGGATATAGAGGTATTTTTTCTATCGAATTTCTTTTTGAGCGCTTAAGTCTGTCAGACGCATTGAGAGCATCGATTTTTAAAACTAAATCTTTATTTCCAAAGTGGGGAATTTTTCCACACTAACCCATTTTATTCGTAGTCAGCCTTTGCAATTTGGTTTATTTGTCCTTTTGTCTTGTGGTCATCACTGACCAAACATTTAGTGATATAAATTCCACTTATATAAAGAGTTTATATTCTTAGAAAATAAATGTTTACATTTTAATTACATGAATTTAAAATATTAAAATAAATTTAAATTATCTACAGGGTCTACATAGACCTGGATTTAAAAGTTTGAGATAAATATCTTTTCTTTTTGCAGACGTTTTTTTAAAATTTAATGAATTGAATAATGTTATTCATTATTTTGTTTTATTAAGGTAATGTTAGGCACACATTTTTACTAAAATGCTCTTAAAATATCAGCTTTAATCCCATATTTTGCCTTGTAATATTTTATAGTTTCATAAATGAATTATGTTAAAATTACATTTTAATTAATCCTGGTAATATTTTTATTTAATATTTACTTTAATAAGTTAATAAATCATTGCAATCATTATACTTCAAAATTTTATTTTTGTCTTCATTAAATTGTTAAGTATAGCTTCATAAGTTTTATTAGCAACATTAATTTACTTCGTAAGTTTTACAATACAAAAGTATGTGCATCCTTTGAATTTTAAATTACTTTTTGGAAATTTATTAATGTCATATTTAAATCATTTATGTGCTTAACAAAAATTTGAAATGAAATTCTTATAGTGAAAGGAATACAGCGTACAATCTATAAAAAATCTCAGAAACATACAATAAATATAGTATTCAAAATGTATGTAATATGCTCTGGCAAAATTAAAACATACTGAATATTTTCCTAAGTAACTTAACAAAATTTTAAAGATGTTCAATGAATGTTTTAAATTTTTTTGTCCCAAAATAATAAGTTTTAAATAAGATTCTGGAGTAACAAATAAGCAATTTTAAAAAACAATTTTATCATTTTCACTTATTTTGTCTTGCGATTTTCAAGTTACCAAATATTTTAAGGAGAAATAGTTTCGTAAAATACATTTTTTTATAGATTTTCCCTATTAAAGCAGATTTTTAAAGAATGCGTTTCTCTTTCCTGTAACTACTCAATAAAGAATACATTAATTATTACAAGCATAACTATTAAACGATCTTTAGTGCTAATATTTTAATTGAACAAAAATTAACATGCAGTTTTAGTCCCTTTGCATTTTTAACAGAATATGCTTAAAATTTTATAATAAGTAGAATTTATAATAAGATCAATGTTATATAAGATGCAATACGTTATTATGAGACGAAAAAGTGAGATTAACCTAAATTAAAGAAACATCCAACAAATTAGCAAAAACAAATATATGGTTCTTATTAAAAATTTCTCTTCGCAAGCTTTGTGTCTCTAACAAGGTGAAACATCCAGAAATATAACATTTTCTATGAAAAGGACTTCAAGAATTAATAAGTGAATAATTTTTCTTTAACTGAAAATAAGAATTATTTGATAAGAACTAGAACGTTAGACAAAGATAATCACGTCCTTTCTTTTTGACACATTCCTTAAGTAAATCATCAAAATTATGGTGCTTTGTTTTCTCGCCAGCACAAAAATTTGTTTGATGATTTTACTTAAGAGTTGCTGCATCGTCGGCACATTAACCCTTTGGAACATTCTAAATAGGTGCGTCGTAATAGCGCTCGTAAATTATTCTCTCCTGATTCTTTTTTTATTAACATTTTCTTGTATTGTAAATTAGTTTGGGAAAGACAAAATCATTTTAAGAGCTAGATTCTGTAGTAGATTTTATTTTATGCTTACAAAAATGTAGAAGCTAAAAAAATAATAATTTCAAGAATAAATGGAATAGATTTTTTTGTTAATGTAATAAAATAAATCCTTAAAGAATAAAATCAAATTAATAACTTTATTTTCATTATTTGTTTTTACTTTAACGTCGTATTTTTTTGTTTTCTAGAAAATTTGGCTTATTTGGTATGAATGCTTAAATAATTTTTTCTCTCTATCAAATTATTTAATCAAGGAATTAACTCCTTGTTCATTTCAGTTTATATTTAGAGTTATCAAATAATCTTATATATATATATATATATATATATATATATATATATATATATATATATATATATATATATATATATATATATATATATATATATATATATATATATATATATATATATATATATATATATATATATATACATATATATATATATATATATATATATATATATATATATATATATATATATATATATATATATATATATATATATATATATATATATATATATATATATAATTCTATAATAGATTATTATGTTTAGCTTAATCTCACTGAAAAGTATTAAAGGGACATCCTTTCATACTAGACTTTTTCATAATTAAATGAAATTCATTGAAGAGTACAGGCAGTATCAAATTTTTAATATTTAGAGAGAGATGCTAACTCTTTTAAAAAATACTGAAGTTTTCATTTTTAATTCAATTGCTAGAATGATTTAACTGTTTATATTCATGTCATAAAATTTTAAAATCATATACATATCTTATATTTTATCAGAATTTAAGAACATTTTGCTTTAAAAAGAAACTGCATTCTAAAAAATATGTTCTATTTGAAGGATGTATAATTTTAAGAAAAAATACTATGAGCTACTCTGAAATATTTTGCTTGTAAATATCTCCTTTGATTTTTAGTGAGTTTTTAAATCATTTATATCATTTTTTAAACTTTTGAATTTTATGAATTAAAGCTATCTTAGAGAATAATTTTATAGAAAATTTTAGTAATAAGGTTTTAAAATAATTAGTACATTATTATTTTATTTTAATTCATTATTTCTAAAAACATCAGAAATAAATTACATCAGGAATGTATTTAATTTTATTGTTGACGTCAAAATCTAACATAGCACAATGAACATAAAATTAATACATTTTATCTGTAAAATACCTTTAATATTTCTAACTTATAACTTCTTGGACCTAATTTTTCAATTTTCGGCGTGAGAGATTTTGATAATTTTTATAATATTTGAGTTTTATGATTCAATATTTCGTTATTGCCTTATACAACAAAAAGCTGCAACTTAGTTACTATAAGCAAAATTTCAAATGTCTTAAGGTCTGCCAAAGTGGGTGCTTATAGAATTGTTTTCTCTCATTTTGATATTAACGTCAATCAATAGTTTCATTCTTCCCAAAGAGCAAACAAGGAGTGAAATAAAATTGAATGTGTAAGATGGTGGGGGAGTCAGTTATATATTCTCTCCCTCAGACATTAGTGTTCGTCTCGGAGGTCGTTTTATCGTCATCGAAAAGTCGTTTGGCATGCAGATTTGTTGGATTTCTGTCTTCAATCCCCCTCTTTCCTGTTCATAATCGAGCATAAACTTTCAAGTTTTCATCGAGTATGTTTGTATTAGGGCTGATATAGACAATAAAAATGAGTGTTTTCTGAAAAGAGCTGTATTTTCTGTATAATTTTTCCTCTCCTCTCATGTAAAACTAAAATACTATAGAAAGAAACCATAAAACATAAAGTTGTGGGCTATTTCTCTTGTTTAATGAAAATGCATTAGTATTTTTTACTGCTTACTATCATCCATGGAGATGTTTCCAAGTATCTTTAAGAGCTTTTATTTTCTTTAAAGGCTATGAGTTTAATGTTTACTAGAAAATTAATCTGAGGGATTTGAAACAAATTTTGGTTTTCATTGCATTTAAAATAGATTGACTTTGTGATTACAAATTAATAAATATTTAATCTATAAACATATGTGATTTTGTTATATTCAATGAGCAAAACCTTGTAGAGATAACTTTATGTGTTAATTGGTTAGCTTCACTTTAAATTCAAGGAACAAAATATAACCATCACGTAGTTATCAATTTGCATACACTTCCAGTTTACCCAAAAGTGTTTAAATTAAATTAACATTTGTACAACTACATTTTTTAAAAAAATTTAAAGAAAATAATGAGGGCTAATTTGTTATGCATATCATGTTCCTTATAAGAAAAAAATGCACTAACTCTTTAGGAAATAATGTAAAAAGCTGGAAGTCTTGCTCAGTAAAAATTGATGGAAATTAACATTCCAAAATTTAAGATTGAACAACTCAAAATAGTTTTATGCTTTTTGGGAACAAATATAAAATAAAAAAAAGAAATATTAAAATTAAATGGAGAAATAATTTCTTTTAAGATATATTCAATTTAAAATTGAAACATGCAAAATAAGTACATGAAATTATGTAAAACTGACACCCTTAAAATGAAGAAGGGTTACTAGAATGAATGGAAAATGATATCAGAATACATGAAGCCTTGTTATAATAAGTAATTAGATAATATAATGGTAAATCAGATCTATGCAAATTAAACTGTTCTATAATTTTAATATTTTCGGGATAAAAGATGAGTCATTCAGTTCTGAACATTTCCGGTCAATCTTAGTATTGCAATGACAGGCAATATACCTGTATAATTTACCAAGATTATAATGGTTTATGGTGAATATAAACGAAAAATTAAAGCTTCGATTGGGACTAAAACCATGTATTTCGAAGATATAGAAAGCTACCAAATCAAACCATAACAAATGTACCTATCAACCAGAGAGATGGGCATTATCACAACAGTGCTAGATTAATTAAGTAGACCAGGTCTTAATATCGAGTAAGGCCGAACAAAGTCCTTAAGTGTATCCTGGTAAGATCATATCTAAGAATCAGAAATGCATTTTGATACATAAATTAGCGTGTCTGATTATTATCACACACATATTGCTTACAATCTTGGTTTCTGTTACTGGTTCAAGCATAGTTAAGTAGTGATCACTGATACTATTTTTATTATAGTGATTTTTTTGCTCAATACTTTGCAGGAACATTTGTGTTTTTTGTCTTTCTGTTAGCAGATGAACAATTGTTCAAATGGAATAGCATCAAGAATGTGTACAATACATATTTTAAAACTGCAGATTAATTATGTTTATCCACAAAGTACGACACCAAGTATGCTCTTTAATGAATGTGTAAGGAAGTTTATGAGAAACTCAAATATTGGACCAGTCTTTTACGACCGAGCTATGTAGAAAGATCATTACCTTGGTTTGATACAGACAAAATATGTTATAAAAACAAATTTGTGCGTCCTTTGATGAATGCCAGTTGATGATGCAGCCAACATGAGGAGGTCAAGTTATGAAAACAGATTAAAGAATATAGTAAGTGGTAAAGTGTACATAACATCAGCCAAAATTCTACTTCTGGTTAAGGATTATTTCAAAAGATAAACCAAGGATACCAAATCAATCTTCCTGAATAATCTAAATAAACTTTCTCCCTTGCTTGTTACATAGTCATATTGTCCATATTCCAATGGACCGCAAGACTCAATAGTATCATGAATTTACTTTTGTATTGTCATTAATAAATGATTCTTTGGGCACTATTCTTGAAGATTTATTCATTTCATTTATTTTTTAAACATTGACAAGTATTTAATATTATCCGTTAAAACAGCTCCATGTGACCTAATTTTAAGAGATTATTTTAGAGTAGAATAATTCAGATTTAATTTTAACACTGAAAAAAGCTAGAAAATGTTGCATTCTTACTTTTTACATAGACATTTCTGGGTTGTAGTATTAAATAGTTTTTCCGATTTTTTTCTTTTTCATACGTAAATATGACCTTTATTGAAAAGTCCACCTAAAAATTGATAGAGAGGGATATTTAAATTTTTATAATAATATACTCCTGAGCTATCAGCAACGGGGTATCAGTATGATCTGATAATAAAAGGACGATTTTTTCTTTAATTTCGATACTCATTTTAGAAGCTATTATATAATGCTAAAATTTCAACACAAAAATTTGAAAAATTGTCTCAGTTTCTGTTATTTATAAGTGAAACGTTTTCTGTTTTATTGTTACAATACACTATCTCATCCAAACACTTGAAAATTTTATTAAAATATAGGATCAGTAGATAGTATGTATATAAGAATCGATAGATTGCTGAATGGTTAGCGTTTGTGACTACTAGGTTGCTGTTCCCTTGTTTGAATCCTGGTTCGGGGAGGGGTGTTTCTTTCTTTCTGTGTTTCTAAGTTTTTTCTTCTGAAATGTCGTGGAAATGAGGCTAAACTTGTATACGAGTTTGTGGTGATATGGCGTAGGTAATGCTACTCCCCCCCCCGTGACTTTGTTCACAGGTGCACACTGGGTAACGATAAATGAGTAGAAGTTTCCATCCTTGTTGTGGGGAAGGATTAGTCACCCTATGCCCACAGTTATTTTAAAAAAAGTATAAGTATATAATTTTTCAAAATGTTGATAGCCTCAAGACTATAGTAGACAATGTTTGATTTTGGTATTTCATCATTTTTAAAATTAATCTTCTAATTTATAATACTGAAACATAATTTTTTCTTATTTGATGCGATGTATGTGCGTAGTTAGATTCTTAAAGACAATAAATTGTATTACGTAAAAAAAACTAAGATACAGATTCAAAACTTTTGTAATGCCTTATAAAATCATTAAATATTTCATATGGATGGATCGTATGAAATTACTTAGTTAATGTTTACGTCGTGCTGGCAGCTAAATGGTTAGCTCTTTGCCCTTTAGTTCAACAGCTAGTGTCATTGAATTCTACTTCAGATTTGGAAGTTTATCGTAGCTCGGAATTCACTTTAAACTGTTGTGTTCTCAGTCTAATAAACACTCCAAAAAGTGCAAAAAGTGCAATTGCAAAAAGTGACTGTTAAGTGATAATCAAGCCAAATTATTTTATGATTAATGGAGTAGTTCGTAAATGAATTGCATTTAAAGTGTCCAATTTTTGCATTAACTTAAAACAATGAAAACTTTTAAATGATTTATATAAAATAAAATTGGAGTAATTGAATGTAAATATATAAATATTCATAACAGAGATAGCCATTTTCCGAAACTTAGAATAATCTTGTTGTTTTTGATTACTATAGAAAATGAGAGTTTTTCGATTTTTTTAAGGATTTGATTAATTTTTATAACTTTTTATAAGGAAGTCATAAAACTTGTAAATGAAAATTTTGTTGTAAATAAAAATTTTCTAGTAGCAAAGTATTTAAAGATGAAAGAATTTCAGTATATCTGGTAACGAAAATCATCAAAATAAGTTGAACTTCCGTTTCATGACTAGTTTGTAATAAATTTAAAATAGTCTGATTGCTTTTAATAGTATAAATCAATATTTTGTTTTATTTAAATCTATATATTATGTTTTTATACACTAAAAAGTATAGTATTTTAGAATAATTGAATTGAAAGTGGGAAGATAATTCTTTTACACTTTTAATTTTATTATTTCAAAATGGATCAGTTTATAAAGAGGAAAAAAAAACTGTGTCAGAATGTTACTGATATTCTTGTTTGAAAATTAGTATCACAATTACGCTTTTAGAAATGTATTATTCTCATAATAATTTTCAATTTCGTTTTCAATCATAAAAAAGACATCTTTTATGTTTCATGAATCTATTAGATTTTATTTAACAGAATGTTATTGATACAACATTTATTTCACATATGAAAAATGGCATGATGTATTTTGGATTAAAATCCTTGATACCATTATCTAATAAAAATAACAATTATTGACATTTCCTTAATTTTAAAATTAATTAGTTCTAGATCCCTTTTTAATATACATTTACCTATACTATTATGTATAATTAACTAAAACCAATTTTTAACAGCTTATTACTTCAAAAAACTTGTTGGAATCTTTCAAAATTTTTAACTGTACTTTCTTTAGTATTTCAGTATATTTTTTTCAAAATATTTGCAATCAGCAAAAATAGTTTTTATTAGTTTTTGATTTTTCTAAACAAATTTCTCCTTAGTAAGAATTTTTAGATATCATTTAAGGACAGATTATCAAATGATCACATTTCCGTGCAATTTTTAGAATTAATTCCTTTTAATTTGGTTTCCATATAAATATTTTAATGATTATCATTCGGATTATCCTAAAATAATTACTACTTTTCACAATATAATAATTAAATAAAGTAATCCAACCATATTTAAAAAAAGTAATCAAAATTAGCTATGTTACATTTTTAAGTCAAAAAATCAGATAAATAACTAAAATGAACAACATAATACTATTTGAATCTCCTATTCATTTCTTCATTTTAAAGCATTAATGTATTTATTTAGAATGTGATCTGTGTCAAAGCCTTACATAGCTGCATCATATTTAGATTAAGTAAATTTCGATAAAATAAATTTCAAATCATTATTTTTATAAATTTCATAACTAAGTAACGAAAATTCTGGTTTAACCAAATAAGTAATGATTTAAGTGTAAATATAAAGACGTAATTTTTTAACCCTTTTATTAAATGATATAATGGATAAAAAAGTTTAAACACATATATCAACATAAGTTTTGAATTAAATATGATGCACAACAGGAGGCTTCTATATTTCAAGTTTCTGAAACACCTATTTCATTACAACAAATATTTGTAATTTTTTTAAACTCATAAAAGTCACGAGACAGAATTTAAGGACATTTTATATAAAGCTACTTTAAATAAGAGATTCTCATGAAAAGGTACTACAACGTATAAAAAATGCATAAAAATATGTCGACTTTATAATTTATTGAGCCATGGAAAATAATTTTTTAAATAGACAACTCATACTAAAATATTTAATTTATTTAAATTAAATAAACTCTCAGTGAAATTTTCTGTTCCTCCCCAGAGTGAATTTATTTTTATAAGTATGATGCTGCGTTGTGTATTTATGCACTGGTTCGATATTTTTGCACTTAAAGTTTTACTTATCGTTGACATAAATAAAAAATTTAGTAGACAGATATGTCGGGTGGAAGTAAATTTTTCATACATTAGAAGGTATTAGAGACGATATCCGCTTTCAGCCAACCATGTCTCAGAGAAATTCCTGAATAAATGGGATGCCATGGTAATATTTTTTGGCCTTTGTCTTGTGAACCATTAGTTTTGTAGCATAAGTTCTTTTGTCATCTGCAACGTAAGTTCCTTTGACAAGTTTATCTTCACCACAGTAGATTAAATAAAATATTTAGTTAATATCTAACTGATTGTTTATTATAATTTGTTTTAAGCTTAGCTGCAACATTTGGATAAAAGCCAAAATATTCACTGTCCTTCCTGTAATTTCTTTGTGAAAAATGATGTGCGTAAAAGCTATCAAGGTTTTTAATAGTATATTTATTTGCTTTGATATAGATTTTTAAATCAATTTTTTAGAATTATAAAAAGGTATCTTATTTTGAAAATTGTTTGATTTTAAAATAAAATGGATTTATTTTTGTTTGAAATAAGCAATAAATTAAAGAACGCATTGTTGTTTTTAGTTTTAGAAATTTCAATCTAAGAAAATTCAGGGGTAATAAAGAAAAAATTAATTTAAGTTTGTTTATATTTGTTTTGTTTGATTTTTTTACTTTAAATTAATAAATATTTTATTGACTGAAAGTAAAAAATCAATAAATATTTTATTAATTCCTTATAAAAAAACAAAGTTATAAACAATAATTTTTTGTGTGAATTGAGACTTTTTTAACAAAACACAATTTCAAATTTCGTAAAATATGACCTTTACTTATAATCTTACATTCTTTATAAACAATGAATATATATATTCTGTACTTTCCCCTTTAGTGTTTATAAAATTGAAATAAGAATGTTAAATATTATGCTCTATAAGAAATTTGTAATTATTAATTTAACTATGCAATATATTTTTAGCGTCTTTTTAAATTTTGAATTTTTTTTCATTTTGTTTAAAATTTCTTACATGTTTATTTTTTTATTCAAGCCTTATGATTCTGTCATATTTCTTACATATATGTTTCATTTTTATTTTATAATTCAAGTCTTTTCTTTTGAGTAAAAAATTATTACATTTGATAATTTTTCCTTAGATGCATAGTCACTTTTGGAATATTTAAACAGTTCATCAATATAAATTCAGAGTATAAAACAATTAAAAGTAAAGGATTTTTTATGAATAAGAAAGATATTTAACAACAAAAATTAAATTGTAAATCTGAAGCATATATTGCTCCATTTCTTACAAGGAAGGCGCTAAAAAGGAAGATATTTTCATTCTTTATTATTTAAAATATTACTACCATGAAATATTAAATTTTAGTTATCATAAATGATATTTAAAATGATCAAATTACGGTAAATAAAAAGAAGAAAATGTTGACACAATAAAAGCAAAAATATATCATTATGTATTATTTTAAAGGTTTTGACTTCTTGCAGACTTTAATTTTGCTTTCTAAAAATAATGAAAATGTCTCATGTAACTACGAATGCAGTTATTGTTATTAAAATGATTGACATAAAACTATTATTTGAAGTACTAAAATAAAACACTAAATATTTTGAATTGCCATGTGTAACTTAACTGTATAATGTGCAATTTTATAATACTTTTTAAATTTTATTGTTATTGCGGAATATGTTGAAGAGTGAGAGAGGAACTTTATAAAGAGGTTAAAGACAAAGCGACTTTAAATATAACTTTAACCTCAACCCTGCAAAACGGATGGATCTTTGTAATTTAGAAGCAGTGACCAAGCAAACCACCCACAGACTTGGCTTGCCAACCCCAGTGGTATTATTTTACATGGAGGGCATTGCGACCCCTACATATTTTACGTGCCCCAACCGCCATCAGAGAAAACGATGAATCTTCTGTTGGTTTCGGATTCAAATTCACTTCCTTCCCATAATGGGAGCGAACACCTTAACTAACCACTCCATCTTAGTCACTTGAAATTGTTTAAAATTTGAAATAGCTGTATTGATGGAAACAGAAAAAAATTGCTGCTTTTTCACCATTTTAGTGTTTGAAATCAGTGCCATTATTTACGAAAACTTTTTATTAAAATATATTTAAAATCAAATAATTAAATGCAGAATTTCTAATACACTAACATTAAATCTATTTTTTAACTTCTACAAAAATTCCATTTATTTCAGTGAAAACATAATATACAATTTTAATATTATAAAGTAAAGCATTATAAAAAATTAAATTCAAACTCTAAGATATATCAAAAATTCCTTAAGTGTATCTTAGAATTTTGAACTGTGTATTAAAAAAACGAAGGAAATGTAAAAGATTTAATAAATTTAACATGTGTTTCAAATATGTTAATTTGTCAACATTTACATTTATGTTACTACAGTAATTATTACAGAAGGTCAAAATACTATACTGCAAATTTAAAACAATAGAGGAAAAGATTTCCATACAAACCGAATATAAAATTGGGAAAATCCATTTGTTTTTGAAATATTTTATAAAATATTTTCATTAAATATAAATTCAAAAATTTATCGGCGTGTACAAGTTAAACAACAATGGTATCTTTGAGCATACAACCATGAAAATGAAGAAAAAGGAGTTGTGAAACTAATACAGTCAAAATGTATCTCATTAGAAAGGTGATGCCTATGAAGATATCTCACTCCAGTCACAGTTTCTCCCTGGAACACATGCAGTTCAATGTGAATATTGAGTGAGACCCCTGCCCAAACTATTATCCCAGCACCGAGGCAATTGTTTCTTTCCACAGTGTTGGATTGATGATATCTGGTACTTTGTTCCCTCCAAATCAGAACAATCTAAATTCCCTGAATCTTTCTCCCTTGTGAATCTTCATTCGTCTGTAAGAATTACAGAAGCCCATCCTGCCTGGTCCAGGAAACTTGTTCTCTTGCCCAAGATAAGTGGGCCCTTCTCTGTCATCCAGTGAGGAAGACACAAACAACTGGTTGCCATGCATAAGGACATTCAGGATAATGATGCCTTCGCATCGTACCAGTGAATATTTTTCGCCCTGATGCTACTGTTTGCAAGAAATTGCGATACAGAAATGCTTTTTCTCCTTCGGGCCGAAAAATCTGTAAGATGGCAGGTGTAGCTTATAATCAGCCTGAAACGTGTCTTCTGGACACAGAAGCTTCGGCTTGATATTGATTCCAAAGACGGTGGACCACATTGAGAGAATCATTAAGGACTTTGTACCACTAGTAGCATCAGCACGTGATATTCCCATTTCCATCCATTCGACCACCTCCCACCTTAACGAATCGGAGAATCAGCTTCTCTCCGACACTGCAGATCCCCACTGACTATTCTCAACAAACCTGCTAACAAAAGTTACTCACGTAATTACGAAAGCCTGATGCTTGCATAATTTTCTCTCACTCATATATACATGTTTTTTTCCATAAAAGTGGTAGCCAGCTTTTTTACATAAATTTACCCTTGTGTGCCTTTATCACTTATTTAAATTATAAATTTTACTGTTAGAATCATTTTCTTAAGATGAGTTTCAAAAAATACATTGTTTGAAAGCTATTTCTATATTATGAATTAAATGTTACCTAATTAATTTTTTTTCAGAATAATCGCACATCTATAAAATTTTCACAAGTGTATTTTAGAGAGATAAAACGTATTGCAAATTTATACAGGTATATTATAATGCATAAAATAAATAAATTTTTGCATTTATTATTTTTATGAAATATATTTACCAAATTTAAGCTCATTTGAGTTTGTATGTAGCTATTATAAAAAATATTGAAACTAATAGTATTTTCGCGCGATAATTTTGATCAATATAAACTTCTCTGTGTGTATTGTGAAATTAAAATTTTAGACAGTTAACTCCAAACCTTTTGCTCTAGTTTCATATCTGGAAAAAGGCATTTTTTTCTGCAGTATATACAATGTATTCCTATAAGAGTTTTCTTTCATTCAATGTATAAGTTTTAAACTATTTTTTCCTGCTTACCCACTTTGCTTAAGTAATAAATCACTTGAGCCTACTCTGCGTAAGTCACGATTTCTTCATTTATTTATTTGAAAATGTAGAAATTTTCTCAAGAGTTGTACATGGAGCATGCATTTGGTAAAGTATTCGTGTGTTTCACTCTCCTTACTCAGTTGATTCAAGCTGCGGATTTTTTGATTGATTCTTGAATGAGATTTCATAGTATCACATTTTGTTCAGTTTTTGAAACATTTTCTTGGTGATGATGAAATGATTGGTATTTTTTTTAATATAAATGCTTATTCACTAGTTACAGTGAGTTTCACGAGTGAAACAAGCTAACATTTTTTTTTATTCATGGAAAGAGATGTCTTTTTTTCCACTAAAATAGAGAAACGTTAAAAATATTTCTGTTGACATTATTTCAAATTAAATAGACTATTTTCCTGTCAAGAAGATAATTGGAGAGCTTACTTCATATTGTATTTTTGACTATTTTTAGTTGAAATTTACATTTTCTTATCATCATTCTCAAAATTTTATCCTATTTTAAATTTTAAAAATTTCAAGAATTGTAGTAATACTAGTCAGCCTAATTTATCAAAACAGGGATACAGCTAATTTTTTTTTAAAGTAGAGTGCTAACAAAGAAACTCATTTCAGGAAGTGTGAGCTCAAGTTACCGAAGGATGTAATTGTATTTTTAAAAATCTTGGATAAAACTTTCTCGTGACTTTGGTGTTGAAATGAATACATATCGAAAACATTTTGACAGCTCATCAACTTAGAATTAAAAATTCATCCTACTAGCTATTTTACTCTTCATGCAGTTAAATTTAAAGGTTAATGGTTAATGTTCTGCAGAAATTCAACAGTTTGTTGGTTTGATTCCCATATGTAGGAGCGAGGGCGTTAGTGGTGATTCAGAATCATTAAATTATAGGTCTCCACCTGATTATCCTGATGTGCAAAAAATGACTTTTTATTGACAAATAATGCCAAACTGCTTCTAAGATAGGAAAAGTTGCATTAGTATGTAACTTTGATGAAATAAATTTGAACTTTCCTATACGAATGAAGAAAAAGTTTGAGTTTTAGTATAAATAATGTTATTGGTAACAATAATATTCAGGGTTTTTAGTATTTCTAATTAATGGTATAATTCCATTTTTTATTTCGGAATTTATATTTATTTATGTGTGTAATTTTAGTTGTGAACATTATGTTTGCTTATATATATATTTTGCGAATTTAAAATTTTTGTGTATTGTAAATCTTTGTGGGAATTTTAAATTACTGATATTATACACATACCTTGTACTTAATGGTTCACGAATTTAAAACATTTTGTAGTTTCATTAAAAGTCCTCTCTGCAGTTTTTTTCTTTATCACTTTTTTTAGGCCGTATTTTAATCAAACAAAATAATTTTTACCTTACTAATTTTATTTCCCTTATTTAAAGATTTTTCTTAGATTTTTAATTAATTATAAATCTAAAAGATAAAATATTAATGTTTTCTTTATTTTTAAATATGAATTTAACTTTCTACTTCTCTTTATTTTCTTCCTTCTAATATAATAAGCTCTTTAAATTTAATTATGCAGTAGAATCATGATTATTCGAAATATTTGGAAATGAGAAATTTTCTGATAAGAAAAAACTTGTGTTAATCTCTAGTTCATTTGGTAATGGATTAATAAAAAAATTATTTTGAAGTATATATTTTAATTTTCGTGTTAGAATAGCTCATCGTGTATGTACCTCAATCATCTATCACATTTTAATCAAATATCTAAGTGTAAGTTGGAAAAAAATTTGTTTCAGATGGAATATTACTTATATATTTTTTTTGTTTTATTCATTAATAGACTACTTGACTGTTTTTTTTTTTTTTGAAGACTAATGTTGAATAATCAAGATCATTATTTAGCTGTGATTTTGATTATCACAAATCAAGAAATTTTGAACGTTCACAATCATCATGTAATAAAATAGATTGTTGTTGAGATGACTTAAATTAGATCTTTCAGTATAAGCACTAAATATTTAATGAAATACATTTTTCAGTCAAATATTCAATTTCCTAAAAATAATAAGACTATTTTACTATTGAAAATGATCCATTGTGATATGTGCTAATTCATTAAATCTTATGATACAATACAATAATTTTAAAGGCTGTAGGATATTTTGGAACAATCACTCCCACACATGTGTGAAGGGATTAATTTATAACATTTTTGTGTTAGATAAAGGTAGCATGAAACTTTTTTAAACAAAACTTAGCTAAAAGGATAAAAATAATATCAAACTCATAGAAAAGTTCTAACAACTCCTTCTTTGATGAATTAACAAATATTTGGCAATGAAATCTGGATGTTAGAGTAATTAAGAACAGATTCAGTAGCTATATTTTTATTTTTCTAAACATGTAAATAGCAAAAAAACCAATCAGAATCTCCCTTATGTAGTCAAGAGTGTAGTTATCGTTATTAAACTTGACATTTATTACGAAAAATGGTGCAAGAAATTGAATTGAGTGGTGTACAAAAGAATTCCAAACACATTACTTCCTCTCAGAGAGAAGTGTGCAAAGTAATTATGAATTTCTCTGGTAGCGTAATCAGTTTTGCTTATCAGTTTCTACTGGAATATTATAAATTCACTCGATAGACATTTATTCGAATATTAGAGCTAAGTTGCTAGTTTAATTAAACCATTGGGAACATAATAAAACCTTACAATATTACAAAAAGCCTCGGATCTGTATGCATGAGGCATTCTAAAACTTCCTATTTTTAATATAATACTGCTCTAGTACTCATTTGAATAAAAAAAATTCTTTCTTGAGTATCAAATTTAGATTTCTCTGTAGAGTGGCTTAAATATTTATTTCAGATTGGTAAGCGATATTATAGCTGGAATTTTTGGCATTTATTACGTCATGATATTTTGGAAAGAAATTATTTTTTTCGAGTATGTACAAATATTTTTTAAGTATTTAAGTTTCTCAATAATGTATTATAAATAGTTTTATAATCAAATAACGGCTTAAAATGGAATCAATTTAACTCTTTAGTCAAAAAGTTATTTATTACTTTTGAAAGGAATGTAACAATCCAAAATAAATAATTTATAGAAAATGAAGGGAATTTTCCATCTACAAATTGCATTTTTCTCAAATAAATATATTTTGTAGAATGATCACTTATTTATAAATAGGATATAACTAAAAGAAATCTAAAATTTGTATTAACATTAGAAAGTATCGGGCATTTTAGAAACAATATGAAATCAGCAGTAATCGTAAATAAATTAATCTCAAGAAAAATATGGCTTTTTTCAACATAAAATTTTTATATGAATATTAAAAGGACTAAAAAATATTATGTATGTTAAAGATCTGTTTATTTCTATTTACATTCTTTTTATAAGATTAGAATTTCAAAAATAAATGTAGCTTTAAATATATGACTTAAATAGAAACAAAGGAATGCAGGATCAATTATATAGAAAACTATGTGTTCTTAATACAACTTAATATAATAAAACATATTAAGCTTGCCACAAAACATTTGTTTTGGAATTGCTTTACATGAAAACTTAAAATACAAAACAATATCCTTTATGAAAATATTAAAATTCATTTTTTAAAAGATGTTAGCTTGGGATAAATGTTTGCAATTAACTGAAATGTACAATTAGGAAATTTAGTGATACAATTGATAAATTTAATTTTTTTTGGGGTTAGAATTGCTGTCAACTGAAAATCTTGATTAAATTTTATCTTATTATATTTTTTGTTTTATAATCTAAAGCAAACTTACACTATGAGTACAATAAAATAATAATAAAACTGTGCCTTTGTAATGATAAGTTCACTTAACATGCTACTAAAAATTTCACTTAACATTTTCGTATCCATGGTTAAAAGCATATTAATAAAAATTATTATTTGCTCTACATCATCACTCTCTCTCTCTGTATATATATATATATATAGTCATGATTACATTTTCTTAGATAATTAAAACAAAACTAATTTGTATGCTGTTAATGTTGTACAAACTTCATAATATTTATAACTGGACTTCTTCATATTTATAGAATTTATGTTAACATTATTTACATTTATGAATTCATGACTGAGTATTGTTATTCTTATTACATATATCCTTAGATAGAAAATCATAGAAAGAATGTAACATAAATTTGGTAATTTAAAAAAGTAAACTTTGCTTAAAATATTACTTAGCTATTATCAAAACATTTTCAATGTAATTATTCCATTGTATTTAATTTTTAATACATACATTACATTTGTATTTTTTTTGAATTGTCAAAAAATATTGTATTTTCACAAAAATCCTTGCATTTCTGGAAATTGCTGATTAAGTGTTTAAACAATTTGATAGAAATTTCGTTTTAATATAATTTTATACTAATTATATTCATATGTTGAGAAAATCAACTGTTGATAAAATCAGCCTTTCTGTGCAAAACGTGTGACCCTAGATAGAACAAAATCAAACAATGCTCATTTATTTTAGAATATGCCTAGCAATGCTATAAATGTAACTTTCTTTTTTGTGGCATCTCATGTTTAGTCAAATTCGGTAGTAACAAAAATTTTTATGTTTGGGAGATATTTTTGTCTTTTATATAATATTTACTTTTTTTTGGTGATATCAATTAACTTCCAAAAAAAAGCTATAAAAAGTTGACATTTGTGTCACATGGTAATTTGATAACATTTATATAAATATCAAGCAATATTTTTATATTATAATAAATTTGCATAAATTTAATGTACTGTTAACAAAATAGGATAATCTTAATAATTTCAATGAAACCTAGTGAATAATTTGGATAGTATCTCAGATAGTAATGATTTATATCATGCAGGACATATTGAGAGTTTGGTAATTTTGCCCTTAATTTTTCCATGACAAATATCTCGAGTATTCCTTTGTGCAGTAGCTCAACTCTCATTTTTATTCTCCCATTCACATTTCCTTAGCTACTTTCTCTACTTGATTTGGCAATATCAGAGTAGACCAACAGCAATCACCCTCACTTTTTCATTCATTCAGATGTTTTCTCTAAGGGGGGATACTTTCATTCCTTCTCTTGGCGTCGTCACTGGTGAACAAAGACACTTCAGCCGATGTAGACTGCCTAAGAATAACGCCAACTCGTATTGGATAGCTAAGTGATCAATCATGGTAGGGCTCACGACCTAGGATCTCTTTTTATACAGAACCACATTTCGGGTAATAAGCCTTGGGCGACTACGCCTATCTGAATAAACTGTAGACTGCTACTGTTTACATAAAAAGTTAACTCAAAGCTTCCTTATATTAATAACAGAAGAATGGCATTTGTCTATTTATGTATTAGTTATTAAAGCGGAGAAAGATGTGAAGGGCAATATCTGAATGCATGTGCATTGTGGTCAAAATTCTCCTTATTATATTAAAAGAGAGCTAAAGAAACATGTTTAAAACATATTTTTATAGTAACATGAATATCTATAGCAAGCAAAACCTATCACAAGAGAACAAAGTAACAAATCTTATATGATAAGAATGTAAGACTGAAATGTAGTAAAAGAAAATAGTTAGAATTGACATTTTTCTTATGAAATTTGTAGAATGAAAAATTAGCAATATAAAAGTCTGCTTAACTACCGAATTCTTTAATTAGATATTGTAAAATATTTGTGATTTAAATTACTAATTTAAATGTTTCCCTTGTGATAATGAATGAGAGTAATAAAGTTTAAAGATAAGTTACTTTTCGTTACTTTTCTTTTTTACATTTTAATGTAGTATATCATTATAATATATAGTATACGGTTACTTTTACTTATTCTATTCTTTGTCAATGATTTTATGAAACAGAATTATCGAGTTATGAAAACATATATTTTTGAGATAAGACATTATGGTTGTTTTGGGAAAAAAAGAAATGTTTTGTATTAAGCTTTCAAAATTTCATTATTGTAATTATGTAAAAATAAGTTTTATTAAAACATGTTTCAAACCATTCAGAGAAATTTTTGCACATTTATCATACTTTTATTTAAAATGTTAATAATTGTGCTTTAATAAATTTAAAGCCCGATAATTCTACAAATACTAAATCTAAAAGAAATATATTATAAAAAATATTTTACATTACCAATTAATGAATTTATTTATTAATATAAAAATTGTGTATTAAACTAAAAAAATATTTATCTTTAACGCGTGTTTCTGAAAAAAAAAACTGTAACTCACTTGTTTCATAAATTTTGATTGAAACAATTATTTTATATGCTAATGATTTAAATATCTTTATCATAAAATTATGAGTTAGTTAAAACAATATTAGTAAGATGAATTGCTACTGTCATCATATTTATTAGTGACTCCTTTTACTTTATTTTTTATTTCTTACATTTTATGAAATGCCCCATTACTTTACTTTTTGCAAATACTTCCACTGCTTACTTATTTTTACACGATTAAAATTACTTATAAAATCTTTAATAATAATTCATAAACTTTTTTAAAAAAATGCAGAGAGTGTATTATTTAATTAAAATTGAAGTGTAAATTTATAACTTGTAGCAATATAAAGTATAAATGTGAAAAAAGTTATCACAGAAATAATATTATAAATAATAAATGTTTAAAAATATAGTTAACACACCTAACTAAATAAATAAATGAAATAAAAGAAGACATTAATAATACAGTTGCTCTAACCAGCTGTCTAGACAGCTGGTATAAGTAATATTCTCCAGAGTGCTGACTGCGGTATTATATATGATGGTTCCTTTGAATCATTTGAAAGAATTCCAGCTGATAGAGATATCTGAGTTTTCCAAACACACCTTCCTTATCTTTACATGCTACAAGAAAAATTGAAATTAAAATATTTAATACTACGTATAAAAATGGTATTTCTGAAGTAATATTTTACAAATAACTGAAGAAATGTGAAAAAAAACAGGAAGTTTTGTTCCTGAAAGAAATGTAATTTCAAAAAGATGGAATTTGAGGCGGATCACAACATTTTCGAAAAATGCTAATCAATAATTTCTCATGAAATTACATAAGTATTAATAAAATGATTAAATTTTATATATGTATACAATTTTGAATTAATTTTCATGTAAATTTAATTTTTTGAAAACGAAAATTCTAAATTATATAAAATCAAAGGATTATTCATTAAACATAAAATTTCTTTAAATTATAGCTTATATATATTTCAAGAATTACAACTTTACTTTAAAATTAATGATATAATAATAAGTATCACAATTTTTATAGCAACAATCTTTTCTCAAACAATTTTTGAGTTCTATAATTTAAGTTTTTTTGATAATTCTTGATTTCAGTCAGCAATGTAGCTTACAGGGAAACATGATAATAAAGTAAAACTTATTTTTATCTACATTGAAAGTGTCATATTCATTACGTAGAGTGTTTATCAAGAAAGAAATTAGTTTGTATCTTTTAATAGTACAGTTGATTTTTTTCTCAAGATGTTTTGCACAAAATACCATGCTTAGTCTTATTTTATAAAGGCATCAAAAAAATACAATTTGGCCTTTTTTAAGAATTGTTTCAACTGATACGAAAATTTGACAGTAATTTTAAATTAACAAATTAATAATTTTAATTTAACAGTAAATTAACTAACTCGTTTTATCTTCCTCTAGGTATTTTTCTCTGCTGTTCATACCCATTCAAACATAAATTGATTCATATTAGAGATCATGTTTTTAAAATAGTTGATAATGTGTAGCGCTTAGAATGCTACACTTCTTAGAGTGGATTTCGGCTTTATTAATACAGCATATAATACTCTATAGTGATTTTAACTTTTTTTAAATAACCCTTAAAACTAACTGTTTAATGGTAGTAAATGTAATAATTAGGACACAACATAAAAATATTTGTTTTAAACAAGAATCATACATTAATTTCAGACTATCGTGTATATTTATAAAACGTGTGTTATTCTAGATAAGCGAAGAATACAGCTATAAGAAACAAGTAATCTTTGAAAATAATTGATAAAAAATACTCTAAACTAGATATTTCTGCAATGGTCTGATCTCTTAATTTTTTTTTTTGATTCTGATATTGTTATAGAAATATGTAATCCACAATCAATTTATTAAGATAAGAGAAAAAGGAAGATAAAAATCAAGAATTGATATGTTTTCTTAGTAAAGACTCACATTTTCGTCTAAAGCCAAAGCTATTTTTCGATTGAATTTGATAATTTTCTACGGCATTAAACGGAATAGTATACAGAAATTCTTTTTTTATCAAACATAATTTAGCATCATTTTTAATACTTTAGGGAAATCAATAACTTACTTTTTTAAATTATTTCATCTTAACAGACATGGTCAATTACAGTACAGTCTGTAACTATAAATTTAATTATGAAAATTGAAATAATGGTAGGAAATTATAAATTCATGTAGTTTAAATAAAATAATCAAATGCAGGTAATTTTCTTAAATTATTTATCTAATAACAAATAAGATAAAATAAAGTTAATTAGTAATTTGAAATTTAAGAATAGAAAAATTTATTGTTTGAATTTATATTCATATTTTATGGTTGCAGTAATATAAAATTAAGAAAAAGATACTTTAAATAATAATCTAAATAATGAATCTAATATTATTCTATTTTTCTATTTGCAGTGCCAAAATATAAGTGCTAATTTTTGTTACACCCTGAAATAATATTGAGAGTAAATAGTATAAAATTCACGAGCTTGTTGATTTATTTTATAGTTAATCAAAGAATTTCATAAAGTATACAAAAATTAATCATAAAAAAGAATAAATAATACGTTTTGCTTCCAGCTATGCAAAATATCTCTTGTAACTCTTAAGCTATGATTATATGTAAAACGACATAAAAAATCGCAAACAATAAATTCGAGTAACAAAATAATTTCATATTTTTACATCTTAATATTTTAAATGTTTGTTTTTTATTTCTTAATATTTTTAATATTTGTAATAATTTATTTTCAAAAAACTACTAATATTGCTAAGAGTAATTTTATTTGAATATCTTTTTAAAAGCTTCAAAACCATCATCTACAAAAGGGTTGAAGAGTATAAGATTATATTAATATATTTTAGAAATTATTTTATAAGCGTCATTTTTAAAAGCATTTTTAAATAATTTTATTCTCATAATTAAAATAAAATTCCTTTTATCCTAAATTTACTCATTAAAATGTTATTGCTTTTGCAGGAGTTTAAAATAAAGCCATTGCCGTAAAATATTTGCAATTTAAATCTAATTAAACTAATTAAATAGTTAAAGTATTAGCTAGCGATCACTTTAACCATTTGTAAAAAATGTCAAATAAAGAGTAATTAAAGTAATTTAATTGACAGCAAATAAAGTAAACTATTTTGAAGTTACAAAGAAATCAACTTAGTAATTCTAAGAAACAAAGAAGCAATTCCTTTTTTAAGAGTAGAAACAATAAATAGAATTATTAATGATGAACAAACGTATTTATAAGATTGATAACAATTACATACTAATTTCAGATCTAATTGTAACTTGTGTGTTAAAGAACTATACTAAAGCTGTAAAATAAGAAGTTGAGGGTGGATTAGATGACAAGTTTAAAACATGACCAAAAGAATATAATTCTGGTCAGTATTAGTGATAGTGTGTGTGTGTGTGTGTGTGTGTGTGTGTGTGTGTGTGTGTGTGTGTGTGTGTGTGTGTGTGTGTGTGTGTGTGTGTGTGATCAATAAAATAAATAATAAGTAGTAATATTGGAACCAATACCACAGAAGAGGTGGTTTTCTTGACCTGTATCATAAAGTAGCTAACTTTTTGTTTTGACATTAACTTCATATATTGACATTTCTGTCATTTCACACGTAAGCATATTTACTCTTAAATAGGCCTTATTTACAAGAAAATAATTAATTTAAATGAACACTTATTACTACAAAAATGCCTTTACTATTTTTCTCGGTTTTAGTGTATTTTTGGTAAAAACCAGAAATTGTGATATTGTTAAGGAAATAAATCTAAAATAAAATTTAAAAAACAAAAGCAATGCAAAAGAAATATCAAAATTTTTTTTTCTTGTTCCTGAAAATCTGAAAAAAAATTTAATGCACTCTCTTCAATAATCAAACGCAGTTCAAGCGAAACAAACTTTCAATATGTGTGCCCCAAAGTAAACATTCCTTTCTTATAAAGTTTTCACAAAAGCTGAGTTCCAGCCCTGTTGAATATAAACACGATACCTGTTTGCTTTGATTGAATAATATGAAGAACCTGACTGAGGTTTTCCGTTACTTTATTTTCAATAGCTAGGATGAGAAAACCAGAATTTTGATATATAGTTAAGCACTTCGAAAAACAAAACTTCTTATAGAAAGGTTTTTATCTGCTGCTAAAAAATAGAAAAATTTTATCTATATTCCTTGAAGCAAGACATATTTTAAAATATTTTTCATATATTCAGACATTTGTATCACTTTGCACTGAAGATAAATCAGTTTGCGTTTTGTCAGAGCAATTTTTAATTCCATTTATTCTGTATACTTTATGATATTGAAATTTTTTTTATTATTATATCACATTTTTAATTATATTACTAAATTTTTTAATATATTATTAATAAACTTAATAATGTAATTAAAAATGTGATATAAGCGTATTAAGTGATTTGGTTGGAAAGAAACTTTTATCATTAATCAAATTATTTCTTCTTTTGTTTAGATATTTATTAAGTTTTCATTCAAATATTTTATTTACTTGCTTAAAAATGAAATAGAAATTTTGGTTTTCTTTTGAGAGAGAATAATTTTAGAATTCAAAATTTCCAGCTATACGTTTATAAGAAATAAAAGGTAAATTCATACAGGATCGTAAATAGAGATTTAAAATAGTGAAAACATAAGAATATTGTGTAAATGAGATCTTGGCCTGTGATTTTTGTTGAAGAAAAGTTGTATTACAATCTGCGGTAAGTCGGACATAATTTTCCTTTATATTTTATAATAATGGTTAAGATATCGAATAATCATGAATACTGATTACGAATTTTATAGAAATTTAATGCAATATGTTCTAATATTATCTTGAGACTCTGAGCGACAATATTTGATATAGATATATAGATGAAAAGTTGAGCTTATGTTGGGAAATCATAAAGAATGCTCAAAGTTAATATGTAATTAAGTCTGGTAAACTATGTAATATGTTTGAGATTTAACTAATGGCATACTAGCTCCTTCTTCTTTAATTTAAATTGCTTAAATTAGAAGTTCACTTGAAATATCTGGATATATAATTCCCAATTTTTCAAGAAATAGTTGCAAGTCATATTAACAAGACTTATTTATTGATATGTTTAAAAAATGCTTAATGCTTGGTAATGTATATTTCATATTCTCACTTAAAACAAAGTAGCATACTGTGCTCATTGGGCTACATTTTTAATGGATGTATCTCAATTTTACTTTATGTAACTAGATTGTAGAGTATTACTTATAAGTATAATTTCATAGCCTTCTTATACCTTAATCACAGCTGACATACTGGCAACATATAAAATTGCTTAATTTTGATTATAAATTTAATCAATATTTTTAAATGCTTTCGAGATTACTTGAATTGATTTTAGTATACGGAACAATTTCAGGCATAACATAGCACTATCTTTTAAAATGACATTTAAAATAGGCGACCTGTAATTATATTTAGCTTTGGTTATAAAACTTATTTCATATTTGATTAAAAATTAATGCAAACATTTTTAAACATGTCTTGCCTTATATTTGTCTGTCATTTGTGTTACAGATTTTAAATGATTCTTCAATCAAGAATGTTTAATATTAAATAATAATAGTGCACACTTTTATCTGTAGTGATTCCTAAAAAGTGATTTAAATAATTCCAATAACTTTGAATACTAAGCTTTTAATTCCAATTCAACTTAAAAATTTCTTAACCATCATATACCTAATTTAAAAGAGGCTATCATGTTTCCATTTAAAGTTTGAATAGAAACATGTGATCCAATAAAAACACGATTGTTTTTAGACCGAAAAATGTAATGTGTAATACAGTTAAAAATGTGTATACATTTTATGTAATTTTATTTTATTTAATAACACATGCAAACTTTTATCAAAGCTAAAATATATTTCTGTGAAGGGATTTAAACAAGAAGCATCTATTCCAATAGACTGAAATAATGAAATATGAAAAATTAAGTCTATAACTTAATTTCTAAAAAATACATTCTTTAAAACTCTACTCATGCTTAAACACGCACCCTTCTACACTTAAAGTTAAAGGAATTATTTAATTTCATCAAATTTTAAGGAATGAGTGTTTCTTATGTTTTTGTTCTACTTTCCTTTTCTTAACTATAAACTGAATCATTGTAAAACAGAAAATAATTATATGCGTAATATTTCATGTTTTTGCATTTAATAATACTGCAAAGTATCATTTAGAAGTACCTTGCTTTGAGTAAAAGAGGGATTAAACTTTTAAAAAGCATTTAATTTTCATATTTATAGATACGTGGCATAATTTCTCATAATTATGCGTAAAATGAACAGTGTACTACCATTTACGCTGTTCTATATATTTTAGGAAAATATAAGCATAGTGGTGTCCTAATGTTATGATATGTGGTGTAAATTTATTATAACAAATTTGATGATAAATAATTTTTATAAAAATATAAAAAAAATCTCAACATTTGTGGAACAAATTTTTCATAGAAACATCAATCAAACTTCAACAAGACATGGGTTTTTAGGCTACAATAAAAATATTATTTACAGCAAAAACATTTTAATTTGTTATTATTAGATAAAACTTGTCATTGATTTTTAAATTTCATCAGCAGAAACGTTTTCTTGACTTCAAATTAGAGTAACATGAAAATATTTTTAATTCAATATTTATCATATTTATATAAACAGATGTTTTCCAAATATCATGAATTTTAAGATATTCCAAGTATATTATTGATGCGAAATATGTGATACACATAACGCGTAGTAAATTTATAAGAGTTTCATTTGGTGCCAATATACTGTCTGAAATTTTTAAAAATGTTTTTAAGAAATCTATTTACAGATCATAAAAAGTCATATTTTAACTTGAATTCATACTTTTTGTTTTACGTGCTAAACTTTTGCTTTGATAGGGTTTTAACTGAGAACCTCTTTGTCAGTGATCCAAATAAATAAATTGGATCGTTTCCATAAAAGTTGCTTCTTTAAAGTTATATATTTTGTGCATTTTCTCTTTTAATATTGTTATTTATTTACTTCTTATTCATTCTTTTAGTACTGTCTATTCTTAAAATAATATTTCCATGAAATATTATTTTCCGTAAAATATAGAAGCAAATAAAGAGTTTCTACAAATAATGATTTCTGTTAACTAATAATTTTGGAAATACCACATTCTTTGTGAATTTAAAAAAAACACGCTGGCAAATTACTTTAAAATCAGATTTGAAGAGATTATTTCTGTTACTTCATTAAGTTATACATACATAAATGTTTGAAGAAAAATTTGAACAAAACTATAATTTGGGAATAAGTGCAACAAAAATGTTACGATCCATTATTTAAGGCTATAAATGAAATTTGATTATAATTTTTTTATCTTGTTATTCAATTGATGATTTTACAGAAAAAACAAAATGAATTAAGAACAATTAAAAAACTATATTTGTAAATTTTTAATCTATTCCATATTAAAATGATATTTTTTAAGCATTCTTTAAACTTCATGTTTTATTTTTCAGAACATTTACTATGCTTAAATATTGACGCTAATTGTTCATAATAATTAATTCAACGTATTTAAACTGACTTTCACTGTTACCTTTTATAGGAACATTAAGCAATTACAGTAAATTTTACATATTTTCCGGTGTGTAACATGGTGATTCATACAACTTTACAATAATTAAGCTTTTAGATTATAGCATAGAAATATTATAAAGTAACCATTAGTAAATAAAAGAACACAGGGAAGTTAAAATAGAAAATGATGCTAATTGATTATCAATCTGCAATAAATCCACTGTGAGCAGTAAATACAAGTGTAATTGTATGAGATACACTCAAAACATTTATTTTTTAAGATGGTTATGAATATTTTTTTCCACTTGACTTGGAGAAAACAAGTCAATGCACTCATTTATTTTAAAAGTTGATGGTACACCTGAAATTGATGTTTCAGATAGTCTTATAAGTGTTCGATAAATTTTAAGTCCGGAATAATAGTCCGTCAGGTACAGAATCCAATTCACAACATACCAATCTATAGTAAACTTAGCAGAATGACTATTAGCATTTCATCCTAGATGTAAGAAGTGTACAATCCTTTAAAGTACCAGAAAATAGGAAGCAAATGATCTGTCAGAATGGTTTAGTAGACCAAGGCGTTGAGTTTACCACATACTGCGGCCAAAAACCCAGTCACAAAACACATGCCAGATGATAAAACTACTTAAGACAAACTATCATGTTGGCTAAAAGTAGTCTACCAAATGTCGCTCTTTGTCAGTTGTGAAATCCAAACTTAACATCTGAATAGTAGAGGACAATTTTTGATTCACCAATCTTATTTTCATTGTTCAACCATCTACTGTTGATGACTTTTGATCAACTTACCCAAGACAATAAATTGGACTGCGATAACATAATTGCGATTAGTCTCATATTCATGACAACCGAGTGGATGGACTTTATTATGAATGATAATCATTTACACAACAATTCAGGAAAATATTTCCTGCATATAGGCTCTCATTTTAAGGTATGCAGATAATAACCTTCGATCTCGAAATAACAATTTCAAGGATTTGCTCGGTAAGTTCACATTCCAACAGTCACTGCTTATTTTCCACAGGTGAAATCACGAAGATAACTAAGGATTTTCTGCTGTAGTTTGTTGAAAATTTCCCATACGAATTGACAATTTTTTCCCGATTCTTTTCCCGAAATCTGAGACTTTCGAACAATATGTGCCCTTGCGCACGCAAGTGATTGCAACTGATATTACGGTTTCAAATACTAGTAACGAAAGATGGTTGGTATCTTAGAACATTAAATTATACCATTTGTTTGGGAGTTTAAATAAATGTTGGCATAGTATAATTATTATAATATATAGAAATCTACTTGAAATCAAAATAACTTTTTTTAATTTAATAAATTTTTAAGCGGATAAATACAGGTAATATGCATAAGTTCAATAAACACAAGAAATTTAAAGTTTTCCTTTTTTAGAAATTTCCTTGTTATTATCATACACAATTTCAGTTTCCTTCATGAGCACAGTTATCTTGTTATAGTAAACTGTGAAAAGATTGTCAATTTAATCTGAAGCAATTTTTACTGACTAGTATACTTAAGTAAATAACTTCATCTCTTCTTATAGTGAACGGCATTTAAAAAAATTAGTTCTCATGCTGAAAATTTTATTCCATTTTATTTTTTTTTTTCACGTAGACATGTTTTTGCTAATTTCTTCAAGCTTGCAGCAGAATGGTTAGCTCTCCAGATTTTAGATCAACAATGCATAAGTTCGAATACTGCATAGAGTGTGGGCGTAATTAGTCACTCAGAATCCGCTTTAAACCATAGGTCCCGATCAAATTATAGCTCATGTGCAAAAGATGATTGTTGCGCGACAAGCTACGCAAACTATCCTTTTCTCATTTTAATATGTTTTATACAAGCACATTTTTTGTTATTTGCTAATAGAAAATAAATGCAGAAATATATATAAATGCATATATTAAAATGATTATGGTAATTATCTTGTATAATATTTAGTTTGAACTAATCATTTCGTGTTTCCTTTCCTTGAACTTTTTCTGGTATAAATTTGTTTCCACGCAAAATCATTTTACACACTGTACAAATTACGTGTATTATATATCGACAAAGTACTTAATAACAGTTCCTTTTAAGTAATTTAAAAATGATCACGAAAAACTATAACCCTTTATATTAAGACGTTTTTAAAAATTATTTAATTGCTGAGATGATTTTGTTTTTAAACGCATAGAAACTTTAACATGAGGGAAATTTTTCAGACATAAGGAAAATGAGGGGGTCCTTTTGTTGTTTTCAATCATAAAATCATCCACTTATCTTGGAAAAAGTATATCAATATTGTAATTGTTTGCTCACACTTGATATTGAAAATTTCGAAAGATCAATATGATGAAATTCTAGCATTGTGGTATTTTTGAATGTATCACTCCACTGCTTTTTGAATTCCTTCACTGTTCTAGTATATTAAAGAATATCCATAATTCTTCCTTAAAATTTAATTTCTTAAATATTTTCAATAAAATAAATTATGCGGTTTATTAAATATACACATCTTACTTTTATTAAAAATTAATCAATCAGTGTTAATATTTTAAACACTTGAATTAAGCAGTTCAATTAAATATTACTTTAGTAAAATGCAAAACATAATTAGTTTTATTTACTAAAAAATATTTTTTCATTTTCTTTTAATAAGAAAAATTAATAAAGCAATTATAAGGATTAAAAAAATACGTAGTAGAATGTGAAACACTAAAAACATCATATTTAGCAAAATGAATCAGGATAATTTTTGTAAAAATATTTTTAGCCCATTTTCATTAAATATATTTATCTATTCTAAGCTATTTATGTTTTATTGGAAAAGAGATAAAATAAATCGAACTAAAATAAAATGGAATGGAATAGGAATGAGAAATTTCTCGGATGAGAAAGTTTTAATTTCAACCCTCTAAACCTATTTCCGATTTCTTATTCTTACCATCTAAACTTATTCCTTCTGTCATGATACTATTATCACGCTCTGTACCCTATTTGATCTTTATTTTTCGATCTTTTATTAAGGTTAAAACAAGTATATTTTCCCCGCAGATTTAAAATACACATTTAGAAATTTTTTTTGGGATTTTTTTTCTGATCATAGTACTTAAAAATGGCAAAAATTAGAGAGCGTTATATCGTTATGCTAACAATGTTGCAAGTTTTATTATTTTTAATCTTTAAATAAAGTAATTGATATAAATTTGATTGAGATGGACTTATAAAGACGTTAAACGTTGTAAATAGAATAATATTCAGTTTTACTTCTTATTTGATTTACATTAAAGTTTTTTACTGAAATTCCTTGCCTTTGATGCATTTGTATAAAATTTTATATTTTCCTAATCAGAATGTCCTTTACGTTAAGATATATTGAATGATAATTATTAAGAGTTGTATAATTTTTGTCAAAATTTTTAGAATGATTAAAAATATATGTAATTTAACTAAATGAATTTTCAAACGAAGATGGTTATTCTGTCTCTTTCAAATTATAAAAAAATAACACAAAATATATTTAATCCATATAAAATTCCAGATAAAAAAGTGCATGAAATCATGAACAAAGCCTATTGTATTTTTATCTTACATTTATTGTTTCAAAAAAAAAATCATAAAATGTTTTGATTAAATTATGTATTTATAAATATTTTCTTTAAATATATAGATTTCTAAATGTGTTTTTTTTATTTTGTTCTTATAATTAAAACTCATAGAAAATTTTTGAGAGTAGATTATTTTCTAGTTTCTCAAATTAAAGCAATTATTTCTCATTTCATAAATGTATTATAATGTTACTGCATTTTGTTTACATATCAGTTCTTTTTTCAATCAATAATAGGAAATTTACTCGATAATGAAAATACTTGTTAAAAAGTTAATGGAATTTATTGTCTTCGAATGTCAATAATTTAAAAAGTAATAAATACAAAATACTTCAAAATAAATAAAAACCAGAAATTTCGTCATTATATTTTTAGTACATAGATTTATACAAAAGACACATCATGTTTTTAGCGTATTTTAAAACAAATTATTAAGGAAACTCGATAATGTATTTAATCATTTTGCAATTTGTATTCAAAAATTAATCACAGCTAAGAGGGAAATAATAGTTTTAAAAAAGGCTGGTGAACTGTCAAAAGCAGATAAAGAGTTCTTAAAAGAAAACTAGATTGCAATGGACTGCAAATATGTGTATCTGAGTGTGCCATTATTTTCGCCATTGATATTTTTAAAAGGAGAACTCCATTTTAAAAGTGGAACAATTAAAATTTTGAATTTAATCAATACATAATGTTTTATTTATTCTTTGCGTGGAAGAATATTATATTTAAGCAAATCCAAATATATTAAATTAATTTATCTATTAAATAAATAGTTTGGCTCAGGTTTTACTTAAACTTTAATTTTCCAAAATATATGGTCAAACAGATAACTTTAATTTTTCTTTAAGCTTAACAGTTATAAGGAAAATCTTCAAGGTTTAGAGTTACAGTTAGAGTTGCAGCATCAATATTGCTGAAATGGCTTATTGTTAATTGAAATTCCAAAACTTAAGACCAATAATTTTAAATTTAATTTGTGTTTCCATATAGGAATAATTAATTCCGTCCTGTGAATTTCGTGAAACACGAATCATGTATATTGAGAAAACAACGTATTATATTTATAAGGTTAAAAGTTTGACAAAATTTATAGATGATAATATAAAATTCTTAAATTTCTTTTACTGTATCTTTTGGGTACTAATTCACTAAATTTAATAATCCCTAGGCCAATATATATATATATATATATATATATATATATATATATATATATATATATATATATATATTTCAAGTTTTATTTTAATCATTAAAATTATAATTAAATGCATTCAATATATTTATTAGTAATAAAATTTTTTGTGAAATACTTTGTTTACCTTTTCTAATAAAGTACATATGTATGCAAGTAAATGTGCATGTACGCGTGTGCGTCTGTGTGCAATGAAATTCATTTTTACACATTTAATGAAAAATGCATTGATATCTGTACTAATTTCAAAGGGATATTTTAAAGCATTTTATGATTAAAAATAATGTGCATAATTTTGTTTTAATTTTATTGTAAAATAGGTGGTTACAGTTTATGATGATATTTCAAATATTAGTAGCTTTTCTTAGAAGGAATATTGAAATATCTTTGCACAACTTTTATTATTGATGAATAATCTGTGGTCTTTTGTTTAGTAAACTTTATAACTAATTTCGTTTTTGTAAACATACCTTTTTTTGTGTAAAAATTTATGAAAAGAGATATGATAATCTTTGAACACATTATAATATGTTGATCACAAATAAATGTAGTAAATGTTTATGAATTTTAGATCAAATAAGGTTAATAGAAATAGCATTAAAAGACATTTTATTAAAGTTATTCTATGAAATTCAATTTAATAGAATTAGAATTAAATTACTTATATAATTCTGTTTCAAAATTTTATATATTAAGGGGTTTAAAAATCGGATATCACATTAAGTGAAATTAATGTAATCAAAATTTGTATAATAATAATTGATAATCTTTTTTATTATAATTATTCTGCCATAAGTTTTATTACAAAATAAGTCATTTGCATTTTATATTAAAATATAGAAAAGAAAAAAAACTTTAATTTTTTGGAGTGTAGCTTTAAAGTTACGAAATTCTTTTGCAATTATTCTACAAGTATTAGATTCATTTATTATTAAGACAAAGTGTTATTTTAATTTAAATAATTTATTTCCTCGTATTCTAAAAAATATATAAAACAACTGATTTAAAGCCAATTTTTTACGGTAGTTACGTGATTAAGATAAGCATATAACATTTATTTTCTAGTTCCCAAAAAAATTGTGTTACTGTTTCTTTCTCACTTAAGAATTGTTTTTTTTTACCATACAAATGTAAAAAGCTTCATTTTTATTACATTTAATGGAAGACATTTATCAAACAACTAAGCTTACAGAATAATTAAAGATGACACTTTCAGCACAATTAATTTGATTTCTTTCATCTCTTCCTTTTTATGAGAGCTCATGTCTATAATGTATTGCCAGCTAGGCAATCATACCTACGCAAAATGCTCTTCTTCATAGAAGAGCCCTGAAATTGATCGTTCTAATTACATAATCGGATTAATTTTACGACATGCATGAATAAAGGGAAAACGAAGTCTTGTGATCTTCCACTCTTAATCAATATAAAGTACTGGAATGTACCCCAGTCTTGTTAATAAACGACAAACATTGAAATTCTGAATGGCTAAAGAGAGAAAATGGGATTTGATCTTAATGTTCCCCATTTCTTATCTTTTGACATAGGTTTGAAATTGGATTTTTTAAAGCAGTTGGTACTTGTCTGTGAAAGACATTTTCTGTAATTGATTTTAAGATGTTCAGTTCTTATAAAAATTCAACGGAAATGTTGTTCAGAAACTCCCTACATGTAGTTGTTTTTGATATCCATTTATATTGAAGAAAGAAGTATTTATGAAAAAAATAATGGCTATAAATATAAGTTCAAGTATTTTCATATAATATAAAGATTTTTTTAATCTCAAAAATTGTTGGTTTTTAAGATGAAACAATATTTTTTGATTTCTTAACTCATACTTTTATTAGTGGTAGAGTTACTTTATTGACAAACCCAAAAAGCACATATTTACTTTTTTGAAAATATCTTGGAGACATAAAAATATCTTGCTGGTGTAAAAAAAAACATTTACTGATATATCGTTTGAAATGCAAATTATGAAATTCATATGTTACATAAGTTTTTACTATTTTTAAAAGCATACAATAATCTATCTTCTGGAATTATTGCTAAAAGTTTTAAATCATAAATCTTTTTTGAAACAGGTAAAACACAGTTGGTTTTAAGATGGAACATGTTTAAATTTTTTGTTAGGTAAAACTTAGCATGGAATTTTAATATGTCAGTGAAAATATACTGACAATTCAAGAATTTAGCTCCTTTTATACAATGCTGTATAGTATATTGATTGCAATTACTTTGCCGTTTTGTGCGGGTTCTGATTATTTCACTTTTAATAATAATACAGATTTTATTGAAAAAAAAACAAGAAAAATTGAAGAAATATTCATTTTAGATTTTTGAATAGGAAAGATAAAACAAGGTATTATCATTCACTTAACAGATCCAAAACTTTCCCTCAAAGTAAACAAACGTCAAGTTTTCTCAATAAAATTCAAATTTAAAAATCAAATTTTCCATTAAACTACTTTAAAACTACTTTAATTATAAAAAAATGAATTAATTTTTAAATCTCACTTTTGTGGTTAGCATTATTTCTCCTGCTATAGAAATGACAACCACAATATAAACAATTTTACTTATTAATGTCCACATTTATACAAATATTTTTATAATGCCTAATTTGAAAGGGATTTCCTCAGACCCTACCTTAGAAATGTATCTCAATATTTTTGAAATTCTCTCCGTATACAACAATTCACTTCTTTTTGGATTGTTATTATTACTTAAACACTCTATAACAGGGAAATACACAGTCCAGTCACATTAATGTGACCATCTGTCAAAAGCCAGAATAACCACCTTTCGCAGAGCGGACTGCTGCGAGATGTGCAGGAAGAGAGTCACTTAGGTCCCTGAAGGTGTTCTCTGGGATGTTGAGCCATGCCGACTCTAATGCCGTGGCCAGGTGCGCTAGATTACGCGGTTGAGGATCCATGGCGCGAACAACTCGATCGAGATGGTCCTACAGATGCTCGATTGAGTTTATGTCAGGTGAGTTTGCTGGCCAGGGGAGGACAGTAAACTCATCCTGGTGCTCTTCGAACCACGCACGTACACTGGCATCGCCTTGTCCTGCTGAAAGATGCCATCATCCTGAGGAGAACCAATGCGCATGTAGGGGTGGACATGGTCCGCAAGGACAGATGCGTACTTGTATTGATCCATCGTGCCTTCCACAATGATCAGTGAACCCAGAGAATGCCAGGAAAACATTCCCAAGACCATAATGCTCCCGCCTCCAGCTTGAACCGTTCCGGCAATGGTTGCAGGGTGGTTCATTTCAGAGGTTTCACGCCTTATACGCCAACGTCCATCTGTCCGATGGAGCATAAAACGCGATTCATCTGAAAACGCAACCTGTCGCCACTCAGTGGACGTCCAGCTGCTGTACTGGAGTGCCAATTCTAGCCTTCGCCGTAGATGAACAGCAGTCAGCATAGGTGCACGAACCAGGCGTCTGCTTCGAAGGCCCAGACACAGCAATGTTCGCTGAATAGTAGTTTGGGAGACACTTTTGGTAGCCCCTTGGTTCATTTTGGTGGTCAGTTGCTCAACGGCAGCCCGTATATCTGCCCGAACGCATCTCCGCAACCGTCGTTCGCCTCTGTCATCTATGGCCCGTGGTGCACAACATTTGCCACGTCGCTGATTTTGGACAATCCCATTTTGCCATGCACGGTACACTTTTACCACGGCGGCACGCGAACAGTCCACAAACTCAGCCGTTTCAGAAATGCTTCCACCCTTGGCCCGAAAGCCAATGATCATGCCCTTTTGGACGTCGGATAAATCGCTTCGTTTCTGCATTACGCCAACGATTGAAATGTTTTCCGAAGCCCTCACACACCCTTTATATACGCTCAACTGCACTGTGCTGCCACCTGCCCTCTGTGATTGGTTATTTAACTCTGACGTGGAAAGTACGTGGTGGTCACATTAATGTGACTGGACTGTGTATTTTGAACAATTCCCAGCCTATTCTTTTGAAATTAATATGATAAATTTAAACTACTACGGTTTCTTATATGCGAGTGATTCAATTGAATACAGGCATGTTTTTCAATTGATCCCCATTATTCAAAATAACCACAATAATTTTTGCTTCTTTTCCTATAACCAGGTGCACTCAACGCTATTTCCAGATGTAATTTATTTTATTTAATTCATTTATTTGTACTTGAAAAAATTATTTATGATTTAAAAAATGCACTGTTATTTAAAATATTCCCTTCACTGATTAATGATTAACCTTCATTAATGAGGATATTTATGAAACTTCTAAAAAATTTTAAACATTATTATTTTAAAAGTATCATATTTTTGCAGGCATGTTAAATACTCATTTGCCTGTAAATGGTAGAGATAGAAGAATTGACTTATACTATGTTTGTTTTATGCAATTCTTTCAATAAAATATAAGTTACCGTGAAAATATAAACAAATCCTTTTAAGATAAAAATATTCAATTATAAAATATTATAAATTAAAAATGATATTTAATAGTGAAAATTTAAAACTGAACCTCAAATTGCTTATAATGATTACAATAATTTTTAAAAAAAATATCGCAATACTCAATACAGAATGTAACAAAGAATGAGAGTACCATTTACGAGTTTATGAGTATTTACTTTGTATAGCAGGTACCAACAGCCTCACACAGCTTTTAGTCAGCTTATATTTATTTTGTTTTTGGAAATGCTTTTTAATCCCATTCACTTTAATTTTTCTTAAAAATAAATAGAATGAAATGGTTAAGAAATAAATATTTTCTTAACCATTTCATTATAAAATATTATTACATCATATAATCAATATATTTAGTAAAAGTACTGAATTATACTTCTCATATTATAATTAGTATTGAAATTATAGGCTGAAGATAGATTTTAATGATAAATAACAAGTCAGAATCTAGCAAAGTTTACTGGTATCTGTTTAAGAAATGCAAACTTTCAAGATACCAGGATGAAATCATATTTACGGATGTAAACTTAGAGAGAAGGAATTCAAGGTTTTTTCTAACTTCCAACTTATATATCCAGTATCAGCTAAAGTTGTTAAATGAAGGCATATATTCAAATAAATTATACATCGCTTAAAAATTTTTAGCATTTGGAAAAACATTAAAAATCATTAAGAGCTTATAAAGAATGCAAATAAGTTATACAGCTTTGTAAAATTTTGTTTCCTTGTTATCAGTGTAACATTTCAATACTATATTATTGATAATATTAATTAAGCTTACTTTTATTACAGCAAAAGTATAGTTGAAGGTTAAGTTTGATTTATGCACTAGTTTGATTTATTCCTGGATATATTCTCTTAGAATCTTCATTTTAAAAACATTACTCACATTCAACAAAAATATGAATGAATAATTTAATAGTGAGTAGGTCAAACAATATATTTTTACTAAACATAATTCAATATAATCTTTATTTTTATTATTTTTTAATTACCATTAACTAATTAAATTTAACTAAAAAGTAATAAATCAGTTAATCATACAAAAGCAAGCCCATTTTCAATGAATGTGCGTGTAAGGAAAATTTATATGCAAATGAATCAATATATGTGCAGAGGATTTTTTTAAGCAATTACCTAGTCAATAATAAAGCATATCAAAATTTGTTTATTATACTCTATTGCGCAATTGTGATAAAGTATGAAGGCTGTTTATAATTACCTCTACATAAAATTTAAATTTGAAACTTGAGTATGTGAACTCACTTCTCATAAATATCATGGGAAATGGTTAATAAACTGTGTCAGTGATACAACTCGAAAACAAAAAAGTATCGCCTTCTTTTTATACCCCTATATAGTTAATTATACTTTTATTATTTAGAAATCAACCTCTAGTTTAATAAATATTTAAAACATGAGACTTTTAATACTATTCCTTAACTTCGAGATTAAGTAAATAATTTTAAGGAGTGGTTTGATATATGCTTATGAAATTTATTTTGAATAAACGATATTTGCATTAATTTTTAAGAATAAATAATAAGATATTTTACAAAATAAATCGATATTTAATTAACAATTGGATCATTGAATAAGATAAAAAAAACAATTAGCGCTCCTTGCATTTTGCTTAGTATGTACTATGGCAAAAGTATGACTACCTATTGATTTTATCTTATCATGTGCTCAGTATTGAAAATAACTTGGTTTCTCTCTATGATATGACCAACATCAGCTTACTTTGGTATATTGAGAAAACTTATCCCTTTTTTTATTAATCTCATATTGAGCTATCTTTTCATCCCTACAATAAGTTAAAACATGGCTCCAAATATGGATCCAATATTGTGTGGTTTACCTCAACATTTCTTTTGGAATATACTTATTATACCCATTTTACAACCAATATTGACTTATCTTGCAATTCATAATGTTGTGAAAAATATTGGCTCCTATTATAGATCTAATACATTTTTTCGGCATGTCTGATATTGAGGAAAACTTGGCTATCGCTAGGCACCCAATATCAAGCTTATCTTGGCTAAGTTTATCAACACTGAACTAACATATTATGCTTATTGTGTAAAAAAGCTGTGAGAATGTGTTATCTGTTAATGCAGAAATGAACGATTGATCGATGAAAGTAAATGCAATCAGACTTTTCATCATTAAACTTGAAATCATATTGTGTGCATGGTAGTGTCGGAGTATGATCTGCCACATCTTCATCTGTAGTGTAACGGATACAGTCTATGAAATAAAAAGATCCTTAAATAAATTATTCGACGTAGACTGTCATTTCTTAGAATATTCTCAAGAGATGTCAATTATTTCTGATATATCATATATATTTTCTATGACTCTAAATCAGACACTAACATTTGCAGTGGTCTAATAATGAGCAAAGCTGAATAGCTGAGTGGAATTATATTGAATACAAATATTGTGTTCTTGCACGCATCTCGCTTCCATTAACTACTACCTTTCGTGGGTTAAAATTTTTAGATACGATACTGAAAAACTACTAAAGTGCTGTTTTATACAACACCATGTATATCTTATAACTGCTTAAAATGGTATTGGAGGCTATTCTCATTCTTGCTTAGATGTATTATCCTTACAGTGACCAACTAACACCATGAGATTTTGCGATCTGTTCTTCTTTCTATTTTGCACATAGCCATACAGGACTATGAATATTCCCATGTTGCCTCTGATTTCCAAGATTTCGTTTTAATCTATCATATTCTTTGATTTCTTTACTCTTCAGCCGATGGGAATCTATCGCTTATCGAAAACATCTAGTCACTGACTGAAGAATGAATATCCCGAAATAAATACTTGCTGATTACTAAATTTAATGTTTTCACTACCAAAAAAAACTGTAATTTTAACTAATATTTAAATCGATATTCAGCTTTGATAACTTTATATCAAAGCTAAATTTGGATTCAAAGCTAAGTTTAAGTGTTGATTAAGATGTAACAAAGATAAATCTCGGTGTAAATATCACTTCATTAGAAATAATCTTCCCATTTGGCATTGAATACCATAGAATTCATAAGCAGGTGATATATGATGGATATCAACCCAAGAGAAAATTTTTGCTTTGATATTTCTTGCCCCTCTCTTATTATTATATACTTGGTAGCCAGAAGTATAAATCATATAGCAATAATCTTTTTATCATTGATATTGAAGAAAATTGTATAAACTAATTTTTAAATTCAAGCAATTTTGTGCAATCTCATTTAATTTTAATTTTTAACTACAGTTTTTCTGTTATTATTGATGAAAACAAAGATTCAAATGAACTACTGATAAACTATAAACATGGTGCAAAAAGATTTAAGAAATAAAGACATTTTGATTGATGAAGAAAAAAATAATTTCTTTTACAAATGAGGTTATTAAATATCTTAATATGAGTGTTATTAATATGTTAATACACAATAATAGTTTATTACTGGAAATTATTTAATGTGAAATTATTATAAATGGAAAATCATTTAATTTCAAAATATAAATAAAAACTTGAAATGCAAATTTTTCAAAATACTAACTCATAAATACATATGATCATAAGAAATTAATGACTTTTTCATTACTTAGATAAAACAACTAGTAGCTAAAAAGCTTAATGTGAAAAATAATATTAATAATAATTTAAAAGTTTTATCTTTAAATAATTCAAGCCATTTCAAACACATTGCTTTATTTTTCCAGCATTTTTCATTTGTTCATGCTTTGCATAACACAAATGTTTAAATAAAAATATTCTATTGTGAAAAATTTGCAAACAAATTTTCTTTAAATACATAAAATTCATACAACACTAAGTTTGAAGCTATAAATTTTGTTCCCGTGGGTTTTGCACTGGAAAATTTGATAATGTATGGTTCCTTCACATTTTCATGTTTTGCTTCATGAGTTGCTAATTCAAGTCTCAATCAGAAAAATGCTAAAGAAATCCATTTTTCTTTCATGAAAGTTTTCAGCTCTTGTCACACGCTGTAACTGGAAAAGATTAAAAAAAACTCTTCAGATCTTTCTACCAGAATGTTATAAATGACCTAAAAATTGCAGTAATCGTCGATAGAATTCGCGTCGTTACAATCGCGAAAACTGACATTTTGTGATTAATGAAATGGAACATGTTTTCTCACCCTGTGTTATCATGTTTTGATATCCATTTTTCATTGTTAAAAGCCTCCTTTCAAATGCTTTCTTCATACGAGAATTTTTCGAAATAAATTTTATGCTCTTAATTTAAGAAATGAATAAAATTTTTAAATAACAATGAGTAAAATATATGAATATACAGTTATAAAATAAAACATAAAATTCAAAGAATACGCTCTTGATGTTTAACTAAATAATTTAATTTAAAACATTGATAGAGAGAGAGTTTCTTATTTTTTTATCATTAACGTTTAAAGATACATGATACATATCTTAAAGATACTGATAAGAAGTATAATAAAATATTTGATATTTTTAATTGCAATCTAAAGTAAAGTTTAATATTTTGTAACAAAATAAAGTGCATTTAATTTACGATTTTACAATGATTTACTCTTTCGTCTTACCGTGTATAAGCAGATTTTTTAAGTATTTGTGTCCATTAAAGTCTCATTTAAATTTAATAGTGATTAATGAGACAAAGTCAATGAACGCTTAATTTGATAAAGACATTTAGCTTAACACGCATCGAGCATTAAAAGAGACATTTTTTACTGAATACATTCTCAGGGGATTTTATTCTGCTAACATTCAAAAGCTTTTCAAGATTTTTCTCTTACGTGACTCGTTGTTTATAAAAATAAATACATTTATAAATGTAAATTTTATATTTGTTTCAAAATATAAAATACAGTGACACAATCCCTGTAAAGGAAATATTTATAATAGATATGCAGGTAACTCAAAATACAGATAACTCAATACTTAAAATACATATTCAAATTCAATTTTTTATTACAATTTAGATAGAAATTAGATTCACAACCTCATAAGACAGCCTAAAATTTGAAGGCCATTTTTAAAACTTTTAAACACTCAATCTGTTTTTGAATTTCTAAATGACGTCTCTTATTCTGACAACTATATTTATGTGTCGTAAGAGAGAAAGCCCCGAAAATTTACCAAATTCTAATGGACAAATGTGTAAGTAGAAATTAAAAGCACAATTTTCATCGCCCAAACTTTAGCAGTGGCTGGTATCAAGTCGATCACCTTCAACTCTGAAAAGCTAAATCCTATCACTAATCCACGATTTGGAAAACAAAAATGGATTAAAATATTTATAAAATCTGAAGATATTGTTAGATTTTTTGGGGATTTGTAAATATGGACATTAGGCTTTCTAAAATGGAAATACAGAATATTTTCTTCTTTCAACAATGTAAACCAAATTCTATTATTTTACAGATGTCTTTTGATTAAATAGTAAATAAAGTGTATAAAAAGGCTTATACTTATAACTTTTAATTCTTCAACATGATTGAGATTTGTATAAAAAAATTCATACAGAATTCCAATTATTTTTTTATTTACAATTGTCACAAAATTAAATTAATAAAACAAAAAAATCAAACAATTTTGTGGTAAACTTGAAATTTTGAGAAACACGATTGTTACTACTGATGTGGAATCTGTGTTGTTTGTTTGTAAAAGTAAACATTAATTCATCTTTCTTAATAAGTAAAAATAGAATAAGCACAGATTAATTCTTCTTTTACAATGGATGAAAATAGAATAAGCAATCATTAATTTTTCTTTCACAGGATAGGTAAAAATGAAGTTAGATGCACTTTCAGAATATTGATTTCACTTATGATAAACAATAAAATTTAGTTGGAATTTTAGATACAAATTTTCTTATAAAATATGACTTACTTTAGAAAAAATCTGTAATAATAATGATTCAATTTCAGAACGTGTGTTTTTGGATAGCTTAAAAAACACATATGTAAAACATTGATTTTCAGAAGCAACAAAAAGTTAAATATCAGGTTTCCTTTCATAAACGTGTTGATAGGACAAATAAGCTAACGATTTGTTATTAAAAAAGGAATGCCTTGGGAGCTGAGAGCGTAATTCACACAGAGCCTCTTCTTACCCTCAGAGTAATATCGACTTTAGAATTATTGCAGATGACGAGAAAATTCTCACCCACGCATTCCTGTGCACTCGTCCGACCATGCGTGCATAATGGATCGCTTATTTTTATCGCAAGAATTATTGTAAAGAAGAAAATAATTTAGAATTATCTTTTAAATTAGACTTTCAAAAGAGATTTATTATAAAGTGATATTATATTTTGAGAGATGAAACAATTACTTGAAGTTCTGAGAATTTTTTAATTATAAATTGCGAAAATTTCTTGCCTTCTAATTTCCTTTTGATTGTTAGATGAAAAAATTAACTAAAATATCATTTTAATAGATTGTTTTTAATTCTTTTTTTTCTTTCTTTTAATATGGACTTTGGACTTTTGTTAGGACTTTGTTGGGTACTTCATATAAAATAATTAATTTTATACTAATTTCTTATGTTCTTAAAATTAGTGCTGTCGATACTTGTACTGAAATTATTAATTAAAATTTTCATTTCTATTTTTAATTCTGATCTGAAGAAAGAATTTTATTAACATTTTCAAAATTAGTTTTATCTTATCGGAAAATGTAAAAAAATAATTTCATGTTTGATGATAAAATCGTCAATAATTGACCATTTTATAATTTAAAATTGCTTTTTATTTACTAATGAATCAAAAGTGAAATAAAAATAACATTTAAATACATAACAATTTAACTGATGTTTTGGAATTATATTTTGTAAATCTCGAACTGATCATTTTTATAGTGACTTTATCCTATGAGAAAACTTTGTGAATATTTGAAGGAATATCACATGCAAATATATCAAATCGAAAGCAATAACTATGGTGTTCTAAATAATGTCCATTGCAATCTGGCTTCACTGATGTCCATTTGATGCCAAATGACCATCAATAAAATTAAGAAAAATTAAAAAGTAGAATAAAAAATTTACACACGGAAAATAAAAAAAAAACTAGTTTAAAGTGAAAAGAATAGAAGCGCAAAAACAAAAATCTTCAAGTATTAACCTTTTTTTCTAATGCCCGGCTGCTCTTTGAATAATCAGATTCAGGGAGAAAGGCGATTGTAATTTTTACATTTGGTATGCCAATTTTGCACTGAAAATGAAAGGATAAAGAAACACAGTGAAAGAATGGAACATCACTCCTGCACCAGAATTTGAACCCAGAACCTACTGCTTCGAAATCTGGAACGTAAATCATTCCTTCATTGGACGGCTCAAGTATCAACATTGTTCATAATGTGTGTATAATTCTCATTTAAAATATTATACTTTAATGTTTATACATTTATTTTAAGTATAATTTATATATTTATATGCTATTGAGCATAAAAACATAAAAAGAAAAAGCATATTATTTTACAAATATCTCAAAATGTTAATTAAAAATCTCTTAAAATCATTATATTCTAAAAATGTATTTTTTCTGTTCATCAGAATCTCCAGGCTCTATTGTTACTAATAACTCTAGCTCAGAATTATTCTAAAAATTAATTTTATTTGTAATGATTTCATACATATTTGATGATTTGATTTATTTTCTGAGTTTATGTTTATGTGAATATTTTTTTACATTTATATTTTGAATTATTTACTCAGTTTGCAAATGGATAATAACGCATATTTTCAAACTTATACCAATAGAAACTTATGAAATTAACAAAAAGCAAAAGTTTATGGGTTTTGATTTAATATTAAGATGATAGATCTATTTAATTTCTTAATGAAGCAAAAGGAATTTAACTAATGATAAATTAAATTTTTCAATTGCTTTAACATTCTTTTATTATTGATTATAGTTTTTGTGTTAATTTTTTTTAAATAGAACACTTGCTTGAAACGTAGAATCTGTTCAATTTGCGAAATTTTGTCATTAATTAAAAAGATTCATAATTGAAAATGTCACAAAGTTCGTCGTGAAGTTAATTTTTTCATTTGCAATGAAACGAATACGTGTTGATGTCCTGAAAAATCGTTCTTAGCTTTATTGTTTTTCCAGCTAGTTAGGCTAGTGTTACACTAGCTAATACACATAGATACACAAGGGTATTTTTAGACTAAAATCTCTATCAAGCTGATTAATTTATATTAATATTGTCACTATTTTCATCATTTTGAGAGAACTGACTAATAGTTACAGTATATTCTAAGAACAATAAGATCTAATAAGTACCAGTAATAAGATACAATCAATAAGTATATCGAAACAATACACAATATCATCTTTCTTTTGTTTAAAAAATATTAAACTTCAAATCACATTATAAAATTGCAAATCACTTATTAATGATAAAATTTCTTTGTGTTTACAATTTTTTGTCTACTATATAAATTTCATCTAACTCTGTGATTATTTATGCCTTATTTTCTTCTGGTAACTAAACCATCAACCTTTACAATTGTGTTAAGCTCATACACTGATAAAATTGCACTGAGTCCTCTAGTTTAGCCATTTCTTATATTGTTCGTCTTCTTAACAGCTCATATCTTATCATTTGCTTGTCGCCATCAATCTTCATCTCCCTGTATCAAAGATATATCTTGGTCTCAATTATAGCTGTCATGTCATGTGGTCGCAGTAATTTTTTCCTAGCCTTTTTTCAATTCATCGGAAAAGTTGAGATATATGCAATATTTTCGCATTAAAATTTTAATACTTATTTACTTATTTTCCAGTTAGTGCTTTATTGCAGTTTAGTGCTGCAGTTCTAACCCAATAGCATTTTTAAATGAAATTTCTTTTTTCATTTTATCGTCATTTTATTCTATTCCTTCAAAAATACTAATATCTTTATTTAGGTGCATTTCTTACTTATGTGCATTTCACTTAGGCGCATAATTGATACATTTTAGGCTCTATTGAATAATCATTACTTTTCCTTTAATCTAATTAAGTAATCTCATCGTTTATTAATTTCATTTAATATTTAATTACATAATAAAACATAAAAATCAAATGTTTTGTTTGTTTTGCAGCATTGGTTTGAAAAATAGTTAGGATGACCATTTGCACTCATTGTATTTACGTTTCATTTCATTCCTTTAAAATAAACAAATAGAAGGGCATTCAATATATTTAGCGAAGAATTCATACATTATCCATTATATGCCATGTAATAAGAAACGTATTTGCTTACACGTAATCATAATTTTTTTAGTTATTTTTCCTGTATAATATGTAATATATTTATGTAATATGTAATGCATCGGAAAAATATTTGCTAAATGTCATTTACGAGCTGTTTTTAATGAAATGCACAGTTTGAATAATATATTCATCATTCATGGTGTTCTTTTGAGGAATAAATATAAAATGCACATTTTGAAGAATTTGCACCCATAATAAGCTTTCTCTGAAAAACAATTTGCTTTTAAATCATTTTGACACATAAACTATCATATATATATAAAATGAAAATAAAACAATACTTCATAAGTTAATAAATTTAGAATTTAATTTGGTTCACAACATTTAAAATTTTCGAGAAATCAATTTAATTCAATTATTGTTTGAATAAAATATTTGCTTCATTTGTAAAATTTATAGTTTAATGTTTTATTTATATAAAATGTTTGCATGTGTGGGAACATATATAAAATATTTTTTATGTTTTAACTAACATTTAAAATATCTGTTTGTGACATGCATTGGTTTAATTACTTGGAATTTTTCACTGAAATTTTCTTTAAATAAGCAAATATTATACGTCTGGTCAACAAATGCAAAGTACAAACAATGAGAGTTTTTATTGACCTAGCTGAAATTTTTTTAAAAGTTTTATAGAAGTCCACCTAAATATTTTCAAAAAGTAGTAAATGATAAATGATTTTAGCTTTGAATATATTTTAAGTTGATCCTATGAAATAAAATCTATTTATTACGTGAACTAAAAATCTGTTTTTTATTTATTCAGATACATAACGTTAGTAATTTATTAAACTAAATAGAATCTGTATACTTTGCTTGAGAATCAATAGCTCTATTTATAGTATATTAATATTTTTTATTTATCTGCCACATCAATTAATAAAGGATGAGCACAGAAAATATGTAAACCTAATTGCTTCTAACAACAAGGTTTTAACAGTAAAACATTATTTCTAACAATAAGTTTTGCAATGCTTATGGTTAGAAATACATATAATTTAAATTTAAAATTCATTTATTTTTCATTTAATTAATATATGCGATTACGCAATGAAGAACATTTCTTTATGTATTCCAAAAAAGCTAAGAGAAAGAAAGTTTTCCAGTGAAGCATTTTTAGGGAAATTCTTCAATCAATCGATAGAAAGGATATCTCAAATAATCTTATAAATAATAGTTAGAACGCCATGAATAACATAATAAAAATACCTTTCATGATGGTTTGATTGAAATTCATGAATAATTCAAGGATTTCAAAACGAAAAAATTGGATAAGCGCGAGGCTTTTGCTGAATACTTTTTCTTACCTAGTGATGATTCGTTTTTAATCTGCGGCTAGTTTCTTAGGCATCGTTTATTACAATAGACGGTAGCAAAATGGCTGTTTTTCAATGCAAATCACTCTGCATGTAAAAGTTGCAAATGCAATTTAAATTTAATTAAAATGGCATATCTTTAAGTCTATAGAAAGAAGTAAAGAAAATTTGAATTACAGTGGAGTCATATAAAAGTAGATTCCTTCCTGAATTATTAATATCAGATTTATTAAATATAAAAAAGTTCAGATTTGTAACATAAGTAATTGAAATCATTTGAAAATCATCTTTTTTTAAAATAATTTTATTTAAGTTTAAAGGGTAAGTCATTTTATTAACCTTAAATATATAAATCAATATTTAGAAGTATGATTTACGTTAAGTTGAAAATATAGTACTCACACACAAAATTTTGGTGTATATTCTTATAAAAAAATAAAAAGCAATTTCAGATTTTAAACTATTTTAAAGTTTTAGTAAAACTGAACACTAATTGAAACAGCATTACATTCTTCGGAATTTTTAAAGTATATGTTTGACAGTTTTTAAGTTTTTTATCAGATATGAAAAGTTTTATGTTATAAATATGATGACAATAATTGTATCCTAAATGATTATGATTCTTAAAATGCGTATAAGTATTCATAATTATAAATATATTTGATAGAAGAAAATTATTGGTTTTATGCTCTTGTAGCTTTTAACAAATATTTTTTCAAACATGAATTATTACATTCTTAAAGAAACCCTTTGCACGAGACATAACAGTTCCATTAAAATAAAATGCATGTTTAGTTTTTGTATTACGCTCTTAAAATAAGATAACAAAAGAAAGTATATACATTCGGGTGAAAGTAGTTCACGCCATCCAATATCAGTAAAGAACTGCGAGGGAGGCTCTCTTAGTATACCCAATGGGATAAGAGACAAGTCGCGTAAAAAAGTGAAACCCCATGAGGTCACAATGTCGTTTCAGTAATTAACCAAACGTAGAACAACAGAAACTAGGCTGTTGAGTCGTGTACATTATCAGCCTTGTGTAATCACATGATTTAGCTCTTTAGTTGGCCTCGAATTTTGCCACAAAAAAAGCTTAACTAGATAAGAAATATACTTCTTCAAAGATAAGGAAATTTCTTCATCCGAGTTTTCTTATATTATAAGTTTATATTGTGTATACATTTCATAAATTCTTATATTTAATGATTGCTATTAATCTTGCTTTTTGTAAGAAATGTTAAAAATTTTCTGTTTAGAAACTTAAATATTGTACCCAAATATTCATGTTTTAAAATTTCATTTAAATGAATTAAAAATATTTGTAGTTTAGTTTTTAAACTTCGTAATTATGTTTAAATGATATTTAAAAACAATTTGTGAAAATGTTGACTTAAGTAGATTGTTATTGAACTGAAATAAAGGATTGTTTTAAATAAATGATGTTACTTTATTTCATGTTTTTAAATTTTTTCCGTTATATAAGTATTATTTTGATTCATGATATGTATTTATTGCTTCCATTTGTGATGTATGACATGTATAGTATATATAATATGTGTGAAATATATGACATGTATAGTCTAGCCAAGCATAACGTTTTTGATCTTAATATTAATTAAATAAAATACAAAACCACGTAAATCACGTAAATGTGTTATCCTTTTTATAATTCTTAAACACACACGTTTTTAAAGATACCAATGAACTTATTGTGATTAAATATAGATAAGATTAAGAAAAACCTCTATCTGCTGTACTGTAGGGAATAAAATGTTTTGTATTTCCCATGTTCTTTGCATTAAGAGTTATCACTCTCTGAAAATACTTCTTAAGTAAACTATATTTTTATTTTTTCTGAGAAATGTAAAATATAAATTTTAGTAAAATTTGGTCAATTTTTTTACTAGAAAGTTATTTACATAAATTGAAATATTTATTTTATATAAATTCAATCTTTTTTGTAGCAACATATCCATAACAATATTTAGGCTTTTTGCCTAAATATTATTATGGATGTTTGCTTTCTTTTTAAAAGTTAGGTTTTCTGCTTAAAAAATGAAAATAAAAATACAATTTATAATATATATTAGGCATTAAATCCATCTGGCTGATTGTAAACACATTTTTTTGAGAGAATAATACTGTTATAACACATTTTATTTAATATAGTTCTGTGTTCAAAAACTAAGAACTAATTAGGGTTTTGAATGAAAAGTCAAAGAGAAAAATATCATATTTATCAGAATCTTGTTACAATTTCCTAAAGTGCGTGAATATGCCACAATGAACCAAAACATCTCAGTTAGAAATAAACAATACACAAATATACCTCACTTAAAATGCAATTGCGAACACAACTGGCAAGCATAAATGTTAATATAGTACCAGTTAACAAGAAAATGGAAATCTATAGCAGGGAACAATAGTTTCTCCGGATTCGTTGCAAGATTTGCATCTTCTGTCAATGCTGATGATAATACTGTCAAATGTTTTTTGAAGTATTTCAGACCACTTTTCACACAGTTATAAATACAGCTATAAAATTGATGCTGGAGGTTGATAACATATTTCCTAAAGTTTTTCAAAACGTGTCTACATGCGTGAAATAGAATTAAAATTTTATGGACCTAATTATCATCCACTGGTAGCAAATAGTAACAGTTTTCAAAACTTTGCTTCAGCTAATTAAGAATGAGGTACTTTATTGTCATCTTTTAAGAAAATGTTCAAATACGTAGCACATCTAAAAAGACATATTTAACTCATTAGAGCCACATTATGATTGCAAACATTTCTTATAATGTGCGAAGGTGAATAAAGACACCAGAAATAAATGAAATCAAAGGAGAACTCTGTCGCTTTGGAAATGGCGTCTCGATTATATTGAATTATAATTGCGTATGTCTTCATGTTTCTTCAAATATATATTCCAGGAGTCCTCTACGTCAGACTAAATTGATTCTTATCTATTAAAATTATTTGCCCACATTCTTATTATATTCATATGCCTTATTTATGGCAACAAAGGAATAGTGATAGTGGCCCAAGCATTCCTGCCCTCATGCTTACAGAACTTCTACCTGGCAACTGTAAAATTTGATACATGTCTCCCAAATGTACCTTAAGATTTAATATTACGTTTGTCTCCTGTTTTTGTCTATAGCACACAGTACCAGACATCCTTGTTTCCATTGCTCATTGATATGAATTTTTAAATTATTGAACAACAATTCATATTGTTTGCGATGCATCAATGTTTGTGAAACTATTTTGTGAGTGATCCTAAAATCTTAGACAGCACTTGTTATATTCTGCCCTATTTCAATCATTTCAATGAAAGGAGTTCAGATAAAATCACCGAGGTGTCATCTCCTGAATTCTCTAAAAGCAATATTAGACCACAACAATTATTCAACATTATTGAAATCATTTATAACACAGTACAAATGCTATGACCGAATTATTAGGCGTACATTGTTTTCTCCCAACCCCTGTTCAATGTATTCTCCCATATAACTGCCTTGTACTCCCTAATATGCAACATATGATTACAGTTCGTGTAATGGAAATTAGTTATTCTTCTGATTGCATTCTGATTCACTGCGCTGCCAGACTCCGCTTTTAGTATTTTTACTCCATCCCTCCTTAATTTTTGTTCCCTAATGCAGATACAGTATTAAAAAGATTCTTTTGAATATAAACGAAGATATTTAATTAAATTAATATATTGCATAAAACTGAAAATCTTATGTTTTAGAATACTTTATTTTAATGTTCATTTGTAGTGAAACAGTTCATGAACAAAAGAGTATGAAATTATGATTATACAATAGTCTTTTTCATTCAATACTGTATTAATTTTTCTCACAAAATCTCTAACTAAGTAAATTCTTATCAATTTTATAAAATATCCCTCAACTAATTTAACTCGTAATTATTATATTTAAAGCAACATAGTTTCAAATGCAATCATAACTCTTTAATATAGCATAAACTAATTGTTCAGCGTGCATCTTTACAAGACGATTGATTTTAAATGTATTGTTTTGATTAAATTATTATGCTAAGGATATTCAATTGTTATATTTCTTCGCTAATGAAAATATTGTTTTATCTAGTTGTTTTTATGAGTGTTCTTACAAGTATATTTGCATTTTCACTTAAGAAACTGGGATAAATAAGTAAAACATATTATAGTTGCAAAAACTGCATTTTGTGTATGGCAATTTGTTCTACTATTTTTGTAATTTGCAAATTGTAATAATTATAAGACATTTAAAGAAAAAATATGCAATAAGGATACAATTTTAATTACTTTCGTGTATTAGTATAAACAGTGTTTTGATTTGCCACATTAAAAATTATTAGAAATGTTTGGAAAACAAATTGAAGATATCTAAAAAGGAGAATTTTGCAAGCATCTCAAACAAAAACAAATTCAAACTAGAATTTCTCAAAAAATATATTGTTATTAAAAGGCTCAAAATTTTCAATTAATATATTTAATTTAAAATAGCAGTGATCGATTACTTTTAAAAATGCACAAGTGCCGTTCAAATTAAGAAATATTCAAACTTTTTTAAAACTCTCAGATACTTTTAAATTGTAACTGATTAATATTTTGACTCAAAGACTTAAATAAAACTTCGAACAATATAAATTAAATTCACTTTTAGAGATTTGCTATGCTAACTTCATTTTCTGGCAACAGGGCAAAATGCCAAAGACAAGTGCCTACTGATGACTCTACAGCTACATTTATTGTCAACTTCTTAGAAAAGGATTAAGAAAAGCAAATTTTGCGAAACTTTTTTCCCATTCAAAGCGAAATGCATTAGATTTCTTTCGGATTTTATGTAATTTTCTAATTCGATTACGCTTCAAGAATTAATTCTCTTTAAACATAATTGTTTTAAACGGGCTTTTTGGGTATATACAGATAATTTACTTTGAAACTAATTCAAATAAATGTAAATGAAACAATCATTTGTATTGTTTAAATGAAACTCTGTGAAATAGGATGTTATTATTAGTATTTAATAAAATAGTTTATTGACTTTTAATAATGAAAATTTTTACTTTTAAAACATTAGGAATTATTTTTATGGAATGAAACATCACACAATATGCGAAAAAAAAAACTTTTTGTCAAAAAGAAAAATAAAGATGCACGTATTTTAAGAGTAGAAATTTTTCTATCTCTTTCTAATTTATTTGATTTAAAATTTTAATAATGGTATTTATAAAAAAAGTAAGAACTGCTTATTATTTGCAGTTATTTATTATTTATTATGCAGTATTTTTAAATTGTTATTATTATGAAAATTTATCATAAGTTACTTTCTTTAATTAATTTTATTATATATATATAAAACTTGTAATAGGGTAAATTCATCAATTGAAATAATGATCAAGTTAAAAATGCGCACATTTATATTCCAAAATGAATATGAAAATATATTTTTAAATTTCATTTTTATGTTCTAAAACAATATTGTAACTGCAAATTTAATTCGCTCAGTTAAAATATTTTTGTTCATGTTGTGCTGTTAAAAGTAATCCAGAATGTATATTTGATGAATTACAAAATGTGTTTTAGAGATATATAAATTAATGAAGAAGATAAATTTATAGAGTATTTGTAGAATATGGCACATGTATATGTAATATAATTTATGAATACATAACAAAGATTAATTTACAAAGTAAATCCTATGTTAACTTATCTAAATCAAACAGATATTACTAATTTTCAACATATTATATTGCTTAAAAATGCTTAACTTATTTCGCAATTAAGTTGGCTTATATTCTTAAATTTGCTATTAATCGGATAAAAAAGAAAGGTTTCCAAATCAATGAATTGATTACTCCATGTCTTCAGAGATGCAAGAAACTATTTGAATATATTATTCTAGACCAGTTAAAGAATAAAATAGAGAAAGAGATAAAGAAAGAGATGCATTATAACAAATAACTAAAACTTTCGCAAGAATAATTTTAGTTTTTGAAAATTTTTATGATTTAGATGTATTTTTTAATAAATTAAAAAAAGGCCAAAAGAATTATTTTAAAAGAAATTTGTTTTGCTAAAATATTTCACTCTTGCAAAATTTTTGAAACAATATAGTCTTGAAATATTTATAAATTAAACTACATTTTTTTCTGTCATTAATCCATGTTAATTTAATTTAATAAAAGTCAAATTGAAAATCTTTATTTGTCCGCGTGAACTCGGTGCCTATTCACATTTTTTGATAAATTCGAACACATCTTTTAGAACATATTTCTCTTAGTTAATTAAAGGATTTATTTGTCTATTATGAAGTTATTTGACACATTTAAATGAAGAAAAAGAGGGGTTATTGAGTAGTTCTGAACAATTTCAATTTAAATTTTGACATTAGTCATGACAATTTTCCATTTAACTTCATTGGTAATAACTATGTTTGTTTTCTGATTTAATTCCGTCCTAATAATAAAATTGAAAATGTTGCAATAAATGGCACTTTTTTGTAAGCTTATATTTTAAGAAATTTGACATAAGTGATTCTTAGAGGAAAGAGAATGTGAAATGAAAAATTTTGTTTGCAGGGAAAATATTGTATGCGTCAAATATCACTAAACACTCACATCTAATATAAAAAATGACATATTAATATCAAATACGTGTATTAAGGCTTATTTAGATAAATAGTGATACACTTAATGTCATACAAAGTTAAGTTCAACTTCAATTTTGGTGAATTGTAGGAATCAAAAATAAAATAATATAATTACCACTATTTCATGGTTTACATAATCATTTTTTTGTGTCAGCCAGCATTAGAAGAATTAAAAAGCCTACATATTGCAAGCAATAACTACTTTACCATAAGCTATAGGCAAATTAAGAATGTGAATATATAATAGCCACACCTACAATTCATCTTGTATGTGCTTTCACATTTTGATTATTTTGCAGCGCCATCTATTGTAGTTCGTGGGAAACTTATTTTCTTGATGACCCACGTATATATATATATATATATATATATATATATATATATATATATATATATATATATATATATATATATGTATGTATATATATATATATATATATATATATATATATATATATATATATATATATATATATATATATATATATATATATATATATATATATATATATATATATATATATATATATATATATATATATATATATATATATATATATATATATATATATATATATATATATATATATATATATATATATATATATATATATATATATATAATTTGAAAATATTAAATTCAGTAATTTTATTATTGACGATTAATATGTGTGCTTCTTTCAGAACATATATAACTATATAACTCTCTATTAAAGTGATAAATTAGATTCATGCCTTAGATGTTTTAAATGATAGAAGATTTTCGCATATTATTTATTTCATGTTATACGATGAAATTTTTTACTCATTTATATAGTTTTTCAATTCATATTTCTCTTCAAAGACTCTTTAAAATTAAATTCTGTCTGAAATGTCAAAATCATTTCTTTGCATATGTTTTTACTTTTCTTGAAAAAAAACATATTATAAGCCATACATTTTTCATGATAATCAAAAGAAAGAAATAAAAACCTCGTTTAAATCAAAATGCTATATAATGAGTGTTTTCATTCATTATATTTGGCGATATTCCAATATCAAATTTTTGGCAGATAAAATTATTCTTTCAAAGTTGAAAAAGTTGTTTTATGGGGCGAAAATAGGGTGTATAATTTTTCGTTCGAAACTGGCTAATATCTATTTCATTCAACATTCTGTTTTAGAAGGATCAATATAAATTACTTATTTTATTACAATATTCTTTTTATTAAAGCATCCATAAGTATGGAAGAATGTTCTTAATATGCTTATGACTAGATATAGTTTATTGATTATGTGAAATATGTTAATCACCAAATTGCCCATTTTTATTCTGCTTCTGAAACTGTCTTCATAAAAGTTTTGTTTAATTGGTATTGATTTCTACTTACAAAGACATGCTTTTTTCCTTTAAGTATTAATTAATAGCTAAAATATCACACATATTATTATGTTAAAATATTAAAAAAAATATTGTGTTATTTAACGATCAAAATGCAATAACTTTTAAAACAACAAATTTAAAAACGTTTCCTGAAATTTCATGTACTTATTTTTATGAAGAATAAAAATAATTTGTCTTATTATAGCGAAAAAACGATTCAATTGAATACAGCTTCATTTTTATGTATTTGAAAGGAATATGATTAAAAGTTGATAATGTCTAAGGGTATATTAGAGAAAAGGCAATTTTATTTATTGCTAGACAAGAGAAGTCAAGGGCCACTAACTTCTCCAGCACAGAGACCACTTCACAATCAGAAGAGCTTCCAGGATGGCCAATATCTTCTGCTGCATTTACAAATACCAATGTACCGTGAAATCAGTGTTCTCTTCGCAATTCAGCGTATTCTTTTTTTGTAATAGTCTTGAATAAATAGCTTGCGTTATCCTTTATTTTGATAAAGAGGAATCTTTGTATTCTTTAATTATGCGATATTAAGCTAAAATATTAACAGTAAGAGCATTCTTATGCATTAATTACGTGAAAGTATTAAAAAAAATTGTCATATGCAACTTAGAATAGAACAAATAGTGTATAATCTAACTATGAATCCTCCTGAAAGTGAGAGGCATCATTGTAGTAATATCTAATTATGAAATAAGCATGATGTGATATGCACTATGCACACACACACACACACACACACACATATATATATATATATATATATATATATATATATATATATATATATATATATATATATATATATATATATATATATATATTAATTGATAGATAGATATATACATATGTAAATTTGTATAATGTTAAAAAAGGAAACAAATTATTCTTAAATAAAGAAATATTTGAAAAGAGGAATATTTTAATAAGTATTAAATTCCTTAACCTTATATATTTTAAAGCAAAATACAAAACAAAATGTATTACCGTTATCGAACATAATTACTTGAAAGTAGATATTTTTATTACATAAAATATTATAAATATTATAATAAAAAATATTCTAATTTATGAATATTTAAAATAAATACATTTATGTTTAATTCCTTTCTCTCTTTCATATAAACTAGCAATATTTCTTTGAATTTATTAAGTAAAATTCAATAATTTGTGGATATACTTTTCAAGATAACTAGGAAGACGCATGTTCCTAAGTAATAATATTGATTGTAATATAATAATAATAATCTAGGAAAATCGCGTCCACCTCACAAATTCATTTAGTTTGACCATGAATGAGTTTGTGAAGTAAATCACTTGCGAACTACCCTTTGGCCAAAATTTGCCGTCATTGGGAAGACTAAATTGTTCTGCGGATTGACCGCGGCATTGACTGGCCTGAGGTAAATTTTGAGTAAGAAACAGTGTTGGACTACGAGTATAGTGACTGGAAACTATCGGACTGCCTCTAGGCGTTTAACTGTGCTTTTAGGGACCGGTATCTGACGGATTGGCGGAGAGCTCGGTATCAGTCAGCCGTAAAAGAGCGCGGTGAAGCATCACGTGGTTGCTACAGCAACCAGACTAGACCTGTCAGCCCATGATAATGCTGACACATCTCAAAGCTAATAGGAAATTTATTAAATACTCGAGAAATGCGCACGCCAATCAACTGTGGTTTCGTGCTTCAGCTCGATTACTTCATCATTTCAAAACTTGTTAAAAATTTCAATAATCAAGAAATTTAATTCCGTAACAACCAGTGTCGAATCTGGCATATAGTTTTTTGTAAAGGATTAGTATGTTGGTACTTGATTTTTACTTTAAAAATAATATTAGTATAGATAAGTCAGATTAATGCAAGATAAATTTTGCACTCTTTCTGTTGATATTTAAGTTTTCAGTTTTCACCTTGATATTTTTGCTACATTTATTGACTGAAAATATTATAAATATCTTTACCGTAATTAGCAATAGCAATAGTGTTATGTGATGATGTTTTAGAATCTCAACAAAAGCATAAATTATAAAACTTAATCCAAATGTGTATATTTACTCCACATTTAAAATGAATGAAGCAAGTAATATCTAATTCAATCGATTCCATGTTACATTTTTATACTTCTCAATAGTAGGACATTTCTTCTATCAAAATTTTGAAACAAGAAAAATCAATCTTATTTACATAATTATTTTTATTATTTGTATATACATATGTATGTATTTACTTTACTGTTAATTTTAATCAATTTAATCAAACATTTCACTACAGCCAATAATAATTTCTCGTTACTATACACCTAGGTTAATTATATTGATATGTATAAAATATGGTACATCGTTCACTAAGAGAGAGAGAGAGAGAGAGTTTCTGAAAATCTATTTTCATTCCTAAATATTTTTGTAGATTTTGCATTTTAAAATCAAATTTTTACGACAGCACATTAAGGGTAAAAATGTAATTATAACACTTGCATAAATGTTCCAAAATTATCCAATTTTTCGCTTTATAATGAAGCAAATAGAAATATATGTATCGAGATTCTCGTTAATAAATCTAGAAAAATTTTTAACATTTGTCAACACGGATAAGTCCATAGTAAAATAAAAGTCTTATTTTTTGGTGTTAAAGTATGCAACAATTAGCTATAAAGTAAGGTATTATTCAAATAAAACTATAGCAAAATAACAAAAACCAGGAGTAAGTAGTTAAGTACACCATATTAAGACAAAATTATTATTACATACCTACTTAAATCTCAACTTTGTATGCTAGCTGTCAAATGGTTGGATATTGAACACTAGCAAAAAGTTTAGTTGAGAAGAAATAGAATGCTATTAGAAAATTAATTTCTTGTTATTAGTGAACAAGTTTATTCGTAAGGCTCCTTTTCCATTGAAAAATAAAAAAAAATTTCATAAGTCATTATTGTGATTATTTCAGAATAATTTTCAATCATTTTAAATTATAATTCATGTTAAAATTTTAATTTTGATTGCGGATTTTGGTTATTAACAGAAATTACCACATCTTAAAAATATTAATCATCATCTACTGCTGAAAGAATTAGAAACCTTTGAGTCTCTCATTTAAATGCTTGCTTGGGATGATGAATATAATTTTTTATGATGTAAATTACATGTAATGAGAAAGCTAATATAAGTAAGATGTAAGAATATTTGTAAAGTTGAATAAGGTAAAAAAAAAGTGGTAGATTTTTCATCATTTGAAAAAGGGCATATTGTCGGTGCTCAATTAACAAGATAGTTAATTTCTAAGACAAAAAACCTCAGTAGGCCATAGACCTTGTCTAGAAGATGCAACTGTGGTTCGAGTAATGTTTTTCAAGAGTGTTATCGAGTCGTTTTTAGAACAAAGTCTCTAATATATTTCAAATGACAAAAATCATCAACCAAGATTCTTTCCAACAGTTTTCAGCCAGAACCATGCACAAAGAATTGCCGAGGATTGGAATGCATAGACAGGTGCCTGTGAGAAAAACTCTCATTTCTGATTAAAATATGAAAGTTCAAATTCATTCGGGCCGGGAAAGAAGATTCTGGACACCTGAAGATTGAAAATGAGTAATGTAATCTAATGAATCATGCTACTCCCTATTTTGCATTGATGAAAGATGTCGAGTTTGACGGGAACTCTTCGAAGCCATAATGTCATCTTGCCTCACTGGTGAGAGAATCAAAATATATGGCATATTTTACTCGTATGCAATGGGTCTCTTGGTGTTCTTTACAGGTTAACAAACAACAGTAAGATAATTGGATATACTAACATATCTAGTGTAGCCTACAGAGTTACATTTTTACTCTGAAGGCAAAGGATTCCGCATTTACAGAAATGTAACTACACATCATCCCAAAAGTGTTTAGAATTGGATCGCTGAACAACAGTCTGACTTTCAGCACCTTACCTGGCGATTTCATTAGCCTAGAACTTAACTTCATTGAAAATTTTTGAGACATAAGGGAAAACACATGAAACAGCGCTATTTTCTTTCATCTACTTTACAAATTCTTAAAGCTGTATAGTCAATACAAGATATTCTTTGGGAAACACCAAAAACATAAACTCAATAAAAAACGAAATACAGCTGTTATCTGTGCAAAAGTTGGTCCAATAAGATTTTAATATTAGGCTTCTAATGCATTAGCGGATGTGTGTAATTTCAATTACTTAAAGTAAGTTTTTAGAAATCAAGTCTAAAATATGGATTTCATAATGATGTCCCAAATTAAACTGTTAATTTTATCTAAGCATATAAACTATAGTAAAAATTTAAAATATATTTGCCATTTCTTATATTAAGTATTTTAGAAAAAAATGTGATTCCATGACAAATTTATTGCTTTAAAGCAACGAATTTGTGTTTATCTGTAATTGTTTTATCAACACAGTAAATTGTTTTCTCTTCAGAAAAATGAAAATAATGTTAACATTATTTTTTAATTGAATACGTATTTTTATTACTATATTTCCCTACTTAAATAAAAATAATTATCAAAAGCATTTACATCAATTTCAAATTATGTTTTTGCCTCACAATACAACTTAAATAAGGTTACAAAAATTCTTTTACAGTAGCATAAAATTAAGCTGTTACTATTTTTTTATTACTTAAAAGCTAAGGAATAATTTTCTGAAATATTCTTTAGATACACATCATTATCATTAACTATTAACTAAAACTTAAGACTTTTTAAATCACCAGATATTTTAATAATATGTGATATGAAATATATGGTAAGATGCAGTTGAAATAACAAAAATCAAGTTATTTCTTAAAATTAAGAAAATAATATTATGTATTTTTACAATAGTACGTATATAAAGTTTAATTGTAATTGATTAAATGTTATTGTTTCCAAAGATTTCTTTTACTTTAAGATTATCTTATGATTTTTTTTGACAAGATAAACTTATATCCATAACGTATAGGTTTTCATTGCACATTCATAACATTTAATGTTAGACTTTTAAATTTAAGTAAAGCATTTAAATTTGTTTAAATGTCCTTAAATAGCTCTAATGAATATATATCATTTGTTATTCCTTAAGAAATTATATTTTTATGCTTTACGAACTTGAAATATATAATGTTAGCCTGGGACAATCATCGAAAATTCTAGAACAAGGAAAGGTATAAGCACTTATCTAATTCAATAAAACTATTTAAATTTGATTGCTCCATTGATTTTTATGTTTACCATAAGAAAAAATCTTCCAAAACCGCAAGATAATAAGATTTGTGATCATTCATTTTAGTTGAAAAGAAAAAAAAAAGATTACATTCGTTTTCAACTCTGTAATGCCATGTTCTTTCCTTTTTATCAAAAAAAAAATTCGATTTTCTCTTCACATTTGAATAAAGAAAAGAAAAATAAGAGGAAAAAGACGAAAGAATTTATCGTCCTTCTCTCAATCGAAACAGAAGCTCTACAAATAAGACTCCCAAAGGAGTATATGTCATAGATTTAAGATCTTGGAGGAACCAAAAAATAAGAAACTCAAGTAAACCAGGCATTTGGGTGAATTCGACTTGAGGGGTTATTGAAGGGTGTACGGACCATACTTTGGCGTACGTTGTATCTAGGATTTGACATAAGCTCGTGCCTGTTTGGGCAGCAGCTAAGGCTATAGCATAAAGATAGATAGATCCTGTAACTAGTGTCAAGTCCTATTGTTTTACACACACAGATTTCTTATTTCTTCTTTATTTTAAATTCACCCTTATCTTATAGCGCGCTGTTTATCAAGTTCTTAGCGTATTTGATCAATGTTACTGTTCTCCTGAAGATTCCATCGATGAAGTAACATGGATTTTTGGAAGGCAAGTTGAAGGTTGTTACTTTTTACTGGTTGATATGCAAAGCACGTACGCCATTTTCAAAAATCCTTTAAACTGACTGAATATTTATGCATATTAAATCCCTGGGGAATAAAATATTGTTCCCCAATGGTATCAGATTTTTTCTTTTCCTTCAAATAGTGCTTATTTTCTACTGGTCCTCATTTTCAACCAATAAAAATTGAAAAATTTATGGAATCGTCTTATGAAACATTTTAAATTTTTCTTGTTTATAAGCATTTTAACTCATTTTAAAAATTGTAAAAATTTATCTATTTACTTAACTAAATGTTTTAATACATCCATCAATATTTTGAGAAATTAACTTGAAATAAATTTACTTAAACAAAAGTTATTTGATTCATTAGTAAGCATTTTTGAATACTGGGATTAAGGAATGAAGTAACTTTCTCTATGTATAAATGTTTAATAAATAATTATACTAAAATTTTAAAGGTGATGAACAATGTTTTTTATAAAGTGCCAAAATCTTATTTCAGCCTTATGCTTTTAATACGCTGTTTTTAGAATCCAAAGATTGATATACGTCGTTCTTTTCTAACAATGTAATGGAGTAAGGATGACGTCAAAAGACATTTTTTTCATTTTATGATGGATAGGATATTTTGTTGTAAAAGAAGGTTAGGATAGAAGTAAGGTCAAAAACTAATTTTTTCTTCCCAAGATTTTTTATTCACGTTATCAATTTGCCTAGTCAATTTACATGTGTAAGGAGGTATTTTTTACTTATAAAATAAACTTTTGTTTAAAAAAATAACTTTGCTTTCCTATATGATAATCCTTCATACTTGATAATTTAAAAAAATATGTAAATAAATATGTTACAAATCTCATAAAGAAAAATAAGAAAATTTTTAAAATGCATAAAAAGGATGCATAAAGTGTTACAAGTGTTTCTTAGGTTTTAAATTTTAAAAATAAATACTATCTTAAATTTTAATTATTTGAGCAATAAAAATAATTTGATTGTCTTAAATTAATATAGACTTCTTCAGTAAGGCAATTTATATAATCATTATTTCGAAATCATAAAAAGTATTAACATTGCTAAGTAAGAATTTCTTACGGCACAAGTAATTTTAATATCTCAATACGTAATTATTAATATTAATATATCTGCAGTTACAAATACATAATATAAGCGCATATTATTATATTTACTTCATTAGTAATTAGAAAGAACATAATTTACCCCTGTTACATATCGCATAGATTCGTTACTCTTACTGGTTCAAATTTTGACTATTTTTCAATTTGCTTATCCAAATTTATCTAGTCACTTTTGATCTTGATATGATTTTGCGTAAAGTAAATCAAAATGATAAAGGATTATTTATGGCAATACAGAAATTTTAACCTTAATATGACACAAACAATAATTTTTACATATAGGAAAAATTTAGAAAATTTTTCTATTAATATTTGTAATTTGAGGTGAAGAAAAAATAACTTTTTCAAATTTAATTCAGTTAGTTAATAAATATGTAATATTGATAGAGATGAATATTGAGGATATATATATATATATATATATATATATATATATATATATATATATATATATATATATATATATATATATATATATATATATATATATATATATATATATATATATATATATCAAACTGATAATTTAAAATGCAAATTTGTATTTTCAGCTTAAAAGGCTTTACTAAATATTTTAAGCTGAAAGCACATAAAAATACTAGCAACACTAAAATGATGTTTTGAGATGACTGAATAAAAATGCTTGGTAAAGATTTTTTTTACAAACGCATTTTATGAAGGGTACTGTAATAACGCAATAAAAAATTGAATCCACAATTACAGTAACTTTTAATTAAGGATATATCATACATAATTCAGAAATAAAACACTCCTGTGTGATTGTGATTCATTATTATCAAAAGAAGTAAAATTACCTACATATATAATGTAATAAGTAAGTAATCAATTAAAAAAAGAAAATTTACTCAAATTTGTATAAGAATAACAGTATTGTATAAAATATATATAAGAAAAAAAGCATGTAAGTGTTAAGAAATTAATAATTAATTATAGGAAGCATTCTCATATTAGTATTTGGTAATAGTTTACCAAAATAAAGAATGGTTGATAGTTATAAATTTGATGTATCACTTTTCTGTTGGAAAAATTATTTTCCAATGTTGAGTGTACTAATCTTAGGCAACGATGCAACTCATACAGAGATATGATTTTTAACAACTCTGCAATCAATAATTTCGTAGGAAATTTGGGCTATTAATTTAAAAAAAACAATAGTAAGTGCAGAAAGTATAGTATGGGGAAAATAAATAAATTAATATTTTTTATTAATAATTCTTAAATAATTACAAATGTGTTTTATTCTATTCTCAAGCATTTTTTTTTAAAAATAACAATTTGGGCTATGAATTTTATGCGTGAGTCTTATTTAATGTAAGTATAAAACTGTTACCATCAGTTAGATTAATTCTTACATAAATATCAGAGGCTCATTTATATGAACTTAATAATTTATAAATTTTGAAAATCGTTGCGTTTGACCCCATCCCTTCTCATTGAAATTCTTTCACGAATACTTAATAGATTATAAAAGTTTTCAGATCATTAAGCATATAAATCACAATCACAACCATTACTTCCTTTGCTGAAACTGGAGTTAATGTGGAAGGAAAACATTTGTTATCCTCCAATGAAAGAATTTTTTAACGTTTTCACCACTTCCTCTTTCAATCACCTATAATGTATGACGAGTATTAAATATAATTGCGGTCAACAATAATTTTTTGGGGTCTTTTACTAGTAGACTTAAACTCCGACCTTCAGTGACTACAGCAAGCATATAGGTTGGAAGGGAAGGCAAAAGCTTTTAAACTAACTTGGTTCGAATCTTCCTAAATCAACATCGTATCTTAATCATTCTTGATTTAGTTTTTCCCCACTTTTGTAACTTTTCAGTTGATGTTGTCGTGTGCCAGCTAGACTGGCATTAAGGGTGCGCTGCTCCACTTTTCCAACTGAGCCATATTTTGGTGTGGAGTCCGACTTCCTCGGTACACACATGCCATAGGTACCCGTTTATAAGGCAGACAACCATTCACAATCCTTTCATACAAGGAAAGGACAAAGACAGAATAGATGGAGAGAGAAAGTATATCCACACCCAAACTGGGATTCGAACTCAGGACATCCCTATCGGTAGTCAGACACGCTGAATACTAGACAACTTGGGTGGCATCTTTTCAGTAATGATATATGATTAAAAAATTTGTTATAAAGTCTATAGACTGCAAATATGTTGGTTATTTTCTATCAGACAGCCATTTATTTCAAATTAGGTTTCGTCTTTGATTATTCTGTAGGTCTTTAAGAGAATACAAACAAATGATGCAATAAAAATAATGAGTACCACTAATGTCTCATCTTACTATCATATAAGCAACTGATGTGTTTTCAATCACACATTTTTCATATATTGGAATTACAGCTACGTTAGTTTTCATGCTGTAGTTTTCTTAACATGCATACTTTATTCCCTAGTTTGCCTAAATTTCGTGATAAATGTTTTTTTTGTGTGTGTTAGTGTGAAAGAGGCTTTCAAATACAGTTACCTCATAATTATTATCTTAGGATTATACAATACTCCCATTGATAAATTTAATTCATTTAATGAACACTTTATCTTTCAATAACATTTAAACGTTATTTTTGACACATTTTCATAACGAATTATTATTAAAATTTACTTCAGCTTATTCTAAATATGTTATTGTCATTATAAAATAAGTGCATATATTAGCATATTGCATTTAAGCATTTCTATAAAAACATTGAAATAAAAAAATCAACTACGGCTGCTCATATGATTGAAAATATATATTTTTCAATAACCTTTCTTTTAACAAATGCTTTGTTCGCAAACCTGCAAATGAAATTAAATATATGTTTAAGAACATTATTAATCATGAAAGCTTAAATAACAATTACTTACTTTTAAGTGGTCCATAAAATTAGTTCCTAATAAAGATTTTTCAAGTTTAATGTTCCCCATAATACAGTTAATTATCCTAGAAGAAAAAAATTTAATTTTCCTGTATTAATTGGGATGTTCAGTAAAAATATGTAGACTAGTTATTAAGAGATAATTGTGAGGATAGCATATGAGACCAAATATTTTCAAAATTATCACCAATAAATCTTTGGAATATGATTACAATCAAATATTATAATAATTAAAATAATTTTTAATTTATCATATTTTTGTTTTCAGCTGGTTTATTTGTTAACTGTAGATCATTTTTAGACACTCAAGAGCTAATTCGACTGGAACTTAAAGCTTGAAATGGAAATCCGATCCCAAGGAAATATTTTTGCTTATGATGAGAGTCGAAACTACATTTTAGTCAGCTTTAGTTTAATTTGTAAAAGTACTAGATTATTATTTGCTAACTTTAACTTAGATTAAAAATGGATGGGATTAAAAATTCATGATGTTTAACATATACTGTAAAAATACTGCGAACAATTTGCTTCATAAATTTTGCTTACAGAACTCATTAATTTTTTTCAACTTAAATTTAATATTTTTATCTCTTTATTTTATGTGTAAAGTAATCAGTGAAAGACAAGTTTTTAGTACTTTGACTTGTTTAAATGCATATATATACGTATATACGTATGTATATATATATATATATATATATATATATATATATATATATATATATATATATATATATATATATATATATATATATATATATATATATATATATATATATATAGAAAATTAAATAAAACACTAATTTCTGTTTTTAAAGGAGTGATTCAACTTCTGTAGATCATTAGAAATTCTAGTTTGATATAATAAATTTGTGAAAATTATTGTTATTGTTTATAAACAGCATTAGATAAAAAAACTGTAGTTAAAATCATTTCTATTCTTAAAATAGTTGAAAATAGCTGGTTGTTAGAAAGATTGAAGACATCGATAGTTTTTCGTAGATTTGCTGTATAAATTTATTATGAATTATTTTAAAAAGAATAGAGTTCTTAAAAAGGTAAAATGTAAAAATAAGTAAAACATGCGTCTTAACTTAAAAAGTCTTTATTTAATATTTCTTATTTCAACTTCAGTATACTTCAAACGCCAATTAAATATGTTCTTGTATAGTCCTTTTAAGTACACATGTAATGTGCACTTTACAAGAGAAGAATATTAAAATGTGAAAACCGTTCTCCATAATATGAAATGAAATTCCATTCAACAATACAGCAATACTTCTTAAGTGTTTTAATTTCGCTTTGCAGACTTCTCAAAAAATCAGAAAAAAGGTGGAAAAATTTGAAGACTAATATTAATACTTTTCACCAAATTCTATGTATTTAGGGATAAGGATTTTCTTTAAAAGATATTTTTTTCATTAAAAGTTCATTTACAATTTCATTTATAAAATATTATGTAAATAGAAACGACAATATCTTGCCTTGATTTATTCGAGCAATACAAATCAGTACATGATATTGTTATAATAGCAAGAAATTTCATGAAATATTTCTCATTAATAGTTGTCTTTTTTCTATGTGAGATGCAAAAAAATTTAAATAAGTCATTTTGAAAATCTTTAATATGATTCCTTGAGAAATGTACGAAGTTTTGCAAAAACAGCTATAAAACATGCATAAGATCTATGACAAAAATACATTTCAGATTCTATGAAGAATTGTATTATAATAATATTTTGAAATCTAAAAGTAAGTTTAAAACTATAACTTGAATTTCTCTCTGGAATGTTAATAATTTACTTCTTTGTTCACAGGAAAAATCATTGCATTACAATAATATTCTATATATGTAGAAAAAATTTTGAATTAAAAATATGTAGAAGACTTTCAGGAACTTTTGTTTTAAACTATAAAAATGGATATTTAAGTAAGCATTAACTTTCAAATTTACATAAATATAATTTGCTAAAACAATATACTAGAAAGTAATTCCTATAGAATTTCAAAGAGTAATTTTTGAGTGCTTTTATATTATGATTTAAAATTGGTATACAATATAGATATTAAACGTAAGAAACTTGCTTAGATACTTATTGTAAATGTAAAATAGTTGTTCATTAAAAACAATTTTTACTTACACTCCTTTTACGAGATTTGTTTTATGAGTTCATTTAATTACTTTTAAAAATCTCTCTCACTCTCTCTCTCTTCTCTCTGTATATACTATATATATATATATATATATATATATATATATATATATATATATATATATATATATATATATATATATATATATATATATATATATATATATATATATATATATATATATATATATATATATATATATATATATATATATATATATATATATATATATATATATATATATATATATATATATATATATATATATATATATATATATATATATATATATATATATATATATATATATATATATATATATATATATATATATATATATATATATATATATATATATATATATATATATATATATACATATATATATACATACATATATATATACTTATATGTATTAAAGTTAATATTAGAAAAGTTAAATTAAAAATTAAAAAGTTAAATAAGTATCACAAGAAAGAGTAAATATGATATAAATGTAATTTGTTAATTAAAAAGAGCATATATTTAATGCAATTTTCTTCAAACTAATAAATGAAAATATTGATAATAATTTAGAGTTTAGAAAACAAATATAATATTTCTTAAAATATTTTTTAAATTATTAAATTATTTTAAAAATATTACGAATTAAATTATAAAAATTATTAAAAATAATATTTTTCGAAATTAAAAATTTTTAATATACATCCTTATTATATGCTATGGTGAAATCAGAATTCATTAACATTAACATAGAAGAACACTTGAAAAATAACTCAGGAGCAAAATTTTTATACAGCAATTAAGTGGAAATAGATTATTTATATGCAGTGATACGTTTATAGCTTATTTTTAACAATATTTATGTAGTACATTTTTAATGAGAAATTTTTATTCGATTTCAGAAAGAATAATAATAGAAAAGAATTAATCAAGGTAAAATTTTTATAGTAGCACCAAATATGCGTTGGCGCATGAACTAAGGAATTCGGATAAATATTTTCTTCCTTTTTTTGTATTATTTATTTATTGCATCCCAAAACAAAACAAACGTCTCTTTCGAAATTCGTTCGATTTTCGTCCGTTTCATAAGGGAAATATTTTTATTTCTAAGATAAGGTCTACAGCTCCTTTTTACTCAAATCAATAGAACAAACATTTTGCAATCATGGTTCAGTCTTCAGTACGTATGAACATAAATGTTTTGTATATTTGTGGAATTCTCGCATCGATTAGGTAATTTCAAATTATTTTTCCATTAAGATTTGAAATGAAAAACGATACATATTTTGAAATGCTTACAAATTTTCCACTTTATCTCTTAAAAAATTTAATTATAAAACTAAATTGTAAATCACAGATAAAAAGCTAATTTTTTTCAGAAACATTTGAAATATTATTAAAATATACTCGAAATTTTAATTGTTCACATTATTTAAATTATAATTTTTGTAATAAATTTCATACAAGTATTTTGTATTATTAATCAAATATCTGCAATTCTTCCGATGATTCCTATACTTTATGATTACTAAAAGCGAAAACTTGAGTTTATTTTTAATAAAAATTAATGTTTTCGAAAATAACTTCCATTGGTTAAATTTATTTATTCCTCTAGGTTTAAGGAAATATATCGGCTGAGGTAAAAGGGATTTTATTTAAGTTTTTGTCATTTGGCTGCTTTAATTATTCCTTAGAAAATGATATTATAATATAAGCCATTATTTAAAATATATCAGTTATTTCTGGGCACTCAGTTCATTTCTAATCAGAGTATAAAAAGAAAGAATTAGCTATTGAACCCATAATATTGAAAAAAGTAACATAGCTTATATTCAAAAATAAATAATAAGATTACTACAAAAAAAATTGATGTAATTAAAGTGTTTATATTCATTAACGTATGTTTGTGTTCTAACTAAATTCAAATTCCTGCAAATTTATAATAATGAGTTATATTTCGTATTATTTAAGAGTAATATCAGAATAATAAAGGATTTAAAATACAGACAACATTTAAATATAAAACCATTTAAAATGGTTAAAGAATCATTATACAAAGGAGAACGAAAACGTAAGTTCAATACATGGATTACGTAAATTGTCTTGCAATTGTAAGGAATCTTTTGATTGATGCATAGTTTACACAGTGTTAGGATAACATAATATTATTTCAAAATGTCATAAATATCTTCAACAATGGCTTTTATATTTGAGAGGCAATCATTAGTAGTGAAAGAGATCTTTACTTTCTTTTTTCGGTTATATCGTGCGTAAGCATTTGTGTGTGTATGAAAAGCGTGCATTCACATCGTTTCAATCATTATTCTACACTGAATGCTTTTAGAATTCAATTTTCAAGAAGAACATTTAAATTTCAAGTTATTATTTTCCTGATGAAAATATTTATACATTGGGAATATTTAGTCCCTACAAAGATGTCAGATTAACTTATTAAAATTTTATTTTAATTGGCTTCATTTCCTACCATTAATTTAAATATAAATGCAAAGATAAGTTTTAAAATAATTAATATTTAATATTGTATTTATCAATATAAATAAAATTTAAATATTATGTCTGTCAAAAATTGTTGCATATTTGAATTTTAATTAATGTTTTGTGATTGTTCTATTGTAAAGAAGTTAATTAATTTAAAATAAAATTATCTAGACAATGTGATCTTAAATTGCCATTTTTAGATATGTAAGTAAATAACTTGCATTTAAGTTATTGTTACAAAAATTCCTATGTGTTTTACATTTTAAATCTTCCCGGAAAACAAAAGTACTCTAAAGCTGTTAAAGTTACCGCTTTTCTTGTCAAGTAGTTCATGTTTCTATTTTAACTTCTGTTGATGACTTGTGTTTACTTCTCTTATATAATTGATCACAAATATTTAATATCGAAGTATCTGTAAATGCATGTATATATATATATATATATATATATATATATATATATATATATATATATATATATATATATATATATATATATATATATATATATATATATATATATATATATATATATATATGTCTGTGTGTGTGTACACATAAAATTAAATTATATGAATTTTAAATATTGCTATCGTTTCAATTTTAACAGTAATTTTTTAATTAAAATACTTTTATAAAAGTATATACTGAAGACGTGCAGAAAACTACTATATAGATAAGTCTTCATAGTTCTAATAATTTATTTGAATTATTCCTACAACTAGCATATTTTTATTCTGCGAAACATTTCTTTTAAAATTTCCTTAACTTTATTAACTAAATATTTTTGTGAATTCTTCATCTAAATGAATATATTTTTGAAAACAAGTAAATTAATTCTGTTATGAGATTAAAAGTCATCTGAATAATTATTAGTAGCTATGGTACTCATTATAAGATATTTATTGTCAAAACGTTTCAGCAAAACCCTTTGCTCAAATCAGAACCTTTTCTGTATTACATTTATCAAAGTAGAATTCAGTTGTTTTTGTTTCCGTTTTCCTTAATGGACAATTTTTCTTTCGGACCGTTACTTGTTGAAAACAAGCTCTACATTTATGTTAGCCAGATTGAATTAATTTAATAACAGCTGCTGAATGGAGGTGTTTACGTGGGACTCAGTATTAAGAGAGAGCCGCGAATACGTGGCTGTGAACCCAAAACTGGGGCACGTGTGAGACCCTAAGAGGAATCCCCAGTGGTGCTGCGTTGTTTCCGGAGGTAGGGTCCAATTTCCGCATTCCGATAACAACCACAAAAGCTGTTTATTCAGCCTTAACCTCAGTTTCTGGAAATCACTTTGATTTATGGTAGTTAGGGCCTTCCCTACCAAGCATATAAATTTTCTCGATTTGCTTTATTTCCTAAGTGCAAATACGATTCTATCATTCCTGAATAATGACAGCAGGATTTATTATTTGGAACAAGAAATAATGTATAAGGAATAAACAATTGTTGTTTATCAGTGGAAAGCGCTTTTTCCATTTGATTTTATCTTTGCGTCAGAGATGGTTTTCTTTTTTAAAACAATTGTAAAAGAGATAACAGCTTGCAAATTATTTTTCGATAGTAAATGCTAAACTAGACCTTTGTTATTACCGGGAGCACTGATACATATATATATATATATATATATATATATATATATATATATATATATATATATGTAATAAAACAAAATAGAAAGGATATATTATAAAATAAAATAAAAGTAAATAAATTAGAAAATAATTTTTTTTCGAATATTTTGCATTTAGAATTGTGTTAAAAAATAAAACATTTTTCAGTATTAAAGTATTTTTGACTTCATTAGAATATTTAAAAGAAATTTATGCATTAAAATATAAAATTTTCAATAACTATATATGTTAAACAATAATCACAAGATGTAGGAAGTTTTAGATTTATTAAAGTAAGTAAAACATGTTTTAAGCAATGTACTGTATTTTTTTATCTTTTACTGAAGTTAAATGAAGTATTTACTAAGCATATCAGAATTTGAAATGATTTCTGTGAATTTCAGTTATAAATAACTCAGTTTATTTTAACTTTTCAATCTGAAAATTTAAATACAGAAATTGATTTTCCGTCATATTTCTTCTCTAGTTCTATTGTAATAATGTATTTAAGTAATCATTTTGAGGTAAATGTAGCTTTTTACTACGATCTGTGTGCAATTTATAAGATTTAATTCATCAATAATTGCTTTTGTTGTAAAAAAAATTTTTTTGATGTAAGTAATTTTTACATTACTCTTATATTTGACTGAATTTGAATGAGATTGAAGAATTTTATGCGGAAAAAAAATCTTCCTCTTTTGTAGATGCCTAAAGTTTAAAAAATGTCAGTAAACTTATATGGAATTTATGTAATTTGAAAAAATTTAATAGTAAATTAAAAGATTTTTTTAGTTGCACATTAAAATAAAATTTTATAATTTACACAACATATAATCATTGTTATAGTTTGAGATGAGATTATGGAAAATAAACATTTTTTTCTTTTTGGTTTCAAAATTAAAAAGGAGTTACTTTTTTATTGTATTTCATTTGCATAACCATTTAATTAGTAGATAATTAAGGACAAATCGTATTACTTGATATTTTCATCTTGTAAATTATATACTATAAGTAAATAATAACTATTAATTAACATTAAGCTCACATAAGTCACCTTACTTAATAATTATCCTTAATTTTACAATATAAATTTGTTTATTTGCAATGAGATATTTTTTCTGTTTTTATGTTAAAATAAAAATTATTGAAAAGAAATGTTTATCCCAAGAAAATTTATTTCTTTTGTAACATGTGCAGTTTTAAATGACATTTAATTTTGATGTAAGTAGGTAAAAAAACGTTTCCAAAAAATACAAACATGGTCTCGATATTATTTTAATAAACTTGAGTTTCATATCCAACTCTACCAATATTCAGGTATCAAATAATTGTTGCACAAAACTTCAGGAATTATTTTTGAAATCTGCTACCATTAAACATAGAAATAGTTATTGATGTGTTTTTTATGTTTAAACATCACTTTTAGATTTCATGAATTTCGCTAGTAAAAAGGAACAGTTCAAAATTGAAATAACTTCCAACAAAAATCTATCAAAATTATCATGAATAGTTGATTTGTTCCGTTTAGTTATCACAATATATAGAAAGAAAATACAAAAAGCACAATAAACATAAAATTTCTGTCTATTTTATATTATCATTAATAATGGGCTGGTACAGAAATCAAAGTGTTCTTGGCTTTAAAATTTTAATCATTAAATTTTTATAATAATTCAATAATCATTACATTTTTTAATTAAAAATTAGTTTACAAAAAATTTTGTATTATTTTAAGAAATTCAACTCATTTTCTAAAAGGATAAGGAAATTTAAAACAAAAGCATGAGGATTTTAATTTTAATCGAATATTTTACCAAAATGCATTGATTTATATAATGTACTTTTTAAGAGCAAAGAGCCATATATAATCAAAAGAGCTCTTTTTTTCATTATAAAGTGCTTTATAAGATAACTTGTTTATCAGAATCCGTTTTGTGCAAAAAATATTTTGTTTCACCTACAATTTAGAAATTTCTTAGACATCTGATTAATAAAGCAAGTTAGTTATGACGCAATATATTTTAACAAAAACTTCTTGTATGATATAAGTTAAAATCACTAAAAACTATATATTTTGACATTTAGTTATATTATACATAACAGATATAAATTCATTATTATATATGCTTTTAATTTTAAGGGGGGGATTCAGTTATTACATTCATGATTTACTGAGAAATTAATATATTATGTGAAAATAAAAAATAATAATTGGAAATAATTTCTTCAAGTTATTAAAGCCTTACGTAATTTTTAATGGAATATTGGATGAATAAATGGTAAAGTAATGCTTTTATTAAAGGGAATTAGTATTTTTCAAAGGGTAACTGTATAAGTAGAAATTATCAGTTAAAAATTCTTATCAGTCATTCATTTTCTGTGTTGAGTTAGCTGAAAATTTTTGAATAGTAATTATAAGAGGAAGATACTCTCACAGTATTTTTTTTCCTTCATACTCAATCAATATTAACTTCTATATGTTCAGATGTAAAACATCATCCATCAAAGTGGGACTAGAGTTGTTAAAGCCTGATATAAATTGATAGAAAAAATTGAAAGTATGTTTAGATAACTAAAGTGTGTAATTCCTCAATATAAGAAGATAAGCACACATTTTTAAACACCTACCTGGATCTTTTTTATTTTTGTTCTCCATGTAATAGCTGATACCTTCATCTAAACTTAAAGCGATCCTTTTCGAGTATTGGAAACATTATTGCTTTAAATGAAATTATGAGAAAATATCTTCCATTAAAATATGTATCTCACTATAAAATTTTTTCTTAAAGATTATTTCTCCATATAACTTTCAGTTAGTTCTTAAATGACTTCATCAAACAAAATTTTGTGTCTCATTGGATCATCATAAAATTTAACAATGATCCAGGGAGAATTATATGTAGAATGATGTAAAGAAATATCGTAATCAAATTATAAACTGGTAACATTAAAAGAGTTTCAGTTATTAGAACTTATGAAGAAGCTTAAGATGTATTATAATTTGAATCTGGTATAAAGTGAAAGATTATAGTAAACTGATAAACAACAATGTATTTGCCTTATGTTTCCCCAGAAATTTAGAAATGTCTATTCAAAACAAGACTGAAAGGATATTTTTACACCATGAAAAATAATCAAAGTTGTGCCGTCAGTATAAATTTATATTTCCAAAAAGAATCAAACTAGTTACACATTCTTATAACAGTTCATATTTTAGAAGCTTTAATTATTTTGAGTTTTAAGTAATATAATATAAGCTTCTTTGTTAGAACTTGTACTTGCCTACAAGTGTGGGCAATCTACTTTCAATATACAGTGAAATTTTCTATAGGTTTTCATTGAAAACAGTTTAAAAATACAACAGTTAGTGTAGTGTTAATTTTAATACATGTAGAGAATCTAAAAAGTCTTCTTAACTATATTAGTTATACAAGAAGGATTTCTTGCGTGAACATTTAAAATTCTTTTAGATTTCAAGTTGCCGTTACCAATGAAACAATGTAAATAGAATATTAAACGTGTATAAAACAAATGTGCTTCATTATACATAGAGATTTTATTATCTATTAAAATATACATATTAATCTTAATGTTTTTAATTATCAAACTTTCACAAAACTAATTTTCAAAACTCTTAAGTTCATTTATTTTATTATTATTTCAGTTATATTTAATACGAATTTATTGAGGGATGTTTCATTTGAATACTTATATATAATATTGAACTCAAACAGATCTCATGTAGTTTTTTGAAGTAATTTGCATTATTTCTTTGGCCTATGAAGGCTCAATTTTTATCCTCTCGGGCCTTTTCAAGTCCTAAAGAAGAGATTGATATCTATGAGCAAAAAGACTCTGTTCTTGGAAAATGAAATTCCATGTAGGATGTGTTGTTTATTACATCAAAGAAGAGTAAAAATTTCGGAAATACTAAGACGTAAATCTGAGGAAACGCCGGAAGCAGAAAAAACTCCCATTTCTCAAGAAGTAAAAGATCAAAATGTACTAGGAAATCTACACAACCAATATACGGACGAATCAACTGCAAAATAAATACTCCTTCTTTCACTATGTATTTCGTTTTTATGTTCTATATTTTTTATAGTTCAAAGCTGTGTAGATGGTAGAATTCTCCCGCAATTCAACTTTTTAAAAGTCTATAAATTCTTAGCCAGTGAAAGTCAAGGGTGTTTAAGACGATTGCTACTATTTGAAAGAAATTTATTTCGTAATTCTGAGTGTAAGGCATTAAGACCCATAAATAGAGAGTTTATTTCTTTTAAAGTAAGGTGCCTTTATTATAATTTTTAATTTAATTTCAAACTTTATCTCAAAGTTTTAAAAATCAAATTATTTCTCATAAAATTTTTGTTTTTTTTTTTAATTTTTAGCAAATTAAATTCTAGTTATTTAATCTTTATAATGTGATAACTATTAACTTACGACTTGTTAATTATTACCTAATTATAGCATAAAAATGCTTTTATAAAATTTATATTAATGTTATTATAATATTATTAAAAGTGGCAAAATAGAAGTAAGGTTTCTTCTATTTTGTCACTTTTAATAATATAAGCAATAAATGTCTACAACAGAAAATTGTTTCCATAATGAGAACAACAATCTTAATTTTCAATTTTTTAAATGCAAAGTCCTTCAATCTAAATAAATTTTCTCACCATTATTAAAATTCTTATATTATAAATTCTCTTAACATGTAAATTCAAATAGGTTTTATGCTTGTAAAATATTCGACAGAATTTAACTGTGAAACGCAACTGAATAAGTGTTATTGAAACTATGAGATATGGTTTTGACAGTTGACAATTAATAAATATTCAATTGTCAGAAGTTTGTATTCTAAAGGAAACATTCTACTATCATTTCCACACTTCAACAATGACATTTTTTTTTTTACAAAATCTAACTGAGAAATTTAGGTTTTGATATATTTTAAAAATTATTTCAGTTTTATAATTGAGAAAGTGCATATTTACAGAACGTAAAATTGCAAAGCAATTAAACAATAACATATCAAAAGAAATACTAGACTTATATAATTTGAATGTATAAAATACTCAAAATATCTAATTTTGTTTGCATCCATAAAAAACTGATTTACTACAGATTCCGAAGTTATCTCAAATGAAAGCATCATTGTGTCGCCTCGTAAAGATAAAAGGTTCAATATCTGAATAAAGAGATTATCGTGCTTAAATAACCAATGCATGATGAACTCTCATAATTGTTAATGTCTTTCTTATAATTTAGTGAGGATGTTTAAAGAGGAAGATGACAGCTTAAATGTTGACCTTGTCAATTGATCATCATTCTAACTTTGACATGCTTGGTATTGGAGAACTCTGTTGCCACAAGTGTATTGTAATTATCAGTTTATTGCTTTATTTCATGAATACCTATTTCTGATGCTAAATAATGCCAATAATTGAATAAAGGTAACATAATGTGTTAATACTGAGCAATCAGATATTTATTTCTTACAATTTTCTATCTTATTTTCTTATTTTAAAAAAAAACTCTTCTTTTTTTAAAAAAAACTTTCTTATTGTTAAAAAAAACTTTTTTATTCCATCCATAAAAATTAATTCCATTAGTTTACGCTTTTCTTATTTAAGTTCGCTCACAAATATAAATACGTAAAACAGTTTTATCATTATACTATTTTAATGTATGAAAATGCTGTGAAAAATTATAGAAAAATAATAAAATCATTTGATAGTTGTTCCGCTTAAAGATTATCTTATTTAAAGCAAAATAATCTGAAGTGTTTTGATAATTAGAAAATATATTATAACATATGTTTATATAAATGGAGATCATGCATTGAATTGTAACATATTTTAGTACAGAAATAGATTTTAATAAATAAGTTAAAAAAAAATTTTTTTTTAATTATTTTGTTTCAAACTTGTATCATCTATTTTTGTTTTATAATATTTATTAAATTTTAACTTATCAATATTTTTTGATTTCTTTGAATATATTATGTTTTAAATTATCAAAGATAGGAATTAATATTTAAGAATTTTTTGTGAATTTTATCCTGATAAAGAACCGTTGATGGAAACATACACATTGTGTCAAATCAAATGTTTTTACACAAGACTGAATTAATCAGAAATACATGATACATAAGCTTTTGTATATAATTAAATATTTATAAATTATAAAATTTAAATTGTAAATTTTTTCAATTCTTTAAGATTATTTTTAAAAATAAGAAACATTTTTCAAATATTTTCTTCTCGTTTTATCAGCATAAACATACATTAAGAAATATTAATTTTACGCAAATGAATTGATTTTACAACCAAGAAATATTATTTTAAATTATATATTTTTTCATACCAAATTTTGTTTAAAATAAAATCATGATTTTTTTTAAATTAAATATTTGCAAAATAAGGTAAACTTATGATTGACATATTTCATTCTTTTATAAAATAATGTTATTCCTTTTCATTTTTAAATAAAACAAGTTACTTTCAATTTTAAAATATTTATATCAATTATCCTTATCTTTGAAATCATCGCAAACTACTAATCTAGTTATTTTTAGTTCTTTGTAACATCATTAAAATATTTTCTATTCTTATTTGTTGAAAAATCGAAACAATATTGTTACAAGACCAGTATTTATGATGACAAGCAGCAAGTAGATTCCCAATATAGTTTCCAACAAGCGACAAGAATTGAAAATGAAGCGAGTCGTGAAATTCATCAGTTTCTACAGTTTGCTAAAGAAGGCCTACAACTTTATTGTTTCCCTACTGTAAAATCGAAACCGATCGATGCTACCAATGATTCCAGACTAAGATAAAACACGGGGAGAAAGTAATTCAAAGTGATTCCTTTTTCCCCTTTACGGAGGGGAAAATATTGGCTCCAAAGGAAAATAACTCTGTGAAATAATATAATGTCTAGTAACACTTCTGAGCTACAAAATATACTGTATAAAATTGATCCATACTATCAGATATGTACCAAATATTGCAGTATACGAAAAAAATTTTCCATGTTGTTTCTAATATCATGCATAATATTTTGAAATTGAATTATTTTACAATAAAACTATCTTCATTTAGCTGGAATGAGTTTTTCCCATTTTTGAACCAGGTGAAACATTTAAAAGAAATATTTAGTAAGAAATATATTTAAAGTATATTTTTAAGTCTAACATAGCTATAATTGATATAAATAAAGTTTAGTTTTTAAGTTTCATAATATTTGCAATGCAAAACAAATATTTAAATTATATTGCTAAAATATGTAGACCAGAGATAGAAATAGCATATTTCTTTTGAACAACCGAATTGTTCCAATTTAGTATTCGAACACAGATCCATTTTTTGTAAAAGTGAAAGGTTTCCCCTGTTATTTTAATTCTACTTTAGTAATTATTGTGAAACTTAAAATTAAAATTTAATAATAATATCAATGTAGTAAATATCAATTTTTTCCTTTTTTTAAAATTTACAATATTTACATAAATATTTAAGATAGTTATTTTCACTAAAGCAATATCTGAGATTCATTTAAACTGAAATCCAATCAGTAAAGTATAAATATTTTAAATTTTAATTCTTAATAATTATTATTTTTGTCATAAACGAGATTATTTTATTTTAAAATTGTTGAATATGCATTTATATCTCTAATACAGTTGTACACATAATTATTTCAAGACCATAAAAAATTCGTAAATAGTATATATATATATATATATATATATATATATATATATATATATATATATATATATATATATATATATATATATATATATATATATATATATATATATATATATATATATATATATATTAATGTAATAAATTAATATTTATATACATATATATTCGTGAAAATTTTATTTCAAATACCTATTGAATAACCGAATAAATTTTAGTAAAGGACAAGCAAAAATGAGTAATAAAAAGAAATATATAAATATATATATCATGGAATACATGAGAAGGTATATTACAAAGGATTTTTTTCTGCCAATTGTACGTAATTAATTCAACCTTCAAACAAAAGTAAAAACAGCTTTTCAGAAGGCTTTAAAAGATTCTCAATTTTCGAAAATCTGAGTTAAGTTTTAAAATGATTTTCAAGCCTTCAGAATCTATTTTTCGTAAATATATATTCAAAGCATAAGCAAAATAAAATAAAGCTCAGTAAATGTTATAATTAGGCGTAATATTTTTTCTACTTAAACATGTTAAAAACATGAATATTATTTGAGCAAAAATCAGTTATTTTTGTTTTATGAAACTAAGTTTAATAACATTAGGATTTTATTAAACTGAATGTTATAATAATAAATTTAATAAAACTCTTTAATTTTATAGGTTTATAGAATTAAATAGAAGAATTTAAAATTTTTTCAAAAAGTCTTAGTCAAATATTTATTTTTATGCTCTAATTGTTTATATGTTTAAGTACAAAATACTTTATTATATAAGAACAGATTCTCTTTTACTATAAAATATTTTATACGTAATTGACTTTAAGGCAAATAAGAAATATTTTCAGCAAACTTTCATTGAACAAAAAACATTGCTTCGAGAATTTTATATGTTAAACAAAGGACATGTTCCTTCCTTAAAATAAAGTAATGATAATAGATTAAAGCGATGTTAACATTCTGTATTTATTCACTAGGATATTTCAAATTTATGTCTAATATTTTTATATAATATTCCAATGTTATAGTGCTAATATTTCAAATTTAGCTAAATACTTGTTTATCATAAATATAAATTTTTGATGTTTATTTTTAGATTCTTATTTAAAAACAAATTTTTAATCTTATCTAAAATCACTTATACAATTTATTGAATTAAAAAATCTATGAATTCACCTGTCCTTTATATTTATTCTTTTTCAAATATGAATAGGATATTCTTATTTTTCTAACTACATCTTTCAACAAACAGAATCCCTATTTTATTTCATTGAGGATTAATAAGAGCAATATAGTTTTAGTTTACGAAAACAGACCTTATAAAAATAAAGCAAAATGTAAATGAATACATGCACAGTAAATTGTATACCTTCAAAACACTCGAATCTATAGAATTTAATTAGAATAGAAATATATTGAATGTAAAAAGAAAAATGTACGTGTGTATTCCATTTACTAGTTAAATCCCAGATTTTAATGATCTCTTACGTAATGAGGAGTTAAAAAAATCATCCATTTTTTTAACATTAAATTTTAAATTACCTGAAAACGTAAACAGATAAAAACTTAGTAGAGCCATGGCTACGAGAAAATAGTTTCACTGTTGAAGTATAGCTTATGAAATAAATTGATTTTTTGATGAAAAATTAACATACAAAAAATATATTTCTTTAAAAAAGCTGAAACTTTTTACTATAAATGAAAAATAACTGAAAGGCAAAAGTTATTCAGACATTTATTTCTAGCTGTTTTAAGCTATGTAAGAAAATTAAGAAAGAAATTTAAAAGTTATGTAGGATTTTATATAATAAAATATTATTCCCTTAAAATAAATAAGGTGCCCTTATCTATATACAGTCATATCTATACACTTAAGAAAAATAAAGAATTACCTAAAATAATTTATTGAACTTGTAAATATGATGGAAAGGAGAATAAAAATTTAAATAAATTACCCCGTTATAAGAACCATTTCACCCTTTTAACAGCTTCATCTCCTAAATTACTTAAGATAAAGTATTTTTTTAACCTTAAGAGCTCCATAATGCCTATATTTATATTTAAGAAAGAGTATTTTTGCATGTTGGGATCTTAAAAATAAATTTTGAAATGAGATCGTATTTATCAAGATAAGAAAATTAAAATTTTTTGATTGAATCTTACAGTTTTTCATGCATATAAAACATTTGTTATATATTTAAATATACTAGCATAAAAAATCAAATAATTTAAATGTAAAGTAGAAATGTTATGAAAATCTAATGCATATTTTTGTCTTTTTGTGTAATTCACAATAATACTAACATTAATTATTTCCCAAATGAACCTACTTTTTTCATGTTTTCTAAAAATTTTCAGTGTTTTATCAAATTAGTTTATGTGTTTTATTTTATTAATTCATGCTAGTGTTTATTAAATATATTATTGCACATTCAAATATGAAATTTCAAAGTATGCGTGTTTGAAAACGCATTTATCTTTGATAAATTGACAAATTCAAAATGTATGAACATAATAAATTATGTAATAGAAATCAAATACTTCATTATTCAGATGTATCTAATTAATTATTTGCTACTGTTATAAGTTTTCCAATCACAAGGATAAACTACATAATAATTAGATAATAAGTAGAATATAAATGCTTAAAAATTAAATGTGACACTCACTTTATAACTTCTATAAAACATATTTGTGAGCGAAAGTAGAATACGTGCACAAGCAGAAATATATTAATTGAAATCTTTTAGATAGTATAATTATTTTTGAAAAATACCCAAGGTTGTTTTGCAAAATTACTTAATAAAATCATTTTATAAAAAATGTACGTAATATAATTTTCATCAAAATAAATATATGCAGCGCACATTTCACGATATTCATATATCTCTGTCAAATAATGAATGTTTCACTTTATAAATTGAAGAAATGTTTTACTTAAATTCTTCTATTATTTTCAAATAAATATAAATTATAACAAGAAGCAAATAATGCACAATTAAATAATTACTTAACAAAAATATTATTTGTATAATTTTAATAATCAAAACTAAAATTTTAAAAAGTGCAAAAGAATATTAGAGAAGCATTGTATTGTATCATCTGTAAAATTGCAATGCAGTAAAAAGTTTATAAATGAATATGTCTATTATATTGTGAGAATATGCAAGTCTAAAACATATTTTTCTGAATTATTTACGTTATTCTGAAAGACAGACTTTTTGACAATATCATGCATTAAATAATTATTACTTTGTGACACTTATGAAAAAGTTGAAATTAAATTTAACGTGTAAAATGATTTATTTAAAATTCATTTATTTCTAAGATAAGCCTGTTATTTCTCCCTCTCTTCATACTATTAACTAAATATTACCAATAATTCGTTTCAAATGTTGAAATTTAATTACATAAGTTAAAACTGTAAAGTAGTAAAATTACTAATTGGACTAGTTTAACCTATTTTTACGAAGAAGAAAAACATTTACTACTAAGGCAGTAATTGTAATCACAAAATGCATTCCTTACGAAATATTATAATAAAAAATCTTATTCTTCACTTTTATTAAATTTTCAGTGTAAAGAAAATCAACAGAGTATCAAGTTTTATCACATGCTATAATGTACATCTATACTTCATTGTTACTGAGTAACAAATACATGTTGCATATGTTCAACTCTTTTACTCTTTTCTTACATGGGAAATTACTGTCGAACTCTTTGAAACCACTCAATAGAAATAGCTACTACTTACATAACAGCGTTCCAGAAATTGTAGGTCTTCCTTTCCTACATAAGAAGTTAAATCCCTCTGTGTAGGGACATGTTTGTAGGGAGTAAAGACTCTACTCACGTTCAAGAGTGTAATAGTAAGAACACGTGACTGAAGACTTGCATCAAGAAGACACAATAAACACCTTTCGTTTGTTTCACAAGGTTGCTTTTGTTCATCGAATCCCAAATTTCAGTGGCTTTTGTATTTCGGAGCATATGGGTTCCCCTTTAAAAAATGAAGTGCATTATTCGCTAACGTTTCATGTTGTGCTTCATAAAAATGTACATAACACTTCGTAATAAAACCTTATATTTAAGTTTATCAATTGAGATTTCAAATCATTTACCAAGCTCGAATTTTCTACAATTTTGATGTAAGTTGAAATTTAAAATAAGATTATTTTAAATATTATATGTTGTGTTATAAAGAATGTAGTTATAAAAAATAATAAAACATAAATTAATCGATATTAAATTCATACAAGATTTGCCTTAAATTCACAGAAGATGTTTATTAGATCAGAAAATCTGATAGAATGAATTTTTAATTCCACTAGATATACTTCTTCTAGTTGTAAATATGGGAAGTTTATAGAAAAACGCGTAAAGACATTATAAATCATTAGAGGACATTGAAACTTTATTAATATTTTCCTGAGAATTACGTAACATATGAACCATATTATCTTAGAGTTTAACAAACAACACATGTAAAATTTAGTAGCATATAAGCAGCAATGCAAGTAAAAATATATCGTTTTCCAAATGTATAGGATTCATTTTAAATCTCTTTCTCTCTTGACTCAGAAATAAAAATTAACAAATATACCATTAAATTACATTCCATATTATCCACTCTTGGCTTTTATAACAGGGGGTCGTTCATATCTAATGTTGTAGCAGAATATTTATAAGAATGCTTAATATTTATAAAAGAAAAATATTAAATTATTGTATACAAACATATTAGTACGCATTAAGTTATATTTTCATGGAGATTTACATCTCTCATTTGTAAAGGACAATAATTTCTTTTTTGTTGAGATTCATATTATTGTAAGGAGTATAAATGTTGCTACTTAATTTAATAAATAGCTATATTTATTTAAATTAATATTATAAATGTGTTTAATTACATTGAAATAATTTTAATGATGTATATTTTATTATTAATTTCTATCTGTTTAAAGTTCAATATTGCAAAAAAAAAAAAAGCATAAAGGGCTTAATGTGTGAAAGACATTTAAGAGCAAAGCGTCTTATTATACAAACTTTGTTTCAACTGCTAATAAAAGCTTTGACTAATCCAATTATATTAAATGTTCGTCAAAGAAATAATTAATTTTGTAATTGCTATATTATTGATAGCATATCTGATTTTAACTGCTCAAAACATTATATAGTTGTTTCTCCTATTATAAAAACAAATACCAAACTCATCTGCTTAAGATCTTTTAATGGAAAAAAGTTTCCTAGTTAAATTTGAAGTCCAACTTTCGATGTATAAATGCAGAATATTTCAAGCAAAGAAAGGTTTTTTAAACTAAAAGAAGGTCAAAAGATATTAGAGAGCATCTACTTCTAAAATAACCATATATAAATCTCCCCATGTGTTAATCTTTTAAATTTCCTTCAGACAATTTCAACACTAGTTCCTTTTTTTTTACTCGAACCTATTTCCTTAAGATGTTTCCTACTTTTCCTAAGAAGATATTAGCATATCACAAAACTTTCCCGAATTTCCTCTTGTATTTACAGAGAATACCTCTAGAGGGAGAGAGAAAGCTGGAAGGGAATGAGCCTAGCACATTTGTCAAACAGCATGCGAATTTTGTTTAATATAGAGATAGGAGTAAAACAGCTATCCAGGCACATTCTTACACACTAGGAAAGAATGACCAAATGTTCCCTTCGTCCTATTACTGAAATGATAGGTGGGTGTTAGAACTGGTGAGAAATTGGGGACTTTTTTTATGCGCTCGTATCTTTCATTGCCTGTTTGCTTTGGAAGGATCAATAGTTGACTGTTTCTCCTGCTAAAAAGAGTACCCACGTGAAATCACCTTCCCCCATCTTGTTTCTAATGAAAAGCAATTCTAAAGTTTTTTTCTCTTCCTATTATCCTTATACTTTTTTTCCCTGTTTGCCTTTGAAATGATTCTTTGTTTTTGCTTTCTTTTCTGATCTTAACCTTTGCCTAAGAACATTTTATTTCTCTTTTTTATTTGTGTTTTTCTTATAACAAAGAATGCTACTTTGCCCTAGCTATTAGAGAAAAGAACAAATGAATGATGAATGAAATTGAATAAGGAACTGCGTATTTAAAAAATATTACAATGATAAGGAAAGAAAAGTAAAATAAATTTTGTCTTGAAAATCGGTTATACTTTCTGTATTTTATTTAACTGTGTTTAAACTTTGCTTAAAGTTACTTTTCTCAAAAGAAATGTTAATGGAAAAGACTGGTAAGAACAAATGCTTAAAAATATAAAAAGAAAAAAATAATGAAAGAAATAATTTATCAAAGTTCAATTCAGTTTATGTATTAATTTTTGCAGTTTATTTTTATAAAAATGCATGGTCTACTTTAATAATATATTTTCATTGATTTTTCATTACGAAACTTACCACGTTGATCAAAGGTGTATTTCAAAACAAAAAATTAGTTAACTGTCTTTTTATTTAATGCATATTTGAAAAATATTTAGTTGAATGATGCTCCAAATGTTATGAACTAATATTATTGTTGGTTAAATTTTGCTTAAACTGAAAGTATTGCGTGCTATTAAATCTAAGGTTTCTCTGAAAAACGTGCTCATTTGCTTGAAGAATTTTTTTAAATCATATGAACACCATATAAACACTAATTTAAATTTTATTAATTTTTCTTTCCATGAAGAGCTATTTTTGAGTACAGTATATTTAAATCACACTTTACTTGTCAAAATATTTCCCTTTGTAACATTTATATTTCATAAATCTGCTCTCAAATATACAAAATACGTTAATTTTTAACATTGTTTAGTTGTTTAAAAAAGCATTTTAAACTTTGTTTCTCGAATTAATTATGTAATAAGCCATTTCTTAATTTTATTTAAAATTATGCACATAAAAGTAATTCAAATGCATGAGTAACTTTTTGCCGGTATAAAATAAACAACTTCATATTAGGATATTAACTCTGAATCCAACATCTAGCTTGCACTAGTAAAGCTACAAATAACTCAGATGCTTTCGTTTTTATATAATGACATACATATATAACATTATTAATGTGAAATTTTTATAAAGTAAAAGATAAAAAGAATTAATGTAAATATTTTATGAAGTTATGCAAGACTCTTAGAAAGTTGCTGCATTTTTATTACATACATTTCATTTTAATCGAAGGTTAATGAAGTTTTTTTTTCACTGAAGACATATTATTCATATTTTTTGAATATATTGTGTACCAAGAATGATAGGCAAGAATGTTTTATTTTGCAATGAGAAACATGAAATTAGAGAAAATTCCATCGTATTATGAAAAAAAATATTGTTCATGAACAGTCAGACTGATAATTTGCATATACACTCAAAATTTATTTACCATAACCATGTTAAAACTTGTAAATAATAAAAAATTTAGTGAAAGATATAAAAAATACATAAATGGAACATTCAAAGCAGTATCATTCCTTAACATCGAAGATGCTTTTCATTTCACTTTAACAATATTGTTTAGAATTCTATATTAGACAAGAAAATGCAATATCATAAATCTATTTTATGGACAAGAGAAAATTTCAGCTTCATCCATATTTAATAGAATCGGCAACTTTAGAATTCACTAAAATATAGAAATTTCCTATTTTTATGCTACACATACATTGCTTTCTTTACTAGATCATATGAAATATAAATAACTTTCTTGCATTTCGCCTGTGTTGTAAATTATTTCTACTATCTTTAAAGTTAATATGAGTTCTGATTCAATTTTATTTCAATGGAATAGTATAATTAATTTATAAATCTTAAATGAACTTAATTAATTTTCCCTCAAAAAAGAAAAAATTATCTTATAAAAATATCAACACCTAGGTTTTATTTGTTTCCCCAAAATAGCTACTTTCTTTTAAAAAGCTGTTTTAGAAAGTTGAATGAATGGGCATAAATATTGCAGCGTTCTTTAAAAGAGTTATTGCAGAAAATTTATATACGAGTGTATATAATTGTATATCTAATTTAAATTAAAACTTTTTATTTTGTAAGCTCTAATTTTACTTCAGAATATTTTTCAATGATTCTCTTTTGTCAATAAAGGAAACTTAACAAAATTGAATAAGCTTAACTGCATTGAAGTATGGAAAATCATTGTAAAAGAAAAATTCTTAAGCTTAAAAATGGTATTAAAAATTAATTTTATGCTTATATGTACCATGAAAAATGAAGAAGAAGTTTGATTTAAAGTACATTTAGAGAAGCATTGTATTAAATTAAAGGCAAACCAATACTTTTATCTTAATAAAGTTATAAAGTTACTTTTACAATATAATGTAATTATTTTTATACATGAATAACAATTGATTTAAATGGTATTAAACTAACTATGTTAGCATTTAATGCATGGATATTTATGTAAAAAAGTACTTTTCATTTAAGTTTGAATAAATTGGTTAAATAAATATAATAAAATTTGTTATTAAAGTACTGCAAGAATTGTATTCTACACAAAGTTTATAAAAACATTATTAGTGTAATGTTTTACTAGCAAAAGAAAAGTACTTTAATTTATAGGGAATTGTATCATAAAATTACACTAAATTTCACACTAATGAACTGATAATATTTACAATATATTACGTGACTCACTACATAACATTTACCATTCTCGTGATATAATTTAATTATGAATCATGATTCTAATAACCTCTAATTTTTATTACTAAAAATTAATATTTTGAATTTATCATGATAAAAATAAATATTTATATTAATTAAAATTTAGAAAATTGACAAATTATTCACTGATTTATTTTAAAAAACATATTTTTAAATTTACATTCATTTTATTTATTCATTTCAACCAATAACTGCCCTTAAAAGATTTTTTAATTGCCTATTCATTTTATTTTATATTCAGACTATACTAATTTCATTTATTCTTTCAAACAAAACAACATCATTAAAGTTCTAAGATAAATCTCTTTATATACTATGTTTACATAATTAAATTTCACTTATATAGGAACAGCGAAGGAATATCATAAATTAATAAAAAAAAAGCAATTAACTTGTTAAATATTTGCCAAAATATACAATTAATTTTAAGGTACTTTCAAAATTGATTTGATTGCATTTGTAATGTGTTTGAAATAATTGAAATAATATTCTTTTGAAATATATACAGGGTGATCTTTTTTAAAGTGACAGTGTTTGGAGCGCCCTGTAGCGCGATCTAATAGACGAAATGGCCCCAAACTTGGTATTTAGACTAATCAAAACACGGGGAAAAAATTACGTGAAAAATATTTAGTGCCAAAAATCACCGCTAGGGCATTTTGTGGCGCTTTACATATGTATAAAATGTAAGAAAAGAAAATTACTAATATATACAATCGTACAGTTAAATTATTAATGTTTATTTACTACATTAACTTCCCCGATGAGGAATTAGACAACATTCAATGTAAGCACCGTTCTCAGAGATAACACCGTGCATTCTGTGCACAACGTTCTCCACAGTCGTACATAACTTATCACGAGGAGCAGTCCACACTGTCTTTGTTGTGCTGTCCTTTAGAATAGACAAATTTGATTCTCTACCAACTTAAACGCACGTTCCGTTAACGTGAGAGGCATGGCCACTGAAGCTCGTTTACTTCAAGTAACATTGTTTGTCGGAGCTGTGTCTACTACTTGCTTTTATAGCCCCTATTACTGGCACTGTCATTGCACAACATTTGCATTTTTCTTTTCATTCCCGTGTTTTATGCTAATTCTCATTATTGTAAACTACAACAGCGCCACAAAATACTCTAGCGGCAACTTTAGGAACTAAATTTTATTTTTATGCAATCTTTTTTCCCATGTCATGATTAGTCAAAATACCAAGTTTGGTGTCATTTCGGCTATTAGATTGCTCTACAGGATGCTCCAAACACTGTCACTTTAAAAAAGATCACCCTGTATATATATACATAGATTTATATAGAAAGATAAAGTTTGTGTGTGTTATATAATTTTAATGATTAATTAATTTAGTTATTATTTGTGTCTAATTTAAAACTATTGCATTATTTATTAAACTTAAATGGAGAGTACAAATGATGTGAATTCTTGAATAAATAAATAATGCATAATTAATTTTGCATGATTATTTCTTCACGTTCAACATTATAATTTTAAGAATTTACTCATTTCGAGTCTTCTAGAATCCTTTAGCCCTATTTATAGATAAATGTGAAAAACATATTGGAAACTCGTTTTCATTATGCTATTGTTCTAAATGAAACTCCAGTTAACTTAGTGCGTTTAAAACATAATTGATTTTTTCTATATGATAGTTTTATGATATATTCTCACTTCTTCTATTATGGTAAATTTATTTTTATTCAAAAATAAAAATAAAACTTGTAAAACCAAATTTTTAATTCTATAAATCTTAGCCACCATTTTTTTTTTAAATTTATTATATTGTCTACGGAAAAATTAATAAGCTATAATTAATTTTTATTTTCTAAAATATATCTCTTACTTCTTTCTCTCTTCTTTTATAGTAAAACAACAAATATTTGCCTTATTAATGTGTTAAAAATATGCAATTTATACTATATCATATTAGTTGAATATAAGCATTTATATTCTCTTACGTAACATATTGAAGAAAAGATTCTTCAAATAAATGTTGAATCATTAGACATTATTTATTTATTGATCAATGCCAAACAAGAACTAAAAATGCAAAGCATTATGTCAAAAATGTCGGTTATTGTTATTCATTCTATTAAAAATGCCTCGATTTGAATATATGTATGACATCAGAATGTCACAACATTTTTATCTGACCCTCGTAAATTTGCAAATTAATTGTTGCATTTCAATCTAAGGTTAAAAATATTATGTGAATGTTCAAAAGATGAACTTCAAGAAGAGAAACATTTGCATTTGTCCTGCCCTACTTTCGATGACACAAGATTATGTTTACGGAACCACTTGAAAATAATCGATGTGACTTGATCAGTGAACTTATCTGTTTTTTTGAAGTCCAGACTGCTCTGTTCTCTGATTTTATTCATTTTATCTATGCATGCAAAGAGAAACGTGTAACTAAAACATTTAACTTTTTAGTTAACTTGCTTCTGTAAGCCCCATGTTGTACATCTGTGGTTCACGAGGAGATTGCGTGCGCTCAAAAAATAATCGTTGTTTAGCTAGTTTATTGCCCTCGCATTTCTCAAGAATTAAAGTATATTCTTTCTTTACATATTTTTGTACAACATTGGGTATGAGTAAATCGCAATTGTTAAATGAATTGTTTAAATATATTAATGCATTGTAAAATTGGCTTTGTATATTAAGATATTTACCGTAAAGATAATATATATGCTTTCAAAGTAAACCAAAACAAAAGCTTAAAGTTAATTTGAAGGCATTTTCCTCTTCATTGCTTCAATTGAGGAAATAAAAATAGAGCTCCCAACTGTCACTATAGTTAAGAGTTTCTTTGAAATTGCCATATTTCCCTTTTTTTACCAAGAAAGAAAGCTTAAAACGCTTCCTTTAACACATATTCGCATAAAAGAAGTTGACAGGAAATTGGATGTTCAGGGATTTTACTTTGACTGATGACACCTTTGTAACAAACGAATTGTTTCATCCGATAGGACTATTTTCGATAAAGAACTGTCGAAAAGGGAGTATCTAGCTTTTTATCTTGGATGATCAACAATGGCGGAAAACTAACTGATTGCGGTTTAGGGGAGCAGATAATATCCCTGAAGAGATTCCTCTGCACCTTTGGTAAAGCGAAGATTCGGAGAAAAATGGTTTTGAGTGAAAATAATGGCAATTAAGGACTGAAAATAGCTGCGACTTAAATTATATCAACCATCTATTAGTTTTTGTCTTTGTGTGATTAGCAGAAATACAAAAAAAATTGTAATCACATTTTAGATTTAATTTTATGAATTGAGATTTAAAGAATTTGGGATATTTGGTATGCTATTTATGGTGTGAATTTAAAGGGTTGTTTAAATAAAACAATCATACATATTTTCTAGAAATTCAAGTATAATTCAATTTCTATGAGTGACAAACTTGTTAAATAAATGTACAGTTAAGGAATTTTAAGTTTTTTTTAAAGTAAACAAAATGAAACCCTTTAGGGCATGTTCCTTACTAAACATACACTCATTGAAATCTAATCTAAGGGATGTTGACACTTAACTGTTGAGACTTTGAATTGTACTTATTTATTGTTTATTTTTCAAATATTTTGATTTCAATAATATCAATAGTAATATTTCACGCATATAATAAAGTAATATTATACTACGCGTGGAAAAATTACACGTTGATTTTTAGATTTCTTTCATTATTATATTAGATTTTATTTACATTCTTTGTAATTAGAAAAATATACATTTTGACTGACTTTCTACTTTAGAATTATGATATTTTAAAATATTTGGTTTAAATAGACAAAATAAAAATCTTTATGTTAGACGCAAAAGAAATATTTTGTAGTGTTATGTTCATGTTTGTATCTTGTTATTTATGTTTGTGTGTGTGTGTGTATTATTCCATATTTCTTATCTTGGAATGAAAGTAAAGCTTAGAATAATGATTTCATTAGTTTGAATTTGTGTACTTTCGTTTATTTCTTAGTAAAGAAAAAGTATAAATATCTAAAATATTTAGAAAATGAGCAAAAAATAATAATATAGAATGTGATTTTTTTAACTTTTATTTTATTATTAATATTAATTATTAATAATTTTATATTTTATTATTAATATTATTATATTTTATTATTAATATTAATTATTAAATTTGTATTTGTAAGATTAATTTTCAAATTCACAATCGTGAGCTTTTTGTAATTCAAAAAGAATGTCTACTTTAACCATGAAAACATTTATATGATAAATTAAATGAAAGAAATACATTAACAAAATCCCTTTATTTTTTCATACCTGTGAACACGAACAAATTAATATTTTAAAATCTACATGATTGACTGTTACACTTAAGCATGCATATGAAATAGGAAAAAATTCATAAGGTAATTAAGTCAAAACGTCTTGAAGGTTAATTTTATAAATAGTATACAATAATTTTATTTTAGTTGTGGTTTCTAAATGAATTCATTCGATAATATGAAAACATAAACTTAACACCAGATATCATAGCAGTGTTCTTATCAGCATGTATATTTAAATATTAGCAAGCCAGCTAACTTTCACCAGCTATGTCTAACAAAGAAAAATATGTATCTGATTTTGAGTGTGGATAGGGATTTGTAAAATAACAATTTGAATTTTTTACATAGATCTGTTCAAAAAGCTGTTTAATACTATAACATGAGGTGTTTTCAATCGACCAACTAAAGGCAAATCGAATTGAGTGCTGTGCACTTGAACAATTCCCTCTAATTCTCCAAATATACTAAATATTGAAACCAAAATTTCTTTCATCGTATTTAAATGCGCTTCATAATGGCGACGCATTGAAAAAATGTAAACTTTCACTGCAGTAAGCAAAATTAGTGCTTTCAAAAATCAAAAAATGTTGTTATTTAAAAAATTTATTACATTACAAACAATTTAAGAAATACAGTTAACAAAGTATGCAAGACAGGAAGAATCCCACGGTGCATGTATTTTTCTTGACCCTCACAAGGGTTATTCAGAGGTGACAATTTAAAGAATTACATCCTAAGAAATACATTTTTCACTATTAAAGCAAGGAGAGTTTCGGAAGTGTTACACATTTTAGATTAATAATTTAAGATTAATAATGAGTAATTTTACAGAGAATTAAAATCAGCGTTAATTACAGTTTAATTACAAAAGCTATAACCGTAATACCGTATTATACCGAATAACCGCATATCAACATTCTTGTTCAAGCTACCCACACATTCCAACATTCAGAGCAATTCTTCTCATTACCTTCCCAGGCGAAAATTTGGGCAAACAGAGTTAGGATTTTATTTATGTACATTGCAAATCACTTTAAAAATATAATATGGTTCTATTTCAAAAGTATTCATCTGTTAAGAGAAGTATAAAACAAAACTGTTTTCAAAAACACTTTTTTTCTAATGCCCGGGTGCCCTTTAATCATTTCAACGGTAAAAGGGGTGGAGGTAATGGCAATTTTTTTATAGTGGACACCTAGTGGGGATGTCATCTTTGCTGCGGAAATGAAAGGATAGAAAATCACACAAAAAGAAAGAAACAGCCATACCCAAACCAGGATTCAGACCGGGGACCTATTGCTTCGAAGTCAGGGACATTAACCGCTGCGTCGTTGGTCTGCAAAAAATACTTATATTGGATATTTATGTTTGATACAAAGCAAAAATTGCGAATTCTTGTAGAACCTTAAACAAAGCTTAAAAACATTAATAAAATTATTAATTTACTATTTAGTTATTTCCATCACGTAAAATACACTACATAATTTTTAACGGTGTGAAGTGTTTTGACGGTATTCAGATCTTAACATTTAAAGTTAATTGAATAATATATCATACAATCTAATGAATAGGCATAACTTTTCATGCAATAAAAATATTAAAGATAAATAGTTACTAAAATCTATTATTATATTTCAGTAATATATTTTGACGTAATAGACAGTCTATATAGCAGAAAGCCATATTAAAGTATTTAACAGTTACCCCATTTTTAGCTCCTGGAAAATCCTTTCTTTAATAATGTGCTGAATTCCACGAGTCGTAAAAAGAAGAAAACGCAATAAAACTCGTAAGTATTAACACTAGTATTTGTGAATGTAGAAAGCAAAAACACAGTATTTATCTCATATTGTTCAATAATGACTGTGTTCAAATCCCTGATTTTTCACTCCGAATTGGGAAAATACTTCAACGATATATTTGTTATAAATTTCCATAAAATAGTTAGGATTTTTTACAAAAAAGTTTATAGAGCAAAACAGACATAAAAAGGGCTCAAACATTCCATACCGTTAGCTATATTTTCAGCACTTGAAACCTTATTTCTTACTCCTAGAATTAAACTTATAACATGTAAATATGAAACTGTAAGTAGACGTTAAGCAAATTAATTCACAATTAATTATAGTTCGATGTTCACATTTAAGAAATCACACTTCAGTTGAATCTAAGTAAATATTTGAAGGAATAAAGCTTAGTTTAAGGCATCGAGAATCGAAAGTAATTCACAGTGATTAATCAAAATATTAAGGAATCCATTAAAACTGAGTAAAGTATCCCTATTAATAATCGTGAGGTTTCACCATATAATGGGCAAATTTTATTAAAAAATGAGCTTCATTGATTCTCGATTAAATTAAGGAGCTGAAGATCACAATTTTATTTTACAGTAATTTTCACGATAACTAGTAGAGCTTAGTCCTAATACTCCGAGTTATTTAATAGGATTTACAGCAAGGATATTTTTCAAATTTAATGATAGAATTTAATAGCACTTCTTAGAATTAATGTTAAAATTATGAATGCAGATGAGGTTGATATATCATGAAAAGGAATATTCTGAAGTAATATATAAATAACGTAAATGTTTTAATCCAGAGAAAATTAAATATATAAACAAGATGAATGAGTTTGTTTTCTAAGTATGTAAATAAAACTAATTTACACTATTTATTGTGCTATTTTTAAATGAGAAATGTAAAAAACAATTTTGCAACTAATCCTTTAAATAACATTAAAAATGTCAAAATTTACTATAAATCAATATCTTATTGTAAAACTGAAATATTTTATTGGAAAACGATACATGTTATTAAATATTGTGGCTACCTTCATGGCAAGTAATCTGTTAATAACATTAGTACAGCTGTCGACTTTATTTAGATAAAAAATATCCTTTTAATTTTAAATAGAATAGATATATAAATTAAGGCATTGTAAAATTATGCTATGATTTTAGATATTTGAATAGTGTTTAGTTTTAGATTATATGAATTTCACAGGAAAAAAATACAAATATATTACAGTGCATTCTTTAAAATTATTATTGTACTTATTGAGTATATTTTTTATAATTGAAAACATGATATAGTGACATTTTTTCATATAATTAATTTAACATTTTTTTCTCAAAGTCTCAATAAATTTAAAATTATACGTTAGAAGTATTTAACATGAAACTTATGGATATAAAACTTATTAATATTGGCTAAGAATCTTTACTTACATAGTACAGCTTATATATTTATAATTCATGCAAAAAATCTGAAGTTCATATTCATTGACTAATTATTTAATTACAATTTCGATACATAGTCTAAACAGTTGTTAAATTTAAATAGATTTATAATGTAACTGTAAAATTCTAATGATTTCATTAATTTTATTTCTATGAATTTCCTAAATCTTTCACTACTTTTTATTTAGAAATAATTTTCTGGAGGATTAGAATTTTAGAAAAATGATGAATAATGATAAAATTCTGCATTTAATCGTTTGCTCACTAAAATACTTACACATTTAATTCAAAGTAACCTTCCTTGCATTAATAAATTATGTAAGGAATTCAGAAATATTTTCGTACATCAACAAACTTTTTAAGCATTAGTTAGATTACTTTTCTTGCTTTTTAAATCAAATTAGCAGAAAGAAAATCATGTGCCTGTAAAAGTTATTCCAATGACGAAACATTGATTCACAATTCCTGTTTTATTTTAGAGGGTAAAAGTTGTATTTCTCTTTTGTTTCCCAAGATATAAAAAATGCTTTATTTAATATTAATTTTTATCCACACCGATTTAGCGTGAGTGCTTAACGAGCTCAAAGTCACCATTATTATCAGTTCAGTGAAGCATCAAATTAAAGTGCTTACCCGTTTAAACAATCTTTTCGTTGAAAACTTTTCAGTTAAGCCCTTATGGTATATGACCTTCTTTCAGCTTTCAAAAATGGCTGTAAAAAATTCTATAAATACTTCAAAAGAAAAACAAATAGAAAGCTCCCGTCATTTTTCAAACAGATTGTTCTTTGTGAATGGCTAAATATTTAGAAGAACAATGAAAAAGCTAATTGTGTCTCGAAACGCAGAAGATATTTTTCTATTCATAACAACGCTTCTTTTGAAAAGAAAGTATACTTGTATCAATAAAAATTTTCATAATATTATTTATAGCGAATGAAAACTTTTCGAAAAATTAATTAAAGTTAGAGGTCCTAAAAATGGAAAATTTTTTAAATATGTATAATATATCGTTTTAGAAAAAAATTTAATCCAGTTTTCATGAATATCTGCTTAAGTATAATTTCTTTTTTAATAAAACGGTATAAGTATTAAATGACATATTTTCAAAAAAAATTTTTTTGAACAAATTGAAAACTTCTTTTTAGTTACCTTTATGCCACTTAAAACTGTGAAAATTAAGTAATTTATATATTTCTAAATTTCTTTTTCTATTTATTATGGATTTATAAATTATTAATTTAAATAGAAAATAATTTAAATATCATCATTTCCTTTTTTATCTTATAATTAATGTATTTGGAGAATATTTGGAAATAAAGACTTTCAACGCAAAAATTCGCAAAAAAATTATTTAGTTTAATAATAGATTTAATGTTTTTGTATAGAATACTTTCATCACATTTTGTATTTAACTTAGCTAAATTAGCTATTGATGTAAAATTTCCTCATTATTTCTGACTAAATCATCTCAGTGCTTTTTCTACTCAGAAAATGTTGATGAATTTATATTTTAAAATTGGCAGCATTCAAAACACAATTTGATAATAGTAGATTAGATGATTTAAATTCAAAAATAGACTTATTCTATTAAATTGTTCAAATGAAAACAATTTTCACAAATTATAGACTGATAAATTGTATTAAAAGGACAGTTAATATAATAATAATTTATATACGAGATTATCAGTCTGAAACGGCAATGTGGTGAATGTGAAAAGAAACAGAAACAAAAAGATACGAAGAATTTGTGGGGGAAAAAAGAGAAAAATCTCTTTTACTTAAAGCTGCAGTAACCGGATTTCATGACCTGAAGAATGTCACGTGATCCTACCTTTGAAAGTGGTAATGAATCCAGACTCTCTTTCACTTTCCTCTATCGTTTACTTTCGTCTAGCTTTGGGAAAGAAAGATGAAAGAGATTGACAGAACAAAGCCATTGAAGCAGTGCTCATTCCAGTCACATCCGAGCTCAAAACAAACCACTTGCACTTACGACCGCCTGCTAAATCCCTCTCCAAAAATCCTAACCCTCTAACATCTCGAGAAATGTTCTTAGAAATAAGATACTTTCTCCTCTTGGAATCGATCAGCTCTACAACCTACAAGAAATATTCCTCTGCTCAGGGAAAAAGCAAATGAAGTGGGTCGAAAATACATGGTGCATGTTTTAGACCTGAATTTTCATGTATCTCTGAAGCCAGTAGGGAATAACGCGTCAAGCATTTCCAAAGAGATGCCACTTTTTTATGTCTTAACTGGCGAGTGATTTACTTTTATAGGTTGTGGTTGGACAATATCAGAAAATTCTTTTACCTTTATCGTTTAACAAAAATAAAGCCGGAAAAAGATTTACCATGCGTAAAAATATAAATCAAAATATTTTTGTTCTGAAAATCTATTAAGTCAAGAAATACCAAACGTTAGCAAATCAATTTAAAGGCAAAGTTTAGGAAACTTTTTCAGTCATAGGTTAGTACAATAGTCCACTCATCGAATAATAATTCAAAATAGATATTATTTAGATGCGTATTAAAAAGTTTAATAATATATTTTAATGATTAAATGGTATTAAAAATAAAAACGTTGTTCGCTTGATTACAAAATTTTATAAAGATTTTATTGAAACTCGAAATTAGAAAATTAAAATACTACACAACGAAAATAGATATATATGTAAAGAAAGGAAATCAACTTATAGGATAAAAGTTACATAATATTTTGCATTAAAAATGTAATCATGAATTGAGAAAAATGCTATGAGTTTTTATTTACTTTACGACGTAAAATTAAATATTCCTAGAAATAAATGCATTATATTTTTAATAATACTCGATTTAATTAGACCCGCTTAACATTTTACAAGTGATTCAAATCTCCCTTTTATATTTCGCAAATGACGTCTTTGATTGCAAGTTTTGTTATTGAACATAACACACAAAATGTAAGAAAAGAATATATAAAAATAACTAATCTCTTATTTACACTTCATAATTTTATCAAGATAGGTTGAAGCGTCTTTAAAACGTGGACTTGATAAAAAAAGCAAAAATTGTATGGCGTTACAAGTAAGTAGAAAATGCTGAAATAGTTCGTTACTTTTCACTCTAAATCTTTCACGTGGAGGAATTCTCTGACAAAAGTTTATGGCAATAAACTCTCTCAAGCTTGACTACACCACATTCAGAAGCTGTTTGAATATAAAAGAAAATAATGTCTGCTTTCCCTTTTTGGCAAAAGTGTAAAATATGATTGAAATTTATAACATCACATGAGTAAGGCGTCATCAGTAATAAATGGGTATTTAAAATAACACAAAATGTGGATAGAATGTCATGGTATGATACTGATATGGGAATTAAAAGTATAAAGCTACTGCAGGGAATAGCTATGCATTAACTAAAATCTTTATTTTATGCTATCTTTTAAAATACTTTTTAGATGTTGATTATTCAATCATTTTATTAGTTTTCTACTGAAAACATTTTTCGAAGTTTAAGTGCAATTTAGTAATACTTATTTTTATTTGAATTAAAAAATTTTAAATAGTTCTATGTAAAAATGATTAAATGTACAATTGTATGCAAATTTGGTAATTTAATTGTTGGGATTATCTGAGAACAAGATATAATATTAGAGTTTTTGCTGAATTAATGTCTAAACAATTAATACTTTACTCTCAACAAAAATGGACTCAATTCCTACCCTTAGTATGTTGGAATGGCTGATTTCTTACCACAATTTTTACATGTACTTGTTCGAATAATCAATTCCATCAAGTACCTATACTGTGTAATAAATATTAATAAAAGCATTTATATTAGTCTCTCTTAAGCAAAGAAATTTTATGTACCGAAAATGGGGCAATATATTGTCCCATAACCACCAATTTTCCTAAAGACTACTTGAATGCTTAATGTACCTATATTGCTATCATGTAAAAATTAAACATATAATTTATTATATCATAGTTTTGAGTTCTCTTTCATTTGAGCAGCACACATCTTCTTACATTTACTGCTTCAGGAGCTTGTTATCCAATTATTAATTTGATGTCAAGGCCAATCATATCATCAAACTTTTAGAACATGAGATCCTAGTTAACACTTATCACAATTAATTCAGCAGTACAAAATATTCTGCAAAAGAAATTAGTAGAATCGAGTATATTAAGTCATCATGGATTGTATTGGAGAAATCTAAGAGTGAATTATGTGCCATCATAACCTTACATTCTACTAGAAGGGTGATAATAAATAGTAAAAATAATGGAAATCTGAAATCCGGTTAATAAACAGTGCAGTTTTGCAAATTAGTCAATAAATATTTACTATTCTCTTTTGCTTCCTCTTTGAAAAACATTATAGTAAGGAAAACAATTTATTATATGCCAGCGTTTCTCGCCCTTTCAATATAAGCAGCCCAATTTTCAATCATAATTTTGATCAAGCCCTTCCCCTATACATTATTGTATTTTAAGTATTTTGGCACTAAATCAAGATAACGAACTTAATTTTAAACTCTACAAATTAACAAGAATACTGAACTTTTATTTTTGCAGGCCAGATTCTTAGTATTCACAACGCAAGAATTCGAAGTCTTTTTACTCCCGGATTTGTCAATACTAATAAAAAGTTAATGAGAATTTAGTAAATTAATTATAAAATATTATGTTAAAATGTATTTTGTTTTGTATTTGTATGTGCTATCATTTCATTCAATAAATCAAATTTTTAAATAATATATTCTCGTGGATATGCTCGCGCCCCATTTAGTGTGCTTATCCCCCTAAGATGGTGAGCCCCACTGAGGTTGAGAATCGCTATTATATGTCATTAAAGTAGATATTGCAGGTAATTTTAAAATGTATATGAAACACACATTATATAAATGAATACCAAAATGTGCAAGGAATGAAATAATGAAGAGAATGAGACATTAGTTGATATTTCTTTTTACTGATAACTTAAATGGTAATCAGATGAATATTTTGAGGTATAATGCAATTCGGATTAAATTATAATTTATATACTGATACAAATGCAGCTTTATACTAATTGCCAGAGCAACAAATTAATAATTTTCCAATAAAAGATAATGCTGATGAAAGTGTGAATCAAAAAATCTTCTAAAGTAATATTTTCGGTTATATTTTTATTTTAAAAAGACAAATGCAGATATAAAAATAATTAAAATATAAATTTATAAAGCAGCATCTTAATTCTTAAAAGTCGATAATTTAGTTGAAGTGATATCATATCTATCTGTCTAAAACTTGAAGGATGTTGATTATATTAGGAAATATTGGATCTGTTTTCATGAAATAAGAAAGAGGGAAATTATTTAATTTTTGGTATTTTTAATCATTTACTGAAAGTATAATTTAACATTTTATAGCTGTTAATTTTCATGGATAGAAAGCATGAGAAAATTAAGCATTCACACACATTCAAAACTTAACAACTTGTAACTGTAATATAATTATATAAGGAAATATTAAATGTACGTTAAAGCAATAAAAAAATATATGATTACATACTACGTTAATAATGTTTGATTATTCAATGTAATTAAACATATGAAATTCTTTGGAAATGCATTTTAGCCATTTAAATGTTGCTTCCTGATCATCTTTTCTTTTCTGTTGCTTCTATGAAATTTTAATTATTTAAATCAAACTTGTAAGGGATATGTTGGGATAATGGATGGATGAATATAGGGTCTAGAAAGAAAATCTGTCTTTTTATGATTTTAGAATAGTTTGTTAAAGCAAATTATTTGTGCTCAAACTGGGATTAAATGTATTATGTTGGTAATGCAGATTTATTAGTGTGATGGTAGTCTTAAAAACCAGTTTAATTTCTATAACTTGACTTAAAGATGTGAAACTGTTTATTTTCTAAAAGTGACTGAAGTATATTAGTATGCATTTGTTTTAAATTAATGTTAAGTTAAATTTTTCTCTGATATATATATGAATATATGATAAATGCTCCCATTCTCATGATATTTCCCCTAAAAATAATTATTTTTGAAAACGCTGTGGGAATTTTTTAATTTTTTTAAAATCCATATTTGATTTATTCTTATTAAAAGAAAAGTTTTCAGACTGAAATCTCACTAGGAAAATCTAAATTAAACTGTTTCTTATCAGTAAAAGTAGTTTAGAAACCTTTAAATATTTGCTAATAATGTGATACTTCTTAAATAATAGAAAAATATTTCATAGTACTTAGTAAATATCAATACTCTCATTTCATTTTGATGAAATTTACTTTTGCATTTTTATACAGAAACTTTTCAAGTGTAAGTCATTTTTTTATTTTATTAAATGTTATATTTAAATTTCTTTGCGTTGTTTGAAACATTGTTTCCATATAAATTTTCAGATAGTGAATTGATTTCTCTATTAACTTATTTTACAGATATGACTGAATTTAATATTTTTCGCATGATTTTTCTATCGTTTTCTAAGCTCTTTAAGTCTTTTGATATGTTTGTAACTAATAATTTCACCATTTTATGATTTGGTAATATTTTTAATTGGGTCAATAGTTTATAACTTTTTAATGATAATGCATTTATACACTATTTTCTTTTATTTTAAAGCAAAATAGTTTCGCGTCCCATATTAAGAACACAAAATAACTTAAAGTACAATTGATATTTCTGCATTAATATTTATAATTACTGAAAGAAAAATAACAGCAAATTTTTTTATATTAACGCAAGAAAATGTTTCAGTATTTCTTTCTTGTTGAAATAAAAATAAATATTTTATTCATTTAAGTAACTTTTAAGAATAACCTTCTCATATAATCGCGGTATAATTTGTAAAACTTTCTACCTGCTCAAACTTTGCGTAAATTACTCTCGTATGCATACTTAATTATTTTAAAACAAAACAATGTTGGAAACTATATAGTTTAATAATGATTCCAATACATTTAAATAATAATGAATTAAACATTAATTGTTCTTATTTCTTTTATTTCGGTATTTATGGGAAGGAGCACTTGTGAAATGCAAATATATTTATATAATAATGAATAGAGATCTGCAATTTATATATACATATTAAATATTGTCCCATATTAACACTAAATGTAATTATATACAATCAAGTCTGTGTGGAGTTAGATATGGTAATATGAATAATCATCATACCATTCATAATTTGTTAGAAATTGCACGTTAAAGTCGTTATTTCTAAAATGATTTATTTCTTGCACTATTTTAGTCGTAAAGCGAAACTGCAATTAATGGCTAATGTTTGCTTAACATAATCATAAAAAAACTCTTGTATTGAAAAAATCCATTTAATTTTACACCTCCATTAACTTCATATTTGCAAAAAAAAGGAAATAAAGAAAGTGCAGCATGGGTGCTGCTTGAAAGTATGAAAGAAAATACAAAAGAGAGTAAGAAAGCTTTTCTTTAAGAAGTATGCGATTATGCTGATGAAATATGTACCTGTAAAATAATTCCAAACTATATCAATCAGTAAACATAATTTTTTCGGTACTAAATATTAAATGCAGATGATTTGATATAAAATATTTATTAAAGTATTTATTGGAAATTAATATTGATGAAAGTAGTTAATTCAGAACTAAAGCAAATTTATCAGTCTATAAATAAAACTTAAGAAAACATTTTAGTGATATATTCACATCGTTATTTAAGATATATAATAAACCATATTTTTTCAAAAATTATGTATCGTTCCGTATATATTGTTAAACAAAAGGTGCAGAGAGTAATAAATATTCTTAATTTGGAAATTTCGTTTCATGATACAGTTAACAAAAGAGAGTGAATGAATATTTTTTTCATAAATCAAGGTAAACAAGAATGTTCTTGCTTTTTTCGCATTGTTATTGAATGAAATAAGAATAAATATGCAAATTAGTGTATGACATAGTTGAGACACCAGTTAGACGACGGTAGGAATATCAGTCGATTTAAAAGCAGGTCCACCGCATAAATTCATCAATCCTACTTCGTGTAAAAGCGAAGAGAAATGGATGTGTCAAAAGAGCTCGTTTATTGTTGTTTGCATTACGAATTCAAAATGGACTTATCAGCTGCTGCATCTAGTCGCTGGATATATCAAGCATTTGGGGATAGTGCTATGAATAAACTTATGGCAAGGCATTGCTTTCATAAATTCTGGTCGGGAGATTTGTCCCCCTGTGAGAAGCACGCACTGGATGATCGTGGTCCTTGGATGACGAAGCCCTGCAGGCTGTCATTGAGGAGGACAGTAATCAAACGTGTGGTAAGCTTGTTTGACAATTTAACGCTTCCGGTGAAACAATTAGACAGCATCTGCACCGTTCAGGTAAGATGTACAAGCTAAGCAAGTGCGTTCCTCACACGTGTTGGAATTTCATAAGCAACAACGAGTGGCATCTTGTTTATCATTGCTTTCTCACCACCTTAGTGCATCCATATTCAATCGATTGCTGACCAATGACATCCTGACCAATTACGAAGAAAAGTGGATTCTGTATGACACTCTTAAGCATACCAAACATTGGTTGTCACCCCAGGATACTCTCCTGCACACCGTAAAGCTGCCTATGCGCCTACGCAAAATTACGCTTTGTGTCTGGTGGACTAGTCGTCAAGTGGTTCAGTATGAACTTTTGCCAACGGGCTAAACGGTCACCGCGGACCTATACTACATTAATTGGAACGTGTGCAATAGGCACTACAACAGAAGGTGACAGCACTAATTAATCGCAAGGGTGCACTGCTCTTGACCGATAACACGATGTCACATGCCCAGTGGGTGGTCATGAATGCCATACAGTGACTTTTTGGGAGATTCTGTGCCCTCATCGTTACTAACTTGACTTTGCTTCATCGGATTATCACCTCTTGCATTCCCTGAACAATCATTTTAGAGAAAAATCCTTCACAATGAAGCAAACATTTGTTAATCACTCACAAACTTCTTTGCATCCAAACCCCCCGAGTTTTATGGCAAGAGGATTGCACAACTGAAGACACGTTGGCAGAAGGTGCTATATGTCGAGGGTGATTACTTCGAGGACTAGATATAAGTTACACTTTCTGTAAGTCTTGTTTTTTTTGGCATTAAAAATGGCAAGAACTTTTTTGTCTACCTTTTTCTAAAATACTTATAAATAGTAAAATTTGATAACTTGATGCAAATTTCATCCAGAAAATTTTTAGAAATATGCAATCGGAATGAAAATATTGCTAAAAACGCAATATAAACTTTATTTTACAATATAATCGTTTCTATTTCAATTTAATTTCTAATAACCCCATCAGTAAAAAAGTATGAGATAAGTTAAATTACACAGATAATAAATCTATTTTCTTAAGTAACAGGAATTTGATGCCACAGGGTATTTCTATACATATCATTTAAATCAATGAATTTTAACATTAAACTGTAGTAAATTAAAAAGATGACAAAATTATAATATTCAACAAAAGAAATTTGTTTAGTGAAAGTAAACTTATTCTATTTTTGTTTGTGATCTTAAACAGCGTCTAATTAGCGTTTAATGATCTGAACAAATCCATAGAAGTACCAGGAATTCAGGTATTTCCATGTCTCAATAGGAATTACAGCCTATATATTGAGAATGATAAACCAATAATTCTTTGTGTATAATTGTTTACTCATATTAGCTAAAAAAGACGAAGATTTGTTCTCCTTTTTATTTCTTTTGAAATTTTTTTAAAATAGAATGATAAATTTAGAGGCAGAAATCCACATAAATTTTGTTTATTTCTCGTGAAATTAAATTTTCTACTAAAAATAAATATCATAAAACTAAGTTTTGTGAAACGTTTCTCATTTCGTACATGTTTAGGTTCAGGTTACGGTTGAGTGATTGTTTAATTGTGTGTTTTTGTAATATATTTTCAACACTTTCTTTGATATCATTTCTTTCATTTTATTTCTTTCCTTGAAGGGAAAGCATTTGAGTACTCATATAATTTTATTTATTTACATCTTATAAATGCTATTATTTTAAAAAGAATATAAAGACTTTAATTGAGTACTGATTCAAGAACAGCTTTTATCAAAATAAACACATTTTTTTTCAAGTTATTGCAAGATTATTCTTTTAACTGTTCTCTTATATCCTTCTTCTTGTTTTGAGTTGCATTGTTCATTTTATTTAAGCTAAAATTAATAGTTTCACGAGTTTACTTAATTTATTCAACTTTCTTTTTAGATCATAATAAATGTTATGAAAGAAATAGCACTATGGCAGAAAGAAAAAGAACTAAACAAAGATTACTAACATTCAAACGAACTGAAGCTGGAAAATTTAGTCATGTGAGGAAAAACCTGAACTTATGCATTGTAATCAAAACTACAATAACATGTCTTGATTAGTCCAGATATAGAATATATGTGTTAGGCATTTTTAAAAATACTAAAGATATTGTGGTAATAATGTAAAAAGTTATAAACATTTATAGGTATTCTTAATTTTATATTTGTCATGAAAAATTTCATTACTTAGAGAAAATTGTGAACCCTATAATGAATTGAAAAAGCGAAACTTTTGATTAGCATTAAATCTACAAATACTTGATAAGTTATTTGTTCAAATAAACTCTTATTCCATGAGTAGTTTTAATTTCATTTCCCCCAAAACACGTGATTGTGGAATGATCTTCATTCTTCCCATTCCCTTTTCATTTACCAATTCTATTATTATTTCAGTTTTATTTATATTATTCCTTATTAATGTTTTCCAGAAATCTATTGAAGAAATTAAATAGCCTCTTATTGAGAAGGGGATAAATTTTAAGTCTTTCATGCACTTCAGTGATAAAATTAATATGAATATGAATAATTGAATTTCTCAAATAAATATTTTATTGTTTTTCTTCCTTTAGCTTTTGACAAGAATTTAAAGTTACAGTAGATTGTGTTTGTGTATATGTTTCTGAGTAAGAAACATTTTATTTAATGATAGCTTATAGAGTATTTTACTTCAAAATCTGAAGTCATTTATTTCCTTGACTGACGTACTTAACGACTGTTTAATTCAAAATGTTTTAAAATTCGATTTCTCCCAAATATATGTTTATATGTATTCATTATACTGATATAAAATGTTAATTTTCCCCCAAAACATTAATATTTATTTCTCTTATGAAATGAATGAATTTTAAGCTTTGTGTTCATTATTTATCTAAAATACATAGAAAATTTTTATCAGTATTTAAAAAACCAAAAAAGCCTCTATTTTTATGGCTTTAATCTATTGTGCAAGATAAAATAAAAAATTTTAATTATTGCTATGAATGAGATACTAAAATATCTTAACTGTTTAAAATGTAAACATATTTGTAAACTAATGATTTTTTTTTTGAATTTGTAATATGGTTAGTTATAAGATTTACATAAATCTTAAGAAAAATAATCTTAAAGGAAAACACATTATTTAAGTAATCTAAAACACACTAGAATCAAAAACGCTCAAAATTTCTGAGTAATATTATAGGAGTATAACAGAAAGAATAAAAGCCTTAGTTAATTTATCAAAAAATTTAAGTATCTACTTAAGGGGAAATAATACATGATACAAGATTTGTTCCAGGTTTAAATTTTTTGAATTATTTATATCAAGTACGATAAAGAAAATAAAAATGATTCCAAACTTCATAAAATTTGCAGAAAATTTAAGAAATAAGTAACATAAGTTATTTTTATTATTTTAAACGTTAATTTAATTACACATTTGCTTTCAGCAAAGTAATGAGTATTTTTTTCTTATGAAATCAGAAAATTAATGTCAATTATAATGAAATTAATTGTGTAACAAATAAAATTTAAACTGAAGTGATCATTTAACTTTAAATTTGTCTAAAATATATAAACTTCTCTAAAAATTAAGGAAGCTTAGTTAAATTATAAAACAAGATACTTTTAACAGAAAACAACTAATATAAATTTTTAAGGCTCCTATTTTTGTTCAATTTTAGTCATATAGCAGCGAATTTTTTATTCTAATATTTTGTATTTGAAAAAAAGCAATTTAATTTTGATAGAACTGAAGGCTATTATTAAAGATTCCATTAATTCTCTATTTAAGGTACTAATAAGTGTAAAAATGCATATTTTCAAATGGAAGGGAACATAATGTTTGTTATCTCTCATTATTTCAAATAATAAATATAAAATTTAAATATCTATTTGTTTTACAAAATATGCATTATTTTGTTCTTCAAAAAAGGCAAGAAAACATTGATCGTTATAATTCTTTTTTTGTTAGAAATATATGACTTAATGTACTGAAAACCATAAAATAAAAGCTTTTATTTTTGCACAGTTTTAAAGAATATATTCAAATATGCTATTACTGGAGTGAAAACTTATAAATTCAATAAATGTTAAATTAGTCATTATATGTTTGAATTAGGACTTGGTAATATAATGTAAATAAATCTTAAAATAAAATAGGATTACAGTTATGTTTAAAAATATTGTTACAGAATTGATTATTTATTTTGAAATTCATTCCAATTTGCTTCGCATTTGTATCATCAAAATGATACAAAATTATAATGGAATAAATAGGTTATGAGACAGTTTTGAATAATTATAAATGGAATAAAATGCATTTAGATTTAATTTTATATAATATATTTGTATAAATAAATAAACTCATAGAAAAATACTATAATACACGGAAATGAAATCTGTTTTATTCATATTACTGAATACAAACATACATAATATTTCAACAATAAATTATGTGCCTATATACATTTAAATAGTCTTTCTTGCACACCACATATTATGAATTCACTGCCACTTTTCTTTACATAGAACTTTCATTAAGAGCATTATCAAAGTTATTTGCTCGATAATTTGATTTTTGAAATAATGAAACTCCATACTTTCGGCTCATAATTAGATTTAATGTGATGCCACCCAAAACTACTCCAAGAAACAGCATCCCGACAGTGAGCCCAATAACACTTCCTGAAAAAAATTTTATAAAAATATAATCAAAACAACTAAATTCCTTTACTGGTTAAATTTTTAAGAGTCAAATGTATCAAACATAAATAAAATAATTATCTCTTACAGAATCCATAAATTCAAACATATTCTTTTACCAATAAGATTAAATATATTTTCATTATTGTGTGTGAGTTACTAATAAAATTAAACTTTGTTAATCTTAAATTCAACTAAACTTTGAAGAAAAATGAGGGTATAAATGTAATTAGAAAAAATAACCCTTGACTGAAATATTCACAATTTTTAATAAATAGCTTTTATAATTTCTGTTCTCTGAATAAAACATTTTTAACAGATGAATTGTATAGTTAGATTTACTCACTAAAAATGGCACTGAAAGAACTATATGCTTAATACTCATATTATTTTATAAAGAATTTCTTGCTTAATGAATTATAATGGGAAGAAAAAATAAAGTATATAACCACTTCAAAGAAGAGTAATTGAACAACTGAGAAAGGACAAAGTGCTTAATCTTTTCCGTATTAGATACGGTTTTTAGGAAGATCATTATTATCCTTAGATATATTCACTTTCTTCAGCGAATCGATGGAGCCTAAATCTAGAAATCTGAGAAAACTGCTAATGACCTTGGGATCTGTCTAATGTCGGGGATAAGGCGAGAAAAGAAAGAATTTGGGTTTACACGTGGTCATAACTACGTATAAAAAGAGAACAATAGCACAGTTAATTAGTGTTATTAAATAACTCCTAAAAATTAAGTTCTAGAATCATTCTAATTTAATAAATCAAATCTTAAGTGTATAAAAATTCTGCCTTTAAAATTTATTAAAAAAAAAGCTGTATTATATTTTATACAAATAATTATCTATTTTTGAAACGTAAAAAAATGAATATCATTTTGCTTAAAAGTGTATCGTTAAACTAAAGAAATATAAATTATAATTTTACATTTATTTAAAAGAAGATTCTTTTTTGCTTTTATTTCTTATAAACTTTATTCTCACTTCATAAATTTCAAGTATGCATTTCCTAAAAGCATGTGCATTCCAATTTTTTGAAAGAAACATCACAGTGTATTTTGAAAAGAATCTTTTTTCATAGAAGTCCAATTTTTTTAAATATTGTATTTGTAGCAAGCCACTAAATGTAGTGTTAATAATATGGTTTTATTGAAACCTCTACATAATGAATTTTATACATGGAGCAATTTACTTTACATGACTGTCAAATTATAATTAGAAAATATTAAACATTAAAATTTCATAAACTTTAATAATTCATTATAAAGAAAGCATATAAAACTTAACAGTAAATAAATTCAATTATTTTCATGCGTATATTATTGCACTTAAGTA